>JAHHFK020004255.1:0-517877 GCA_024533555.2 Aedes koreicus
GACGAACCAGCCTCAACCTGAAAGTCAAGTAAATACGGAACAACAACAACGATTCGACCGGTTGCACCGACCTTTTTGCCCAAGGCACGGAAGGATTCCACCACCATCCACTCAGTTTTGCGCTTCAGCTTTTGCTGGATCTTTCCGGTCGCGTAGGACCGTTGTACCAGGCTTCCTTTCGATGCTCTTTTATTCGTCAAGGAAGGCGATGATCTTGTAGATGCTAACTCGAAGTGCGGATTTCTTCTCCCCGGGGCGCAGGCGGTTCTAAGAACATACCATCCAATGGAGATCGTCACGTTTTCTGCAAAACAACTGAAATCGTTGTCAAAGTTTGACTGTAAACGATACGGGTACAATGAAAATTTCATAAAATTGTCTATTTTAACTGTCTGTCGTTTTTCTTGCTGACGTTAGTAGAGTTTGCAGCGCTGTAATGTAGTTTACTAGAACTCAGAAGCTTTACTATTTTATCTTTGTAGACTTTTTCTGAAGTTCTCTGACGATTGTTTTTCCCTTTTTTTGGAGTTTGTGAAACGATATTGTGTATCGTCAAATTAGAGATTTCTTTTCATTCAAGCTCCAGGTAACAATCTGACGGTAGACTTCATTCAAGTATAAATTGAAGGACAACCCTAAAATATGTGCAATTGAAATGGAGTTTCACTTTAGCTAAAAGATCCTAACGAAGGAATACTCAACGCCTCATAAGTTTCGACTTTTTTTTTCCGAAATTTGTAAAATTCTTTGGAGTAACGCTTCATTGGATGGTTTCACATGATTTCAGGAAACTCTTTTGATGTTTAGAGAATTTGCAATACTTCTTTTAAATTCAATAATACTTAATGCAGTTCGCAGTTCGCAGATCGTCTTATGAGTTTGCCAAATATGAATAACATCAGAGATTAACTTTTCACTATTCTTTAATTTGCAGTACTTTTTTTTAAGTTTAATCCATTGTACTGACAAGTATTGGAACTCTCTGAGGATCATTTTTCTGTTTTTCTGTAGTTAGAATACATTTTTTTGTGTTCACAAATTTTCTTCAAACGCTGAAGCTGTTGATTGCTTCCATAGAATCCCTCCAAAGTTTAATAAATTCATTTGAAAATTTCTTGCAGAGTTTGAGAACTTCACTGGAGCCAAGTGCTTTGCTAAAGCTCACCTAAAAAAACATACGTCATTCAAAACATTGGGGCAAGTCCTTTGGATGCTTAGTATCATGATTAATTTACTAGCGATTGCATAACACCTCTGAAGTTCACTATAGTCTATCAGAGAGATAGTATCGAAATTTGTTATCGAAAACAGATCAGATGTGCATTGAAAAAAAAAAACTTAAACATATTTTCCAAAATCGGAATGGTCTCACCAAGTGTTACTTTTCAACGAAATATAACTTCTCGTCTCTCTCTATTAAAAGAGCAAACTGAGCTCAAAAATAAATTCTATGAGCGAAACAACCTTCTTCTATTTGCTGTATAGCATTTTTGAGTTTTCAGTGAGTTTGGGGATTTTGAAATAATATGGTTATATTCGTTTGGCTTTTTTTTTGTTGGGTTATTTTCACTGCGACCATTATTTTGATCTATTGTGATAAACTTTGACTGAGTAAAGTCTTTCATACGATTGAATATGTTGAAAGTTTGACCAGCAGGAGCCTCTGGAATGCCACCCAAGTGTTGGTTTGAAGCCTATTGCATTCCCCAAACATCGCAAATTGTCCGTGAAGTTCCCTTCAGTTCAACAATCTTCTCTGAAGTTTGACCTCGTTTTGCCTGACGTTAGGCATTGTGTCGAGTTTTGCCTAAGAATTTCGCTGTTGCTGGCATAACTTCACTGAAGTTCACGGGACTTTTTTGATGTCCAAAACCTTTGCTTGAAGATCGTAGTTTTGTCCGTAAAGCCCATCGATTTTTCCGAAAATTTGCCGTACATCTTTTGAGCTCAGTTTGCTCTGAGAGTTAACTGCAGTTCACCGAACGTCTTTGGAGTTTGATCAGTGAAATTCGGAAGAAAATTTTTGTGAGACTTACGAAGAGTCTGTTTCACTTTGGAGTCCACTAAGGTGCTCTATATTTTGAATATTTTCATTGAAGTGCGTAGAACTTTGTCGAATATAGCTTCTTCTACCATATATGCAGATCACCCCAAAAGAATAGAGTTGGAAATTTCGCTTAAGCTTAAGAAAAGTGGAAAAACGGCTCAGGACGTGACTCAAATGATCAAAATGTGGAACAAATGTGCCAAGGAAGTTGACTCCGGAGGTGTGCAGCGGTTGATGGGAGGAATAAAGAAAAAAGTGCGAATTTTCATTAGAAATGAAATAATTTGTAATGATATGTTTTCCTTAAAGTACAGTGAATTATCTTTGTTTTGATGTATTAAACTTATTTGTACGTCAATCCGTTACCGAGATACAGATGATTTTATTATTCCGGATTCTAAATGGACATAGCTTTACTAGTGATTGCATGTTAAAGTTCACGGAAAAATACTAATTTCCATAAAGTTCGTATGAAGCTTGTAGCGCTTTCTGGATATTGTATCTTGCCTGTGAAGCTCTCAAATCTTGAAATTCACAATGCTTTCCTTCAGTTCCACAATCTTCAGTGAAGTTTGCTTGCCCTTCGAAAATCTTTACTTTCAGTTTTCCGAGTCTTTTGTTTTGGACGTTTACTTTAAAGAAAATAATCTAGGATTTTCTTAACAATCGAGCTCTTAACATGGGTTTTCCATGTTTTGTTCAATTCAAATAAATGGATATAATACATTCCGTAATGTTAAAGATATCAAATCAAACGAATCATCAAAACACAAATTTCAGACCAAAAAAAAAGAAGAAAATTGCCCCTCAAAAAAATATTCATCATGCATCGAGTAGGTATCAATTTTCGGTGGAACCGGTTTGATGAAACTAGAACACTCTTTCAAAAGAGGTAAAAAAAAAGAGAGAAGAGCAGTAAATCTTATAAGATTGCTACGAATCTTTGGAGACGGTTCGAAACGGACGAGGCGCAACCAAACGCAAGGACCTCACGGTATCTTGCAGCGAATGAGGCAAATCTTACCCGCTTCGAACCCTCTGCACCAACTGTCCGTTCATAGGGACGACCAGACACTCACGGCATGCAAATTGGTAGGGACCGCAGTTCTTCTTCACACCACCCGAGATATACCTACATATAGTTTTTTTTTTTTATGATTTGTAGAGCTTTTTGAAAAAAAATTCAAGATGACCATCAAGCGACCTACCTTGGACTCATGCATCTGCGCCTCGGTGATGGACAGCGGCGTCGGTGGTGTGGACGGCGCACTGTAGTGCACCGGTTTTTGATCCTCCGGGTGCCGAAGCTCGTTGTCGGAGTTGTTGTTGTTATTCGCGGCTGCCCGCTGCTCGTCCATTGCCTGCTTGTGTACCACGGCTGCATAATCGATCCGTTCGATATTTTGCTGCTGTCGCAAATCACTAATGTACGGTTTGTAGTCGTGGACGATCGCCGACCGTAAGTCGGTCGAGTTGCCAGTCAGAGCATTCAGCTGACCAAGCATACCACGTTCGTTCATCGACCGCAGTTGGTCGATGGAACGGTGGATGTGGCTGTAGTCCCCGGTGGGGATTTCAGCCATCAGCGGCGAGTTGTGGTAATCCAACCCGCCGCCGGGCCGGTACTCGATCGTTCTACCCTCCAGGGTGCCGGCCGAGGGATGATGGGGGTGGTGATGTTGTAGGGAGAGAATTTTGGGGCCGTTTTCTGGGGCACTTAGGGTCACAATAAGATCGGTTCTCTCGGCTAGCGTTCGAGAACCACAGTGAAACAATGGTCTACTGCAATGATCACAGATCTCTACTAGAAGGCACCAATTTTCAAATCACGAACCACATTCAACACCGAATATCGATTACTTTCCGCGGCACATGAAACAACCGATTCTGCTACCCCGTTTGTTTACTGTTTACTTCCTGTCTTATCACTTTGAAGTTTCAGAACTGTGTTTATTTTCCTCTCGGTCGATAAACCATCGAAATCGTTTTTCCAGCACTTTTTTCCCTCGAATCACTCACACCAAGTAAATTTTCCTTCACTTATTCCCTTCAGATGTCTGAATTTTCTTAGTTGTTTCGGGTTCTCTTCTCTTCTCTCCAAAATAGACAGCGAAAAAAAGGGGCAAAGAACAGCTTTCGAAATAAAAAAAAAAATAAAAAAAACCTTTGCTGCCGCAAACTCTCACGTACGACGAATTTTACGACAACGGTCCCACAGCGGACGCAGTTTGTCGATGCGGGGGTGGGAGAACGCTCGTTTTATGTGGTATATAGCGAAAAAATAATTCGCATAACAACAGAGACCGATGACTCAAAAAAAAAAAAACTAAAGAACCCAAAAAACGAAGCGGCGCTGCACACGCGGGTGTCAGGCGCTCTTCACTCGTTTACTTCTTGTGCTTTGGTTCTATTCCGGGTTTTTTTCAAAACCCAACGAAGCGCATAGAATCTCTTGAAAAATCTCCTACAACCGCTGTAGTATCATTCATTGCCCACACGTAGCATTCAAAATCATTCGAGGAGACCGGCGCGCGCGTTTTGCATTTAGCGCGAAATTGTCACTGTTCACTTCCGTGCCGATGAGTTCCACTTGTCACAACAGTGTGTCATGCCATCAAAGTCAACTACTTTTTCCGACGTCGTCACTATCGAGAACTTTTTCACAATTCGGACAAAAAAAATCTCTTCTACACTACAGAACCTCGAGGGTTTCGAGGGATCACGGCACGAAAAAATCTACCGAACTATTGCCGTCGCGCCGTGAAATTTAGGCTCGCCTCAACTCTACAAGTCTACCGCAGCTCTTCGCACAGGGGGCCGAAAAATGTGTGTTAATCAGCGCAAGGCAAAAACTCGACTGGTTTTAGAAAAAGTTTTTGGTCCTCAAACTTTTTAGCATTATAATCTTCCCCGTTCGTTTTGTGTGTGCTCTGCGTGCTGCTTCTACGGTCTGCCTGCCTGCCTGCCTCCTCTCGCTCACTCACGCTCATTCAATATACACAAAACACACTCAGGCGCGCGTCATTTTTGTGTACATACATTTTTATTTCTAAAAACTCTTGTACATATGCATAGCGAGTTGAAGTTGAGCAGCCACAGAAGCAGCAGTCAGCAGTAGC
Source organism: Aedes koreicus (assembly GCA_024533555.2). Lineage (NCBI taxonomy): Eukaryota > Metazoa > Arthropoda > Insecta > Diptera > Culicidae > Aedes > Aedes koreicus. Next base: position 5,167 of record JAHHFK020004255.1, read on the forward strand.
ATCAGACCAGCAGCAGCAACAACAGAGCCGAGCCGAGCGAGCTACGCGCGGTGTATCGAGCTGAGCACGTTCGTTCCGTCCGCATGGACCGTAGGCCGGAATGGCGAGAGAAGCGAATGAGTGAGCAAGTACAAGTGTGCGAGAGGTAGCGGTTGGGTGGTATGCGCGTGTGTGTGTGTGTGTGTGTGTGGTTTTTAACTAGAAAAAATCCTGGGGGAGAGGGAGAGAGCAAAAAAAGTGATCATACACACATCACTCAACCGACCCACCGAGCGGAGTGGAGCATACTGTCTAACCGTAGAGCCTATGTAGAAGACAAGCCGTCATAATCGTGTGCCTATGTGTATGCTGGGATTGACTAGCTAGGGGTGATCAGGTTGATTTCAGATGAAATTTATTTCAGCAACTTTGGAAGATAACATCACGGCCATTCAAGGTTGAATATCAGCGTTTGTAAAATTCCATAACCGTCAATTTAAAAGAAATCGCCAAATGTCAATAAGCAACTAGACGCTAGCAAATCTGTCAGTTTTTTTTTGCCGCTATGTGGTTTCTCATTGCTAGTCAATACATTCCCAAGTAACAATTTTAATTTGTTAAAGCGTCTCTTCAAATTCACTGTTGACCTTAATGCTCATGAACCGTCATTTTATTTTGAATCAAAACTGCTTTACAACCTTTGTTTACTCAAAATTGGAGAATCTATTCAACATTCGCTGCTTAACAACTTTTAAATAAAAAATGTTTGTTCAACAATTTCATTTGTATTTATTACACATCAACATTGTTTAACAATTGGTATAACCATTGCAAAGCTTCATCTCAACTCTTGGAGAACTTTACAAATGATACAGTTGTACACATTATAAATCAACCATTGCAGAGCTTTAATTTATCTCTTAAACAAAAAACAATCTCTAGCTCTAATGAAATAAACTTTAATAGAGCATAATTATTTTACGAAAATATATACTATAGCCATTGCTGTTCATGTGACGCATTTTTTATTTTGCTTAACAATGGTTTAACAATGATTTACAAAAAAAGTTTATTCAAGAACTTTATCTAACGTTATTAATTACATCAAAATGTATTGGGTAAACTTTGAAAGGACGTATTTTTGCTTTCATTATTTTTTGTTAGCAGTCGTAAGTATAGTTGATTTATTACTTATGGTATTTATATTTCTTCTTATGTTTAAAGATTTTTTTTCAAATGCAGTACTCAAATTTGACTTTGCTCGATTCCAGACTTGAACTCGTGATTCTTGGATTGAAGGCTGCCTTATTCTCCATCTTCTCCATCCTTGGTTATGTATTTGACACAACGTACGATTGAAGATTTAAATACGTATTCAAATCTTCAGTCTCTAATTTTTATGACATTGTTTAACAATCCATAGTTAACAGTCACATACACAGAATATTGGCTATGAGTTAATAGAGTTTTATAACTGCTCTATAAAAGTTCCATAACATATTAAAAACGAAAGCTTTGCATGATTGATTTGCCGAAAAAATGTTCTAATTTATATCTTGTAGAACTGTCTTACACATTTGTTGTTGAGTCATCGTTTTAACGAATTGGGATTGTACTTAAGATGAACAAGTGTTTGTTTTTAGTCAGCAAGTATCTCAATAAAACGTGTGATTGAGGCTTATACCATGGTTCTTAAGCGTAATTTTTTTTTTCACAAATCATCTATTTGATGTTGACTAAATCCGTTTTAAGGTTCTAGTTGGACTGCTTTGGGAGTGAAATAAACTTCCCGTATCGTATATCTGAACAATACGACTAGTGATGATTGCTCAAACGTTTTTCAATAAATATATCTAGCTGATGATTTAACAGTAGAGTAATAAAAAATATAGTACAGCTTATAAAACATGTTTTTAAACCAAATGCAAGTAATCATTTAAAAACTTTTTGTTCTGTTTCAAGAACTTTCATTCCTAAAAACAAAACAACTACAGTTTTATTCAGCTCGGGAAGCTACAGTGTGTCTCACAATAGGTGTCACCTTTTTCGGTCTTGGTTTATTTCAGCTGGGTAATTTGAACAGCGGAATTGATTATACCCGTTATGAGTGTATTCTTTTAATAGCTTAACGCTGAAGATAAATAAGCGATTCCGTTTGTTTATATTCATCAGCTACCATGGAAGCCATACGGGAGCAAGCTTTAAAATTACATTTGCAAAAGTTTAGACCGTGTCAGATATTCAATAGCCTGAAGCAGTTCGGAAGGAGTAAGCGTTTTGTTTTTCGTACCTTGAAACGGTTCAAGGAAACTGAAAATGTCCATATCCAACACAAAGGAGGTGCCAGACGAACTGCCAGAACGAAGAAAAAGATCAAATGTGTGAGGGAGCGAATAAGACGTAGGACTAACCTAGGGTTTTCATTCAATTATTATCAACTTTTCAATATGGATGAGTGGTTATCACAGAGGCCGCGATAGGAAATGTTATGTTCACCGCAAAAACGATGGATTCTGAAAGACGCGTCAAATTTCCACTTTTTTATTTGCAAGCCAAAGCAAGCGTTAAAATGGAAATGGTTTACTTTCTTTAATGCAACTTTAACTAAGCCATATCTGGTTTAAATTAAACATAAAATATTCCCTGAACATGTACGTGCATTAGACAACACAGAAGTTTACAACTTACTTTCAAACTGTGTTGTTGAGGGATGTTATCCAATCCGAGCAGGAGACAACAACATATGAATATCTAATTTTGATCTTGATAACTGGCCTTGGTATTAGCGATAAGCTGCCAAAAAATGCTTCGACTGTCAAGGTAGTAAACAGTACAGCGATGAAGGCCAATGAATTTGTTCTTGAGGAATCTGTATGCAACCAGTTGCTCGCACCCAGTTGCTCGCACCCAGTTGTATGGCTTTGTTTACTTCATAAAACGCTCTGTGGATCAAGAGGGGCAAAATTCCCTTTTCCGAAACATGCGGCTTTTTCAAGAAATGATTGCAACTTTTGCGTGGCGCATTCTTTGCTACTATTTCAACTTTTGGGTGTATTACATTATATATTTTCTACTAACCATTCATTTTATAATATTACTAATATTGTTAAATGTTCAATCCATCATATGATTACCTTATTGTTTTTCATAGAATTGTAACATTATGTTTTATTGTAAGTCTTTAATTGTGTCATGTTAGAAGATGAAGACAAATAAATTCAACTAAAGTGGACTTAAATTTGCCAACATACACTTTTTTTTACAATCTGACCTTTATTTCGTCAAAGGAAAAGTTAGACTTTTTATTTCTATGCAAATAAGGACCACCCTAGGAAGGACTATTGGGATTTGACCGCTCCTAAATTGACATGCTTTGTAATTTTTGCTCGTAAATTTTTAAAGTAAACTTTACAATTGAAATCGTTAAGTGAGGAACTGTAAAACATTAGAGTAGATTTTTCGGTGATTTTTATGACGATCATCAAAATGGACAGCATTCGTCATTTTGATGACTATTTTGACATTATGCTCTATGAAGATGTCTCGCACAACAACACAGAAACTCAGCAAAGTTTATGTTTAAGAGCTGAATCAATTCTTATTTAATATGCGCCTACCCTGAAATGGTTTGTTTATCACAAGAACGAGCGTTACTCTTGTTAGTGGTTCTGTCGTTACTCTTGCGTGGCTTTTAAAGGGTGGGACGGGATGAGAGTTTCACCGAGTTTACGAGTCTTTATTTTAGCATTATTAAAAAATATCTTGTCTTCCCCATAAAAAAAAACTACCATCACACTTTGTGAGTGGCCTCAACAGCTTTCTTTTTGTTGATTCAAATCGCTCCAGGCCCACGAACGTGTTTGAATATTCGTTCCACATCGACTCTCAAGCATCATTAAAATTACCTTGTCTTCCCAATCAAAAACCTCCATCACACTTTGAGAGTGGCTCCAACAGCATCCTTACTGTTGTTCTAAATCGGTGTCTTTGCAGCTAAAAATCTTGGTTATCCCAACGAAGCAAATCATCATCACACTTTGTGAGTGGCCTCAATGCCAACTTACCATTGTTTTAAATCGGTACTAATATTTGAATATATGTTTGTACAGCTGATTGAAATTAACTAAATGGGGAATAATCTGAAAACAAACATAATCAAGAATTCAGCGTATCGTTCACCAAAACGAATCTTGCTGCCAACCCAATCCTTTTACCTAACATCGTAGTGACTTCTCGTGGAGGTGCAGAGGATTCCTCGGCTTCCAACAAAGCGAGTATCACGGGAACACATTCCCTACCCTTTCCATTCGGCTTGCATTTGATAGGGGCCGGCGCCAGTATTGCCCTAATTTAGGATAACCAGTTTCACACACTGAAGATGTATGTTAGTCCCAAGCATCATCTGTTGGTTATCTGTGTAATTAAAACTGCTCTGACAATAACGGAGAAGCAACCTCGGTTGGTCAATCATGCTCATGCTATACTAATGTAAAGACTATTTCGAAAGAATTTATCGAAGACAATTTTGCTTTATTACTTCAAATTTTGCCTAGAAACGTATCTTTCCGTCTGAATTCCTGTGTAGTGCTGCAATTCATGCTAGACCTCGGTACCCCAGCTGCCAAACAACGCATCTGTCCACAAGTGTTCGGTATGGTTCTAGCTACCATATTCATGGTGAACGGTCACAGGCGCCGCCTTCTCGCAAGCACACAATCTTAGAAATTATATTTTTACACAAGACGCAATTCATCTTTGACGTAAAGCAATGAACGTAAGCAGAGATTTCATATAAAATAATGTTTTGCGAAACATATCATACGCAACTCCACAAAAGGTGTGCCTGATTAAATTTATTTTCTTGTCCTCGTCATTTTTCGATCACTTCTTCCAGTTATGTCAACTTCGAGGCAAAAACAATTATCTTCCGACGATGATTTCAGCCGTCTTGTGATGAACTATGAATGATGAACATTTTGAGATGAACTATCTGCAGCTTTGATCTCGGTAGTCCGTTTCAGCTTCTTCTAATGTTTTCTTTAACACTGTCAACATGACGGTGTCCATAAAGCCAACGATATAAGCTATTTTTAGCATCTTCAGTAGTAAAGCCTTTCTGTCTTCTTGTTTCATGTCTGTATCGTGGATAAAGATCAGGTTCTGGACATAGGTCCTAAAAATTTCATACGACCAATCAAAAGGCCTGATTCTGTCCAGTGCTTCGTTAATCGTCTTCCAGCTAGTGCTATTGACTGTGTTTTTTTTAACAACGATTGACTGTTTTCACTGCGCAGTAACGCTTCCCTATCCGCTTCGATTTCTTCGCTACGTCGATCGCTGTTTGAATTGTGTCCACCGTTGATCTCCCTTTGAGTAATTCGAGCTACATCTTCGACAGTCCCTGCTAGCACTCCGCACATTTGGTATGCCTTATCATAATAATCCATGCCAACTTGCATATATTTTTACATGATGCAGCATCTCTCGGAGGTTTCCCTGACTTTAGACATTAGCATCTGGGTTTTCAATCTACCTCGAAAGTGACCGTCAAGATACTTTTTTGGGCATTAATACAATTCCGTTTTGACTTGCTATTGCTATGCTTCATCTCCTATTTGAATGTTGGACAGCCACTTCAGAACGCTATCCTGTCTGCTCCTGTTCTTAAACCTAGCACGCAACTTTTGGTTCTTGAGGCATCTAGAGCGCAAGAAGCTGCGTGTCTTGTTCGACCAGTACGCTGGAAACTTTTATGCCTACGCATCTTCGGCTTGGTTTTGTCACAAGCGTTGTATTCAATTCGTTAGCTTTCTGGCTTTCTGGTCAATTCGTTAGCACACTGTTTACCCTGAGTGGTTCGCCTGATCGTCCCTATGGGTGTGCCCCTTCGCATATTCATATTTTCCATCATCGACATAATACAAACAGTTACGTCGATGACGAATTCCAAACTCTCTGCAAAAAGTGTTGACGGTGCCTCGTTGACTCCTTGTTGATTGTGTTTATGGGTGAATGTCTGTGGCGCAACAAAGTAAAGCATTGAAAGACTAGGAAAATTTAAAATAACACTTCACTTGATCACTTTTTCTAAAAAAATTAAAAAAAAACTGAAACACTTTTTTAAACTATCACTAGTAAATGCGAGCAAATTCCGTTAAATTCCGACCCAGTCGCGCACTCGACACTGAAGAAGTCTGTAAGTCGCAGACGAAATTGACCTACCCTGTCAAAAGATAAGCTAACTCTAGTGGAATTTAACGGAATTTGCTCGCTATGCTAGTGATAGTTTAAAAAAGTGTTTCAGTTTTTTTTAATTTTGTAGAAAAAGTGATCAAGTGAAGTGTTAATTTAAATTTTCCTAGTCTTTCAATTAAAATCGTTCTACTAATCGCTCGCAAAAAGTGGTTTTTAAAAAGTGAAGTAAAGTAAAGCATGTTGGTCCAGAACCACATGCTTGAATTGGATGGAATAAAATGTATGTTTTGAGAATCTGTTGCCGATGCCGGATATATCTCAGACACACATATTTCGGTGAATATGGGTTATTAGTCTATTATTGACTTCACCTTATTTGTAAATTAAAGAAGACAGTCCAAGGTAAATGGGCAGATTGGTCTATTCATTAACGGTTTTTGAGGATAAATTATTCTTGTTAAATAGTTGCCCTCTAGTTGTGTCAAAAACCTTCAATGGGGTCCGTTTTTTTGTAAGATTTTGCAATGGAAATAAGAGGTGATTAGTTTTGGGACCAATACAAGACCGAACTAGATCAGAGTTTTTGAAAAGATTTTACATCCCAGAAGCACCTAATATTCATCAACATCGTTTGAAAAATCCATGTGAAAGGCAAAACTAGCACGTATTCAACAGGAAATTTAGGTTTTTTCCCGCTGAATCCATCTGAGATGCAACGTTATTGCTTGTCTGCTCGTTTTGATACATGAACCCGTCTTGAGGAACATGAGGAACAATTTTACAATTTGATTAGTTTTTGGGTCTACCATTTCGAAGATATCCTCCTAAGAATCATATTTACTAACGATTCTAGACACAGCCACATTTGCATCGGAAACCTGGGGGAATTAAAAAAAAAATGGTTACATAAAACAAGGAACTAAAAAATTGTCAGATTAATCCAAGATATTTTAATTTTCTTCAATCATTTATTTATGCAACGTTATGACCCCGGCGTAGTAGTTAACATTCATACCCCAAGGCCTGAGTAAAAATATCACCTCCGGACCAGTCACAAAAACATATCCAAAAGGTGTTTAAGTGGCTGTGACTGGAGATCAGCCCAAAGCTGAAAATCTCGATAAGAACGAAAAGAAAGATAGAAGACATTAAAACACAAACAAAATGCAGACTTCTCTGCAACCAATATATTCACGTACGTCTTAGATTTTCGATTTTCTCATGCATCACAATATCGCTCGATGGAAACTTAGGGTAGTTAGATGGATGCGCTTCCTTCAGTACAACATGCACCCTATTCGCTTAATACAATTCCAATACATCTTTGACACAATTTCCCGGCTTCCTAGTCGTTGTCTTTCGAGTATCGAAAGATTTTAAAACGCTATGAACCTATCTCCGGAACCAATTGATTGATTTGAATATATCTTACGAGACTTATGGGACTTTAATACTCATCGTTTGGCGCATTTTTCGCGCAATTCTGATAAGCAGTTGTCAAAAAAATAAGAAACGATCTAGCTCTTGAAATTAGTTTTTTTTTTTTGAAGATCTTTTGGTAATATCTGAAGATCTGAAGAATTTCTTAGTAATTAGAAGTTAACAGATTCAACATAAAAGGAAGATATTTTTTGATATCTTTTATTGGGCATTTAAAATAAATATTGTAAATTTCCGTGAAAATGTCCCCGTGCTTTTGATGCGGATGGAAAAGCTACTGTACATTCAACATCGTAAAAAAATCTTCAGGAACTAAATAGAACGACTGTTGAGCCCAACAGCAACTATCTACAAGAGTGATTGAGACACAGTCATTGAAATGAAATCTGTTACATCGTTATAATTTTTTTTCGCAGACATCTAAAAAACAACTCTGCTGAAACTAGAACACCCCTATTTTTCAAAATAAAAAAATGTTACCATGCTACTGCTAGCTTTCGCTAACTGCCGACCGTGCCGCTGCCATAGAACAACTTCCTTTTCTATATACAACCAACTCTATCAAAATTTACTCGATAAAAGTGCGGAGAGTGCTCGAGTGAAACTGCCGAAAAAAAACCTACAATACCTAAGCAGCAAAAACAAAAAAACAACACATACGCATATCGGTCTGGGAGACCTCAATGTATGCTGCCTCCTTCCGCCCATCTTTCACGAGTGTTGTGCTGGAATTGAATGGAACTCAACCATGCACCGCGTGTCGTACACTTCGGTCTAACCAGCCAGCAGCAGTCAGTCAGTCAGTGGCAGCAACAGCATAGATCTGACTGACGGAACGAATATGCCACTTGCAGAGAAGGCAGACGCTCACAGCCAATGACGGTTGGGTTGAATGATGATGTTGAGAGCTTACAAACACTCCGGCAAAGTGTGCGTAATTGTGGTTTGCATTGGAGAAACGCACGCATCAAGAGAGCTCACTTGCGGCATAGAACATGAGAGTGAGTTCTGATGGTTTTTTTTTGGTGTGTGTGGGTATAGGTGGTGAGTAACCTAGGAGGAAAACATGAGCGATCGTGAGGTAGCGCAGTGAGAAGTGAGATGGGTGGGATGCGCTGATTGCCAGATGATGAGCGCTTTGAAAGGAGTACATATGCGATGCAGCAGTGCATGGCCACATTTGAACAAGCATTTATGCTTTCGTTTAATTTCTTCGCCATGGTGGTTGTTCCGTCGTGTATGCTGCGTTATGATATGTACGAGAGATTCGATTGCTGCATTCGAGCAACCTGAGCCGGTGGTAAACAAAATCGGAACTTTAAAATCTATTCGATCGTATAGATATTAAGGTTCTTTTTCATATGCATAATTGCATATATAGTACGTCGTGCTCAATTTAAATGTTACATGCGTAAATTATGTGTACGCATACTATTGAATAACCATGCACCTCCATGGTTGCAAATATGGAATAAATTGGCATAGCCCTACATTTATGTGTTCAGTATTTTATGGCAGATTCTTGCACAGTAGCCATGTTCAAGTACGTACAAGTTGCGTTTGATTAAGCTGCTGTGTTTGATAATAACAGCATATTTGTTTTAACTGATCATTGGTTTAGCATTTTACAATGTTTCGGTCTTAAAAAATTGCAGCACTTCGTCCTTTGTTCAGAAAGTTTATCTGATAAATACCGACACGAAGTATTTCTTAACGGGGGCGCTTCTGGATACAAAATTCTTTACACTGGCAAGTTGGATATTTTTGGATTGCGAACAGAAAGCGTTTTTCTATCGAAGATCGATCGTAACTGACTTCTCTGCCTACGTATAATCTTCCTTTATCCTACATCCCTATTAGTGCTTGGTTCTGTATTATATGTAGATATCACTCTTCTCTTATCTCCTTTCTCTTATTTGTTGTATATAGTTTATAAGAAATTTTATTAGTTTCGATATTTTAGTGTAGCAGTGTACATAGTAGTCGTAGGTAGCAATAGACTAAATTATTTAGTTTAGGATATTGTTTTACATAATGTGTATAATATCTTAGATTAAGTTGACCTTTACTACTGTAGGAAATATTAGAGATCACAGTAGACTTTTAGTAACCAATGATTGTTATTATTAGACCTCGAGACCTCGAATAAAGCGGAAGCAATTAGTAAAACCTCTACAAGCTACAAATTTTCAGAAGTGGGATGATCCTTGGTGAGCTTCCGATTCGGCGAATTGAGGTGGAGAGTCTTTCTGATGCAAGCAGAAGTTCAAGGCAACTGGACAACAGAGCGAACGTTTCAAGTGAAATGAATGTTGGAGAAATTGGAGACCGAACGCGAACCGAAACCAGAGAACAGGTTGTTGGTGATCGCGGAGTTAATGATGCTGAAATAAAATTTTCGAAGTGTACCACGGATCATGAAGCGGAAGCTGTTCCTGTTCGTCGTGCTCCAATTCATTTGCATCCCGAGGATATTCGCAGCTTGATACCAGAATTTTGTCCAGCAAAAACTGCGGTTAATAAATGGCTACGAAAAATCGAAAATCTGGAAGAAGTGTACGGTTGGGAGGACAGAGCAGTTTTCCATTATGCTACGGTTAGACTGGGACCAGTGCCAAAGATCTGGTTTGAAGGCGTTGAAGAATTCATTGGCGGCTGGACAGATTTCAAGCAGCATTCGTGCATTTCCATCGAGGTTTGATGAAGCTGATGTTCATAGTTCTTTGGCCAAAAGGATGAAGTTACCAGAAGAAACGTACTAAAATTTTGTTCACGACGTCGTATCGAAGGCAAGATTGGCAAATTTCAGTGAAGCGGCAACGATCAAATACATTATCAACGGTATCCCAATTGCACAATTGCAAATGGTGCTAAATACTGCACGACACGATTCGGTACAAGAATCAATTGGAAATGAGGAGTTCAGTTTCAAATGGATCATCGAGATTTTCGCAAGATCAAATGCGTGTGAGAATCGTGAATTGCTTCAATTGCGGACAACGTGGCCATATTGCGAGAATGTGCAACATCGTCAAGAGAGAAGACCGGCAATTTGAAACAAATGTTGGTGCAAGAAATGAAGTTTGGCGGGGTGAAGGTCGTATAGGAAGACGTGAAAGTACCAGTCAAGATTAGCTGTTTCAAACAACTTTGGGACCAAGAAATGAAGTCTGGCGGAATCAAGACCGTATCAATCGATGAGGAAATGCCATTCAAGCTTTGGACGTGACCCAAACCGAGATGTTGGCGGCAGATAATGAAGAGCAATCTCGAGGTAGAGTAGATTTTAGAGGTAGGGTCAGTATAGAAAATGTTTATTTTAGCTGTCTCGTTAGGTTCACTAGTTTTTATACTGAATGTGATACTTTATTTGACACGGGTAGCCCAATTTGTTTAATACGAAGTAGGATTATTCCATGTTCAATTCACATTTCAAAAGATTTCAAGTTAACATTTTCAGGATTGAATAATTCAAAAATCAATATTTTGGGAGTTTTTGATACGGAAATTGTAATTAATAATTTTATTTAAAGACTGTATTCGATGAAATTTGGACACACAAAATAGGTCACCAAAAATTTTCCTTGAGCCCGATTCTTTTCAAACTTTCTGGAAATAAAGTACTACTAAATGGTTAAGTTTTGACATCATTGTTTTATTGAACCTCTTCTCCCAACCCAAATGCCCGCACCTTTGCCTTGACCCCTTTCATCAAATTTTGGGCAATGATAGGACCGACTTGCTTACTTACTTTTAACCACACTTTCTTTAGTTCAATTTCATTTTCTATCAGTTTTGGAGTTTTAACGAGCTTTGCCTTCATGATTGCCCAAAATTTTTCAATTGGGCGAAGTTCCGGAGTGTTTGGAGGGTTGACGTCTTTTGGTACAAAAACTACATTATTATCTTTGTACCAGTCTAAGACGGGCCGGGCATAGTGGCAAGATGCCAAATCCGGCCAAAACAGTGTCGGGCCATCGTGAGATCTCAAGAAGGGTAGAAGTCGTTTTTGGAGGCATTCGTCCTTGTAGATTTGTCCGTTGACGGTCCCAGAGGTGATGAAGGGCTGACTCATTTTGCCACATCCGCAGATCGCTTGCCAGACAAGGAATTTTTTGGCGAATTTCGACAGTTTCTTCTTCCGTACACTCTCCGGAACGGCCAACTTAGAGGTGGCGACGTAGTGTTCCTGTCCTGGCATTTGTTTGGTGTCGGCTTTAATGTTGGTCTCATCGTCCATCACAATGCAGAACGGTTTTGTGAGCCACTCCCTGTACAGTTTTCTTGCACGAGTTTTGGCCACCGAGTTCTGTTTATCGCTCCAGTTCGGTACCTTCTGGACCTTGTACACATGTAATCCAGAACTTTTCATTGTTTTCTGCACAAAACAAACTGAAACTTTCGCCTTTTTCGCAACATCCCTGATCGAAATGTTGGGATAACGCTTAAATTGGTTCAATACCATACTGGCCTTCTCGGATTAAATGTGGCACGTTTTTTGCCACTACCATTTTTCCACTTGGTTGTCTTACGGTCCTTGAACGTTTTGATCACATGAGATACGGTTGAATGTGCGATTCCGAGCTGTTTTCCGATCTATCGATGAGAAGCGTTTGGGTTTTCGAAGTGAGTGCCCAAAATTTGTTGGCGCACTATTTCTTCATTCGAAGCCATCACTGAAATCACTCGACCGATTTTCACGAAACTCATTACACAATTGACACAACACAATGAAATACATTCAGTTAAAATTTCAATAATTTTTACCCACACGCTAAAAAGTTACGAACAATTGCGTGTGTCCAAATTTCATCGAATACAGTCTTTATACATTGCAGTTTAAAATAGTACCTGATTCAACAATGCAACCGATGTGTATTCTGGGATCAGATTTTGTCAAAAGGAATAACTTGTTAGCTGAACACGACGGGAGAACGATGAATTTTGGAATGAAGAATGCTAGAATTTTGAATACTTTGAATGTGCTTGAAAAAGAAGAGAAGTTTTGTCCAGATGTATATGGTATTGAGGTGAGCAGAGACACTTTCATTTGTACTGATGATGATAAACCAGGCATTGGTGACAGCTATATTGATTTTAAATGTATTGGTCAAATTAAATCTCTTTATAAAAATGTTTATGAAAACGGCAGTAGACCTTTAAAACCCAAAAAACACGTATATTATGAAAATAGACTTGAATGACAAAAAACCTTTTCATTTTTCACCTCGTCGGTTATCTCATAGTCGAAAATTGGAAATTGAAACACAAAAAGATAAGTTATTAATAGAAGGAGTAATAAAAGAAAGTAATTCTCCATATGCAAGTAGAATAGTTTTGGTTAAGAAGAAGGATAGTTCTTGGAGAATGTGTGTTGACTATAGAGAACTTAATAAAAAGACTGTTAAAGATAGGTATCCATTGCCACACATAGAAGATGATTTAGATAGTCTTAGAAACAAAAAAAATATTTTTCAACTTTGGATTTTAAAAGCGGATATCATCATCTTCTTATTGATGATAATTCGTAAAAATATACTGCATTTGTTTGCCATTTAGGACAGTTTGAATATAAAAGAGTGCCATTTGGGATTTGTTAAGCACCTTCAGCATTTATGAGATTTATTAACGTTATATTCAAAGACTTAATACAAACCGGTTTAATAAGAATTTACATTGATGATATACTTATTGCAACTGAAACAATTGAAGAACATTATAGTGTACTTCAGAATGTGTTCAGTATTTTAGTTGATAAACATTTACAATTATAATTGTCTAAATGCAAATTTTTGTAAACTAAAGTAGAGTATTTAGGATAAACATTACTTCAATTGGGATTAGCCCTAGCGATAAACATATAGAATGCATAAAAGATTTTCCTGTTCCAAACAATGTTCAGGACTATTCACAAATTTGTTGGTTTGGCTAGCTATTTTAGAAAATTTATTCCAAATTTTTCAGATTATTTCGAAGCCACTGTATGATTTAGTTAAAAGAAATAATAAGGAATTTATTTTTAAGAAAGATGAAATGAATGCATTTGAAGTTCTTTGAGAAAAATTTACTGCTGAACCTGTTTTAAAAATCTATTCTCCTTTCGCACGAACAGAACTTCATACGGATGCAAACCTGTACAATAGGATTTGGAGGCGTTCTTATGCAAGAACAGTCGGATGGAGTTTTACATCCAGTAATGTATTATAGTAAAAGAACAGATAGTCACGAATCAAAATTGCACTCATTTGAACTTGAAACTCTTGCACTAATCCATAGTGTAATACGATTTCATATTTATTTACGAAGGAATTAAATTTACCATACCCGAGTAACACATGCAATTCGTTACAACCGGCACCATAAACAGGCAGATTTATCGAGAAGAAGTACTTGCAGAAGCGCTTGCTGCCCTTCGTCCGCTCTCACCGTGGTCCCACGCTGTTTCTGACCGGATTTCGCTTCCGTGCCATTACGCCGAAGCCTGTACTGGATTGGTACGAAGCGAAGGGCGTTAATGTGGTCCCGAAGGAGGCGAACCCGCCAAATACAGCAGAACTGAATTCTTCGATCGAAGAATTTTAGGCGATAATGAAGAAGAAGTTGGAGAAAAGCGGAAAAACATTCAAAACCGATGAAGCTTTGAAGAAAAACTGGGAGAAATTGTGGGGGGAAGTTGGGGCAAACCCTCGCCCAAGATCTCGCAGGCAGTGTTAAGATAAATGTACGAGCATTCAGCTTAGAGAAGGAAATTCAATAAATGAGTTATGCCAAAACATAGTTAATATATGATTATTTAATCCCTGAACATTTTTTAGAAGTATCCAATTTAAAATAGATTTTTTAAAAAAATTTCGATCATTTTTGTGTGCACTCTTTTTTTTCGTGTCCGATCTTTATAAGACCGCAATAGTCTATTCCTGAGACTGACAATGGTGGAGGCGGCTGTGACTCTGAAACTCGGCATATCAGCTGTGGATCAAAAGGTGTTTGTGGATCGGAAGGTTGGAAGTGGAACAAATCGAAAAAGATGCTCCCAGCAAATGGACATGAAGGTGGTAGCCATTATAGATCGAAAATCCCAATCTTTCTGTGCGAAATGTGGCTCGAAAAGTTGAGAAGTCTAAATCATACTTACGAAAAGTGAAGCAGAGGCAGAGACTGAAGGCGGCCTAAGAAGTGAAAAAAGTGCCCAACCACGATGACAAACAAAATTTCACTGCAAAAAGCCGTGCTGAGAAGCCTTACACCGAAAATTTTACAAACATTTTCTTATATCATAATAAACGACGAAACATACGTACTCGAAGACTTTAAACAGCGTTCGGATCTGGCTTTTAACACCGCAATGCAAAAGAACGCCGTTTCGTCGAGCATTTCCGGACAAAAAAGGTGCTCAAAATTCCGAAGCAGTAATTGATTTGGCAGGCCGTATGTAGTTGTGGTCGAAAATTCCAAATTTTCGTCTCTACCAGCACTACCAATAAGGATATAATACGAGAAAAAATGTTTGCAAAAGCGGTTGCTACCGTTTATCAGAAGCCACGACTCTCCAGCTCTTGTCACTATGCGAAATCCGTCCTGGAATGCTATAAGGTACAAGAGGACAAATACGTGCCAAAAACAAGGCAATCCAGCAAACTATCCATAATTTTGCCCAAATAGAGAAGTACTGGGTCCTGGATACAGCGGAAACTCCTCGAACCTAAGAAGAAAGCCCTAGATGGAGAATCGTCGACAGACGTATCTGAGGATACCGTACGGAACCTGATGGCGGGTGTACCATAGAAAGTTCGAGAATTTTACAAAAAGAAGGATCAACATCTTAATCAACTGTTTCTTATGTTGATTTAACTATATTATTCTGAATTAAACAATCGGTTTTGTTGAATTATGTGTAATTTTTTTTGCTACTATTAGTTTGGTGTCCAAAATCTAACGTGGACAGGCTTTAGTACCTCGTTTCTTTTTTCTGTACCGGGTGTCATTTGAAAATTTTGAAAAATGATTACGTTACGCAAAAGTGTAAGATTTTTGTACACTAATAACTCTCGTTCGACTGAACAGAATGTCCTGATTTATGCACCGTTTGATCAGAAAAAACTTAAATCAAATTTTAATTTAGTGCTAGTATTATAAGTATTTAAATTTTTGTAATTAAAAATTTAAAGATGCGTATATCAAGAGCAAACTCATTTCTATTCTGGAAGTTGCTCTCTTATTGATTTGTTGTTGACAAATAATGAAGAGTTCGTCGTCAATTTCAATCAAGTAGCTGCGCATGGCTTTTTTAAACATGATATTATATGTTCATCAATTAATGTTTCTCGTGCTTCTTCTAATCAGCCTAAGTTCTATAGAGACTATGGACGAATTGACTACGAAGAATTATTTAGCAGCCTGGATTTAGTCGACTGGCCTGTTCTCTATAGTATGCAAGACTCTGATCTTGCAGTAGATTTCCTAAATTTGCGTTTGTTAGAGATTTATGATTTCCTCCCCCTCCTCAGCGGTTGATTTTCATTTTAGCGAAGAAAGTCGTAATGCTATGATTTCGAGGAATATTGCATACAGTCAGTGGACTAGCAGTAGAAGCAATTTTGATCATACGCAGTACAAACGATTGCGTACTCGTGTAAACCATTTAATGAACAGAGCAGAAGCAGATTACATTTCCTCAGCGTTACGTTCCAATTATTCTAACAAGCAATTGTGGACGAAACTTATACAGCTCAATATTGCTAAATCTACTGATAGTCAAGTGCAGGTCTCCAATTCTGGTGATGAAATTGACATTTTTTTTCAGTGAAATTTTACGTGTGGCCTTGAATTGCCACCGATTCCTCCAGCTAATCCAAATGGTTTCGGATTTCTTCCATGCAACGAGTTAGAAGTCGCTAAAGTAATTGAATCTTTTACATCAAATGCTATTGGGCTAGATGGTATTGCTTTGAAGTTTATCAAATTGATTTTATCCCACATGATTACGCCAATTACATATGTTTTCAACCTAATATTTTTGACTTCTAAATTTCCCCGATCATGGATCAGGCTTCAGAGCTGGTCATAGCACAACTTCAGCATTGTTGAAGGTGCATGATGACATCCATGAATATGTGGACAAAAAAGCTTCTCATCGATTTTTCTAAAGCTTTTGATAGAGTTTCTCACACCAATTTATTGAGAAAACTTTCAAACCAGTTTTTATTTTCTCGGGAGGCAGTTTACCTAATTGAGTCATACCTCAGTCATCGCACTCAAGTTGTTGAAACTCAAGGAACTCTGTCAAGATCGGTCATCATTCTATCAGGTGTATCTGTACTTCAAATTGGGCCCTACGAAAGGGCTTACTTTGAATCAATTCAAGAAACATTTGGTTGATATTTGGGACCAAATTCCTCAGGAAATCGTGCGAGTTAGCTGCGACAGGTTTACAAAGCGTTTGGCCACAAAGTTATCAAGGAAAAGGGCGAGAGATTCGAATTGAATTAATATGGTTTATTTCTATAACATGTATCTTTCAAATGAAAAATAAATGCTATGATTTGGTTGATTATTGATGATTACACACATGAAAACCCATGGGCCCTTTTCAAAAAATAGTCTTGAGCCAATCACCAAGTGAAAAAACATGATTTCTTATACCAAAACCATGTGAAAAGTTTCATTCAAATCGGAGAGGGTCAAGTTGAGTCGTTTACTAATTTGGTAGAGAATTGCTCAATTATGTACTACCACAGGTATTAATTGAGAGCTTCCAATGTCAGGTACAATTGTATTGCATAAGTACGGTTGTGCGGCCAGTACAATCATACCATATGCTCAGGGAGTCGAGAAATTTTCCTTAACAAAATTTTCCTAGAGCAGACCGGGAATTAAACTAAGCCACTTTCAGCATTGTATCGCTTAGTAGCGGTGCCTTTACCGACTGAGCTAAGGGTGGACTTCAATTATCACACATGATTTCTTAGAAGAAAACCATCAAAACAAGCGTTAACCCATTTAGGGTTAAATTCTATAGCAAAAAATAACTTAAGATCCAGCTCGAACTAGTAACACACGAAGCATGCCATGGAAGCAAAAAAAACCACGTGCTCGTGCCACACCACGCAGCTTCAACGCCAAAGGGCTGATGGAGCTATTACGTTCGTACGTACGATGCAATGCCACCAAGCGAGGAAACCACCAAAACCTTCAGGGAGGCGACAGGAATGAAAAAAAAGTAAACCTCATCATCAACGCTCCTTTTTATCTTTTCGACCAATGATGATGTTTAACCGCTTCGTTTTCCGTCTTGTGAAGCACTTTTCTAACCACCATATAACCAGCCAATTGCCATCTCGGCAAGTAAGTGTGATGGGCTGTTAGCGCGTGCCATTTCTGTATGTGTTTATGTTACAATTTGTTTGCTTAGTTTTTTGCTTCCCTTTGTATCTGTATTCCATTAACGTGAAGACACTTTTTTGGGTTGCCTTCGATTTCCTAAAAATCGTTAAACCAAGCAACTATACAAGACAATTTACTCTCTTGCGAAAGCCTTGCGTCCGTTGGCAGGAACGAAGGAACCGACCGAAGGAAAAATGAATCCCAGCTTGATGCAAGAAGGGGACGGAAATCGAATGCGATTGCGGACGGAAAGAAATGGTCATCACCATCATCACCGTCGGTTCTTCAGGTAGATTCGAAAGACGAGACTGGGATGATCGGACCCCTCTTCTAGGAAAGAAACCGGTTGAACCAAATATCTTCGCTTGCTTCGTCAACATAATTGTGCAAAATAGGTCTGTTTTTTGATTCCTTTGCCTCACTTCACAACATCGAATGATTCACATTTTGCGTTGACTTTTAACCAGGGATTCCAGCGCAGTGAGAATGCAAAATCATTGCCGCTAATTGAATTCTGGTGCTTCTCAGCATCTGCCTCATTCCTAATTGACAAGTGTAAAAATGTGAAAGTTCCGTCACGGAAGAATCCTGATCCAGGACAAAGCAACAGATGCATCAAACTTTCTCCACGTTGGTGATGTTCTTTGTACTGATGTCGACATATTTCATCAATTTTATTAATATCCAGATTCCAGTTTAGGTACAAAAACTTGCGAACCGCTGACCGATTGATTTAAGAAACATGAAATTTCAATTAGGTGGTGTTCCAATTCTTCCGCAACCATCTTGAAGCAAACAACATTGTCGTCCAGGTTCTGTTGACTTCTGAGATGTAGGCTACTTTCATTCCACGCCAGTAGTAACTGTACCCAAGAAAACGTGTTTTACAGGAAAGGGGTTCTTCTTCTTAGTATGCAAATGAGCGGGAAAAAAACTCATCTAGTAGGAGATGTAATTTTAACGCGAAGGGGAATGCGTCATGGTGTAATAGAAGAAAAAAAAAAACCATTTTTTTCATTAAACTTCACATTTTCAGCAACCCTCGCTGAAGGCGACCCCCTTTCAAGTTTTTAACAAAGTTTCCCAACTCGATTGGGAGCGACCACGGTTTCTTAATAACTGATCTCATATTCTTTGACACCCTCCCACAATGGACGAATAATTTATCCTTGGAATCAAACGCGGTTTTTTTTCAAACCAAGTGGACTCCATTTTGACAAATCGGCATCAGGCTGGCGGCGGTCGTCGTTAGAGGCAGACTCAAATTGAGTCAAGGTATTGGTACGCGCGGATAGGGATGATTATAACATTCTTTTCGGAATCATTCGTAAAGAGGTTCTAGTCAAGTAAAGTCAACGTAATGGAAATTCGAAGGATTCAGTCTACACAACAGTCTAGTACAACAGACAAGTAAAAAAAAAAATTGAAAAACTGCAAACAAAAAGCACACACATTTTTCAAGAAAAATAACACTATGCAAAATTGCAGAAATATCCAAATGTTTTTAATTAACTAAATCTAGTCATTGACATTGCATTGCAGGGTTTTTTTTCAATATTTTCCGGATGAACTGCCTCATTTGGCCGACCAGCATCATCGGTGACCGTACGACCACGTTTGAAATTGGCAAACCATCGTATGATGGTCGTTTTCGATGGGGCAGAGTCCGAAAAACATGTTGGCCAAGCTTGGGCTTGAACGGTGTTTTTTTCCCCTTCAAACAGCAATGATATATCAATACACGAAATTGCTTTAAATCCATCGTTTTTAAGAATCACAAAAGTAGCGTCACGTAAACCACTGTAACTCGATAAATAATTAACCAATCGTCATGAAATTTTGGCAATAATCTTTTGAAGGTTGGTTCCTTAGAAAAATCATATGGATATTTTATTTGTAGCGCCACCTGGTATTTAGGCCTGGGACTTTTTGATCGATGTGTTAAATGAAAATCAACATACATATGACCGAATTCACGTGAGTTTGAATTGAATATTCTCATTTCTTAAGAACGCTCGGACTCTTCTTTTGATACCTCCCATTAGATTCTGCACAACTTGCTCCGTAACTTTTCGATCTGATGCAGACCAAATTTTCCTGAAACAGTCAACAAAGCTTGCTTCTCTTCCATCTTTCTTAAGATGCCGCTTAATTATTGCCCAATATTTTTCGATAGGACGCAGCTCTGGGCAGTTTGGGGGATTTTTCGCCAAAATCAACTTTTTCCTTCTTGAGCATCTCCAACGTAGCAGAAGCGTAGTGAGCAGATGCTAGATCCGTCCAAAACAATGGCGGATGCGTATACGGTAAGCTTCCTTTATCCATTAATGGGTACGATTTATTATTATTGTTATTCCTCCTGTGGATTTTTTACACATTTTACTGTAAAACTGTGTCTACCCATTTAAATGACGCAGTTTTACGGTAAAATGGGTAAAAATTTCCACAGGAGGAATAACAATAATAATAAATCGTACCCATTAATGGGTAAAGGAAGCTTACCGTGTATGCTTTCGGTCAGGGATGCCAGTTTTTTTTTTCAAATGTCTGCGATAAAAATTTGAAATGTCTAAAAAAGTCTGTAAATTTTTATTTTTTTGCAAAATAAGACTTCTTTCGACGAAAAGACGTACTAAGCGAGTAATTTATGTCATTTTCGCTATATGTGTGATTAAGTAAACATTTCTGCATTTATTTCTTGGATTGTTTGCAAACTTACCATATTGTTTCATGTTTATGAAGTGATACTATAGATTGAAGCATTCGCATAGATGACACAATTTTCTATGGTTTTTTTTACCCCTAAAACGTTCTTTCCAGTTTTGTATTTTAAAATCAAAATTTAGTCTTCAATTGATAAATTCAACAAACTGTTTTTTCTATGTCCAAAAATAACCATTGAATTACAATGAATTACAGAGAAAATTCTCCGTTACATAAATTAAAGAGTTGAATTAAAAATTTTAATTCCACAATTTTAATAAGTTTCACTTATTCTTTCGTGCGACATGGACTTAGGGCCAAACTTAAACCCACAATTTAATTGCCCCAGAGCCCCAACAACTGTAAATTCAGCCTATGTTTTCATGTTGATTCAAATAATATCTGCCTCATTTATCACCAAAGTCCCGAGTGAACCATTAGCTGTTGAACACTGGTTCGTCTCACGTTCTATATACTAGCGTTGAATAGCATAAAGGGTGATACGGTCAAAATTTGGTCAAGGGAAAACGCGTGTAAATCGGTGAAATCGTTTATTTAAAAAATCAAATTAAATTTTTTTTCAAGTTCAATTAGTATAAAATTCAGGAAAAATATTCAGTTAGGCTTCCGCTTTTCCAAATCCGAATTGCCGGGCCTTACGCTTGACCCCTGCCATCAGATTTTGTACAGCCACCTTGTCCACCTTCTTCGCCGCAGAAAGCCAGTTTGCCTTGAACTGCTGCTCGTCCTTAGCAGTTTTTCTGGTCTTCTTTAGGTTCCGCTTGACAATAGCCCAGTATTTCTCAATTGGGCGGAGCTCTGGCGTGTTGGGAGGGTTCTTGTCCTTGGGAACCACCTGCACGTTGTTGGCGGCGTACCACTCCATGGCCTTTTTACCGTAATGGCAAGATGCCAAATCCGGCCAAAACAGTACGGAACAACCGTGTTTCTTCAGGAAAGGCAGCAGACGTTTATTCAAACACTCTTTCACGTAAATTTCTTGGTTGACAGTCCCGGAAGCTATGAAAATGCTGCTTTTCAAGCCACAGGTACAGATGGCTTGCCAAACCAGATATTTCTTTGCGAACTTTGACAGTTTCGTGTGCTTGAAAATATCTGCTACCTTTCCCCTTCCTTTTGCCGTATAAAACTCCTGTCCCGGAAGCTGCTTGTAGTCGGCTTTGACGTAGGTTTCGTCGTCCATTACCACGCAGTCAAACTTCGTCAGCATCGTCGTGTACAGCCTCCGGGATCGCGCGTTGGCCGTCGTATTTTGTTTATCATAGCGATTTGGAGTCACTACCTTCTTGTAAGTCGATAGTCCGGCTCGTTTTTTGGCTCGATGCACGGTTGTAGACGATACACCCAGCTTATTTGCGGCATCTCGGAGAGATAGGTTAGGGTTTCGCTTGAAACTACCGGCAACTCTCTTTGTCGTCTCAGCGGCTTCCGGTTTTCGATTTCCCCCCGATCCAGACTTCC
Source organism: Aedes koreicus (assembly GCA_024533555.2). Taxonomy (NCBI): domain Eukaryota; kingdom Metazoa; phylum Arthropoda; class Insecta; order Diptera; family Culicidae; genus Aedes; species Aedes koreicus. Next base: position 27,349 of record JAHHFK020004255.1, read on the forward strand.
TGGCTGTCGAAAACGTTCCCCAAACACTTTAATTACATTTGTAACGGTTGATTTGGCAACTTTTAGCGATTTTGCCAACTTTGCGTGCGAGTAGCTCGGATTTTCGCGATGCGCGAGCAAAATTTTGATACGCTGCTCTTCTTGCTTGGACGGCATTTTGACAACTGAAGAGTGAATTCCAAAATCAAAATAGGAGCAACATTCTACACACACACACACCTTCAAAATGAGGGGTGTTCAGGTTTTTTAAATGCAAAATTGAAAGAAATACGTCAAGTTGATATTGACCAAATTTTGACCGTATCGCCCTTTAGCATACTTGCCCGGAGGCGCCCATTTATCAGCAAGACAAACAAAGCCAAACGGCTTAAGTTTGCTAATGAGCATGCTGATAAGCCCCTAGAGTTCTGGAAAACGGTTCTCTGGACATTGTAAAAATCGACGGGATAATGACGGCAGATTCTTACATCAACATCCTGCGAGAAAATCTGGAGGTTTCGCTGATCTAGACGGGCCTTGAAGAGAAGTTCGTATTCCAGCAGGACAACGACCCGAAGCATACTGCCAAGAAGACCAAGTCTTTCTTTCGGTCTTGTCGGATCAAACCACTGGAATGGCCTCCGCAAAGCCCGGACCTCAATCCCATCGAGAATTTGTGGGCGATTCTCGATGCCAGAGTTGACAAAACTGGTGTTACCAATAAAAATAACTATTTTGAAGCCCTGGAGCGCGCCTGGGAAGAGCTAGATCCACAGCACCCAAAGAACCTGGTCGAGAGCATGTCGAAGCGCTTGCAGGAGGTCCTGAAGGCCAAAGGAGGACACATCAATTATTGAAATGCTTTTATTTTACTTTAATTTATGTTTTCTGTAGCCTAAATGATGTGGGTACTTTATTTTGTCACTGTTTTTTTTTTCAAACCACCAAAGAAACATGTTTTGTCTTTAAAAACTCGCCCATGCCAAATTTGGTTTCATTTGCTTGATTAGTTCTCGAGTTAAGCAGAAATTTGTGTTTCATTTGTATGGGAGCCCCCCTCCCCCCTCCAGAGAGGGGAGGGGTCTCTAACCATCATAAGAAGCTTTTCCGGCCTCAAAAACTTCTGCATACAAATTTCAGACCGACAGAACCGACTTAATGAAAAATTGTGAATTTTAGCTCAGTGTGCAAAAGCATTGTTTACTTTTGTAACACATCTGAAAAATCGAAATAAAGTGAGACATTTCGAACGATGGGTCGGATCCGCTTATCAACTCCCAGTTTAATTCTGCACAAATAGTTTTCCGAAAAGTTGTCGTTTCGAGAATTGGCAAAAGCGTGAAGTGCACTTAATCTGCAGTGTTCAAGATTGTTAAGAAGTTTCAAGTTTCTTTTTTTATCGAAGTCTGAGCGCCAAAATGGGGCATCGAACCAAAAAAGGAGCTGGCAGCGGTACGCCTTTTCAACTCGCATAAACCGCATTCCGTTCGAGAAATTGCCAAAAAAGTGGACACTAGCGTCGGAAGTGTGCAGAACATCAAAAAGCGTAACAATATCAGAACCTACAAGAAGCAGAAAGCACCCAAAATGAGCTTTTTCGAAAATACGGTCACGGAACATGTATGACGTTCTCCTCCAACAGCCGAGCCGGTACATTTTGATTTACGACGAGACGTACGTCAAATTGGATACCAGTACACTTCCGGGGCCGTAATTTTCCAACGCTGAGCAGAGGACAGATGTGCCTGATGATGTGCGATACATACGAACCGAAAAATTCGGGGAAAAGGTTTTGGTGTGGCAAGCCTTCATATTCCACAACGGGCACAATCAACGGTGAAAATTACAGAAAAGAATGCAAAAAACGGGTTCTACCCATCTATCGAAAGCAGGGATGCCATATTTACAGACATGTCTGTAAATTCGTAGACTTTTCATTTTTGTTGCAGACTTTAGCAGACATTTTATTTATGTTGCAGACTTTTACAGACATTTGGAATATATTTTTTAAATTTGAAATAAAGGTATTTGGGTGCACTGAAACTGTTAACAAATGACACTATAGATTTTTGCACCTGACAACTAAGAAGCAATCAACTCTATCCATCAACTAAACCATGAATACAAGCTTTAAAAAATATATACCTCCGTATCAGAATACGAATAAACTCACTTACATGGTACAGTTAGATAAGTCCAAAGTGGGTGGGTTTAAAAACAAATCTTACTTCTTACACTAGACTCAAATGCTGCTTAAAATACGCAATACGCAAAATAACACTCAATACTCCATTAAATACACGTACACGATAAAACATAAATATTTAAACAAAAATATAAAATGCACCTTTTCAATACCCGTAGATAAATCGAAGACACGCAAGTTGACTGCCCTTCGAATTCAACTACCAAAAAATTTATGTGGGTTATATCAGGGATATAACCGCGAGGTTCACGTAAAACCGCGTTGATGTGTTAAAATAATAGTATCATCTAATTTATAAATATCATAACACATACGGTTGGTAAATATTGAAATGTTTTTGCTTTGATCCGTCCCTTCTTATGAATTTTGCTCTTCATACTGTCCTTACGTTACAGTTTTCTTTGTGGGCTAAAGGGCGATACGGTCAAAATTTGGTCAATATCAACTTGACGTATTTCTTTCAATTTTGCATTTAAAAAACCTGAACACCCCTCATTTTGAAGGTGTGTGTGTGTAGAATGTTGCTCCTATTTTGATTTTGGAATTCACTCTTCAGTTGTCAAAATGCCGTCCAAGCAAGAAGAGCAGCGTATCAAAATTTTGCTCGCGCATCGCGAAAATCCGAGCTACTCGCACGCAAAGTTGGCAAAATCGCTAAAAGTTGCCAAATCAACCGTTACAAATGTAATTAAAGTGTTTGGGGAACGTTTGTCGACAGCCAGGAAGTCTGGATCGGGGGGAAATCGAAAACCGGAAGCCGCTGAGACGACAAAGAGAGTTGCCGGTAGTTTCAAGCGAAACCCTAACCTATCTCTCCGAGATGCCGCAAATAAGCTGGGTGTATCGTACTATCGACTTACAAGAAGGTAGTGACTCCAAATCGCTATGATAAACAAAATACGACGGCCAAAGCGCGATCCCGGAGGCTGTACACGACGATGCTGACGAAGTTTGACTGCGTGGTAATGTACGACGAAACCTACGTCAAAGCCGACTACAAGCAGCTTCCGGGACAGGAGTTTTATACGGCAAAAGGAAGGGGAAAGGTAGCAGATATTTTCAAGCACACGAAACTGTCAAAGTTCGCAAAGAAATATCGGGTTTGGCAAGCCATCTGTACCTGTGGCTTAAAAAGCAGCATTTTCATAGCTTCCGGGACTGTCAACCAAGAAATTTACGTGAAAGAGTGTTTGAATAAACGTCTGCTGCCTTTCCTGAAGAAACACGGTTGTTCCGTACTGTTTTGGCCGGATTTGGCATCTTGCCATTACGGTAAAAAGGCCATGGAGTGGTACGCCGCCAACAACGTTCAGGTGGTTCCCAAGGACAAGAACCCTCCCAACACGCCAGAGCTCCACCCAATTGAGAAATACTGGGCTATTGTCAAGCGGAACCTAAAGAAGACCAAAAAAACCGCTAAGGACGAGCAGCAGTTCAAGGCAAACTGGCTTTCTGCGGCGAAGAAGGTGGACAAGGTGGCTGTACAAAATCTGATGGCAGGGGTCAAGCGTAAGGCCCGGCAATTCGGATTTGGAAAAGCGGAAGCCTAACTGAATATTTTTCCTGAATTTTATACTAATTGAACTTGAAAAAGAAATTTAATTTGATTTTTTAAATAAACGATTTCACCGATTTACACGCGTTTTCCCTTGACCAAATTTTGACCGTATCACCCTTTATTCAACCCCTGTGCTACGAGACGGCGACGAACAGTTCGACCGGAAACTGATAACTGAAGGGTTTCCTGGATCTCGCGGACAGTTACCTTCGGGTTCTTTTTGACTTCGCGCATGATCTTGGTGTCCGTTCTCGCATCCGTTTTCCGCTTCCTGCCTCTGCCAGGGCGATCCACCACTAATCCAAACGTTTTAAGCTTCAGAAGAATTTTGCCAACCGCTGCCGTACTGATACTGTACTTCTTAGCGACAGCCCGGTGCGATTCACCGTTTTGCACATCACGAACGACCAATTTTCGGATACACAAGGGAATTGCTTTCGAAAGCACTGCGTTCTCCATTTTTTTCAATTGAATCAAATGCGATCACGTATACAAATGCACCAGGTTGAGCCGTTTGCTTCAAAACATGTCAAAATATCAAAACATAAACAATCGAGGAGTCTTCCAATGGAAACTTATCGAAAACATATCGATTTTTGAAGTGGGCACTTTATTTTGTCACTGTTTTTTTTTCAACACAAATTGATTTTTTTTTTCTTTAAGTAAAACTTCTTTTTTTTCAGTATTCCATAAGTGAAACTTAAAAAGAATATAAAAAATAAGATAATAAAAAAAAATACAATGTGCTTACTTTAATTTGAACCAAGTAAATGAGAGAAATTGAAAAAACGAAGAGATGGGCACTTTTTTTATTTTTTTTTATTTTTTTTTAATTTTTTTTTTTTATTGCGAAAGAAGCCACGTCTTCGAAAGTACTATCAAGGATATGTTTAAGGCCAGGTGCTTACTGATGTGGCAGGGGTGTGATATCTGCTAGCATGTAAAAAACATCTTGTTGAAGTTTGCCTCACGCCATAAAACGTTGACTCGATGTTTTGACATGCTATGTTATGCCTCACGTCTGCCACTGCGTCTTGCCTAAAACTATTTCAGTTGCACTGATAAGAAGGCGGAAGCTCGGAATAATATCCTTCTCATCGTTGGATTCACTTATGAACAAATCACCGTCCATCTGTACCGATTATAAACCAGCCAAATCATCGCTAGCGGCACACGCACAGAGTAGAATTTCTACCTACAAGTCAATATGAATACCAACCAAAATATAGGTCGTCATCAGCAACAAAACAAGCCAAAAGCAACGGCATCATCCTCACAGCAGCAGCAACAACAATCATCAGCATTCAAACAGAACTTGAAACAAACAACAAAGTACCCACCGAAGCTACCGATTAGTCAGGAGTTGACTGGTATTTCACTTCCACTGGGTCCAGCGATTGTACAGCCATTCTTAAATCACCTGCGACCTACTCCACTGTATATTACCTCATCTTCCTCCGTCATTCTGTCAGAGAGGTTCTGTTTTGTCCACTTCGGTCTACTCCACTGCCCATTTCCGTCAGGGAGCCTTACCGAGGGTACATATTATCTCCTCCGCCCTTCCGTCGGAGGGATTCTGTTTTACTTTTTATTTGGCCTACTCCACTGCCCATATCCGTCGGGGGGTCCACGGAGTGTAATATTCTTTCTCTCTCCTTCCGGGGGAGTTTTTTTTTTTTTTTTTTTTTTTTTTTTTTTTTTTGTTTTTTTCGGGGGGGGGGCTGTTTATTAAAAAAAAAAAAATAATACCGACGGGGGGTTGGTGGGGGCGGGCGGAGTTTTTTGCTTTGGTTGTGTTGGTTCTTGGGGGTGCTGGTGGGGGCCGGTCGGTGGCGATGTTGGTTTGAAGAATGATCTGAATCAGAAAAAAAAGTAGGTAAAATTCTTGTTTATTTTGCATTTCTTTGTCTTATATACTGTTTTACAATTTTTAAGTGTTTCAGCCCAATGGGCTCTTCAGCTTTGTTTAATTTGTTTTATGTGTTTAGTGTGTTTTGTGTGTTTTATGTTTTAAATCAATTTTCAGATCAGCCCTTGGGGCATTGTTTGTTTAAAATTTGATAACCTACTTAAACTAAAACTATAGCTACAATTTGAAAATCCTAGGGGTGGGGAACCAGATTCCGAATGATCTGGTGATCCGATGTGAGGCAGCGTGCCCTGTACCGATTGATAGACTCACTAAAGCGATCATCGAGAATTTTTATCTCGGCCAGACGGTGGACCTCAGATGTTCTTGTCCTCGGAGGGGTGTTCAGGATCATCCTGAGGAACTTATTTTGCACACGCTGAAGCTTCAGGTGATGTGTTTTTGCGCAACTCTCCCAGATTGGCATGCCGTACTCGATGACTGGAAGTATGATTTGCTTGTAGACAGCAAGCTTGTTCTTCAGGGATAATGTAGACCTTCTGTTGATCAATGGGTACAGTAGCTTCAACAGAACGTTACACTTTGTGACAGTTTTGTCAACCTGCTCCCTGAAAATAAGCTTGCTGTCTATGGTGACGCCAAGATAGACAGCTGATTTGGCCCATTCCACCGTTGTGTTGTTTAAGCTAATTTTACAATCCTCAGGCGGAACAAGTTTGGGAGAGTTGGAGTGTGGGAATAGGATGACCTGGGTCTTCGCTGCGTTGATACAGATCTTCCATTCAGTGAAGTATTCTGACAGAACATTCAGGCTTCGCTGCAGTTTCGCTGCAAGCGCTCTTGTTACCCTACCATTGTGGACGACTGCGGTATCATCGGCGAACAACGACAGAGATCCATTTTCAGGGAGCGGGGGTATGTCCGAGGTGAATAGGTTGAACAGAAGTGGACCTAGTATACTTCCCTGCGGAACACCAGCGGAGATCTCCTGTGCATCGGAAACTGCACCTTGCAGCGAAACTCTGAATGTTCTGTCCGACAGATAATTTTTAATTATCTTCACCAGGAAGATAGGAAGATTGTATCTTTTTAGCTTATACACCAGGCCATCGTGCCACACGTTATCGAAGGCCTTCTCGATATCGAGAAGTGCCATGGCAGATGATTTCGCAACAGACTTGTTCCGCCTGAGGATATTTGTTACTCGGTTAAGTTGGTGCACTGTTGAGCGACCACGTCGGAATCCGAACTGCTCGTCGAGCAAGATGTTAAGCTCGTCGGCAGACGAGAGAAGCCGACGGTGGATTGCTTTCTCAAACAGTTTTGATACTCCTGAGAGAAGGCTGATGGGCCTATAGCTCTTGGAACATGAGGGATCTTTCCCAGGTTTCTGGATGGGGATGACTTTGGCTGACTTCCAACACGAGGGGAAGTAGCCAAGTCGGAGGCATTGGTTGAAAATCATCGCCAGATGGTTATAGAACTGGGAGCTCAATTGCTTGAGCTCCAAGTTCATGATGTTATCGAAACCTGGGGCCTTCATGTTCTTTGAGCTTTTGATATAAGTCAACAATTCGTCAGCTGAGATCTCCAACTCCTCTGTGAAATCGTTGGGACTTATATGGATGTTGTCTATAAGCGCGCTAACGGCAGCTTCGTGTGGACTGACGATATTTTGTCCGATATTGTGGGAGCTGACAAAGTGTTGACTTATCTCGGCAGCCTTCTCTGCAGGAGTTATCAGGCGATCCTTAGAGCCATTGCTGTCTAGTGGGATCAACGGTGGAATGGGCCTTGGCTTAGTTTTCAAAATTTTTGTCAACTTCCAGAACGGCTTTGCACAATCTGGGAGGGATTGGATCTTGTCGGAAAATTTTTTATTTCTAAGGTCCACCATTCTGGCCTTGATAATTTTTGTTATCCGATTGCAATGAGATTTTAAGGTAGGCAGACCAGTTCGCTGGTATTGCCTTCGGATGGCGTTGCGCAATTGTATCAGTTCTTTAGTGGGTCTATCAATGGGTACAGAGTTGCTCACCTGATCAATCACCGGTACATGTTGCTCCCGGGCCTGGGAGATCGCTTGCTCGATGCTCTGCAGCTGCCGTTCGATGTCATCAACCGACTCAAGATGCATGTTGAAATCGATGTTGTCGTCTACGTGTTGTCGGAACCTCTCCCAATTGGCGCGATGGTAGTTCCGTCTGGTAATTTGATGCCGGTTGACCGAGGAGCCAACTTCGGCCACCACCGGATAGTGGTCCGAGCTGAGCTCCTGGTGTACTACCGGCTGGGCGATGTTGTTCCCCATGTTGGTGAGGAAGATGTCGATTGTCGAATGGACCCCGGATCTGCTCAATCGGGTGGGAGTATCCGGGCCCAGGACGGTGTAATGTCCCTCTTCCAGGTCTTCCTGCAGAATTATTCCATTTCGGTTGCGCCGGGTGTTCCCCCAGGTTTCATGTTTCGCATTTAGGTCGCCGGCGATGATGAACTGCCCCTGCATCCGAGTTAGCTTGTGAATGTCGTTCCGTAGTACAGTTGTTGTTCCGTTAGCGGTGTTGGCTTGCTTGGGACAATAGGCCGCGATGATTGTGATAGGGCCGACGGCAGTTTCAACCTTGACTCCGATGGCTTCGATAGACTGCAGTTGAAAACCCGGAAGCAGATGGCAGTTGATGTTGTAGCGCAGGGCGATCGCAACTCCTCCTCCACTAGAGCCGCTACGATCAAGTCGCACAATCCGGTATCCGGGGATGAAAATATTGAGTTCCGGCTTGAGATGTGTCTCGGTGACGATGGCGATGTCGATGGCCTTCCTGTTAAGGAAGTCACCGAGCTCAAATGTTTTGTTCCGGATGGAACAAGCATTCCAATTGAAGATGCTGATGGTGTGTTTACGGTCCATATTTGAAAATAAACTTCATCGTCACGGATGTGGCGGCTTTTAGCTGTTCCTCCTTCGAGCGGCAAGAACGTAGTTGGCGATAGAGCTCTTGGACGAACTCGACCATTTGCTCCGAGTCGTAGAGCTGTCCATCGACGGGTGGTTGCGTGTAGGTACTGCAACTCGGATTGCCCCAGCCTGGAGGAGGAGCCGGGTTAGGAGCAGCGGCGGCTGCCGCGAATCGATGATGAACGGAAGCTGACGGGCGGTCTGCATGGCGGTGATTTAATGGGATCGGCGGTAGGTTTGGCACCTGGTACCGAAGCGACGGGAAATTCTCCTCGTTCATCGGAGGTGGGGGACGGCGTTGACCAAGGCGGGACTTGTTGGATGACTGCTTGCGGATTGCCAAAAACTCCGCACGTTTGGGGCAGGCTCGATTGCTGCTCTCGTGATTCGCGCCACAGTTTGCGCACTTCAATGGGGCACCTTCGTCCATCGGGGTACAGTCGTTGGTGCCGTGTGCTCCGGCACATTTGCCACATCGCGGTTTCATGTGGCAGTTTCGAGTTCCGTGGCCGAACGCAAGGCAGTTGCCACACTGCGTCACGTTGTGTTGCCTCGGACGATACCGGTCCCACTCGACGATGATATTGAAGAGGGCCCGCGTTTTCGTCAGGTCCGCCATCGTGACGGAATCCTTCTTCAGATGGACCAGATAAAGTTGGTCCCGATAATTTCCCTGTTGCTGACGTCTAATGGGAAACACTTTTTGGGGCTTGAGTGCCACCGCTTGGAGCTCGGCAAAAATTGCCTCCGGAGTGAGTTCCGGAAGGCCGCGCAGAATCACCTTCATCGGTTTGCTTCCGGGTGCGTCATGAGTGTAAAACTCAAGTTTCTTGGCTACTAGGTGAGCGCCTACAGCCCGGTAGTCAGCCTCCGTCGAGCACATTATTTTTGTGCCCGTACTGCACAGCTTGAAAAGCGGTTGAATTTGGATTGCTGCAAGCTCAGTCCTGAGAGCAGCGATGTCTTTTGACGTGGTGTGATCTGAATCAGCACAGCTAGCTGGTATTTATAGCTATCGGCCTCTCATGTCAATGCGTTGCGTTGGTTTTGTTTATTCTTACAAAGCGAGGAGATTTTCGCATAGCTTACTACAAATTTTATTTCGTTTCACGCTAAGTTAATAACACTCAAATCGAACGATTATACCCAAATTGAATGGTAAATTAATACTCTTAAAATCCTATAAAGCATCTTAACATTTCTTTCATACATACTCTGTATACTACACAAGTAAATGAGAGAAATTGAAAAAAAAAGGGGGGGGCACTTTATTTTGCCTATCAGTGTACAAATGAAACACAAATTTCTGCATAACACGAGAATTAATCATGCAAATAGGACCAAATTTGGCATGTGGAAGTTTTTCAAGGCGAAAAATGTTTCTACGGTGGTTTGAGACCCCTGAGACACAAATGAAACACAAATTTCAACCAAAGATGAAAACTAACCCTACTGTTATGAAAATTTGTATGCAGGGGTTTTTGGGGCCTTTGAAGGTTCTTTTGATGGTTCGAGACTCCTTCCCCGTCTGGAAAGGGAGGGGGGGGGGGGGGGGGTCTCCCATACAAATGAAACACATTTCTGTATAACTCGAGAACTAATCAAGTAAATGGAACCAAATTTGGCATGTGGGGGTTTTGAAGGCAGGATTTTTTCCTATGGTGGTTCGGCTCTCATACAAATGACACACATGTCAACCAAACATGAGAATTATCCAGGCAACTAAAACACACAATGTGTATTTCTCGTGTAAGAAGCATGTTCTGATAGAAGTTTGAAAGTCCAAACTGTCCTCAAGCTCGACCAATCGAGAAATTTTGGTTCTGAACTAGGTTTATCTAAGAAAACATGTTAAAGCAGCAGAAACCAAAATTTTTAAAGGTCTAAAACAATTGCGAAATTTTTTTAAAGGCCTAAAACAATTGCGTATGAGTCTATGCAGGGACTAATCAGCAGCGTTAGGGCAAAAGTGCGTTCCTTGGCTTATGATTAACAAAAATAAGATGTTTTTTATATGCTTCTGAGAAAGAACATTATAGAGAAATTATTCATGAAATCAAAATAAAATTTTCTTCAAAAATATTGTTTTTATCTTGATTTTTAACCGTGCTTAAACTTTCTGGGACACCCAATAGTTTTCTTTGCGAAACATGCGATCCTAATGATACGCAAGACCAGCATAAGTACAGTAAAGTAATGTTCCACCCCCAAAGACGAAGCGATGAATTTTTCCAAATAAAAACCCAGCTGATAACTTTGTGTCACTGAATTCGATTAGGCAATACTCATGCGCGCATAAATTCACGCATGAGTTTTGAGGATTTGAGTGTATCCGATAAGCATGAAATGTCAAAAAAGAAGAAGGAGAAGATGCATTTATTTCCTTCTACGAATCTTATATTCTCCTAATTTCTGGGTGGTCATATTGTCAAATAGTAGCTTTCTCCTAAAAAAAAGGGAAGCCAACGCACATTTTGCGTCCCCAACCTAATGGGTAGCAGAAGTGAGCTTATTTTAAATGAACCGGAAAACCATCACAAATTCGATCTTTTCCAACTCAAAAAAAAAAAGCAAAGTCTCATTCTACCAAAAAGATTATATTGCACTGAGTTCGAAAAAAGTTATTGCCCTACATCAGCCGAAAATTAGGAAAGATGTCAGGTATACAAAAATCATTCCGTTCCGCAGCGCAACGATGAAAGGGTTACGCATTGCGTTCCTTGGTGGGTATTATTTATTTTCAAAACCAACATAAAGCGACAGTAAAGCAATTAGAATAGTGTTCCGTTCAAGGGATAATGAGAGGTCATTGGAAGTGCCCATTGTTCATAAGAGGATGAAGTTTATGCAATTGTTGAGGGACAGAAGTCGTAAAATGGTTTCTAAAAAATCATACGATGCTTACCTGCCCAAAGATTTAGGTTTTACGGTCGCGTTTACCGTTATGTGTTGTGTAACAGGATCCGCGCGTGTTGTAAAAAGGTCAACACTTGAATGAATGAGTGTTTTCGCTTTCGGAATATGGTTTCTTGTCCTTGGAATCTAAAGGCTCAAATTTCAGAAGCTGTAAAAGATCAAATGTTAGCAAAATGTTGAACATACCGTTACTCGCTTCCACGTTTACAACGACGAGGGAGGTTTACATAAGGTATGAAAAGGGTCTGAAAGGAGTGTCGCTGGAGGACTACTGAACTGAGGGAAACGGTTTGCTTTATCTGTCTCCACATTGATTATTTCTAGCCAGCGAAATTTTCAGTTGAAGACCTCTCTGACCCCAAAACGCTCTTTCTTTTCGCCTTCTTCGCCATCTAATCGAATTTATTAGCATCCCATACCCTTGTCCGAATCTTAAACACAGGGGTTCTTCTCAGTCCCATATTTCTGCATTGGCCCAAAAAGGGACTTCTTGCAGTTTATTCCACGCACTGAAATTCGCATCACTAATACTACCTACCTTCTCCTTGAAAAGCAACAGATTTATGCAAAACCGTTCGAAGGGATCTACAAGTCTCTCTGTCACAACCATTCCGTAGTTGCTTTCTGTTTCATTTCAAACCTACCTAGCAACAAATTATGTTCTCAACTTATCGCCGCTTATATTGTTCCATTTTTTTTTTAAATAATTTTCACACTTTTTCTGTCTTCTGGCGAATGATTTTTTTTTGTCATCAGCTACTTTGTTTTGATTCTCGGTCAATCGCCCGGGGGCCTACAAATTGCATCCCAACAACCTGTTAACTCAACAACACGCCAAAAAAAAAAGACCACTTCCAAAAGAAATGCTGGCATCCAATACGAACCGTCTGCTGCCAACTGAAAACAGTACAAAAAGTCGACAGGGAAAGAACACACACAAAAAAATCTACCACTTAATTCAATAACAAGTCGGAGAGAAAAAAAACCCATCGCAGTCACTTTTTTTGGAGTTCTTTTTAGATGGAACAGAAAATCTCTGCTGAACCCGTTTTAGTTCGTTTTTTTTGTAGTACACTCGTTTTCCAAGTTCGAGGTTGCACCCCAATCAATGTCCCATAAAACACACAACACATGTTTCCGAACAGAAGGATGCATCCGAGAGACTTGAGAATGACGCATGAAGATGAGTTTGTAGGTTTTTTTTGTGTGCGTTGAAATGCTCCGCAACCGAGTGGTCCCGTTGGTTATTTTTTTTTCCATCGAACTTGTTCACGCAATGTCCTTTCTGATCCAGACAGCATGATTGCGCTAATATTAGCATCCGCTACTGTGTGTGTTTTTGTGTTTGCTTGCAGTAATCGTTGAAATAACATAAAGCCGAATTTAAAAGATCAAGATTGGAGGCTTGACCAGGACCCGAATGATCGCTGGAAAGGCCGCGAATATTTTGCGGTACCAGTTTCGATTGCAATCGATCGTTGGAGGCCTTAAATGGCAGAAACTCGCTGGTAGCAGTTTCGTGACAGGTCATAAATCAATCATTGCGTGCTTCGGCGGTTGACGGAGGAATAAAAATTTGATTAGAGTTATTGGCAAATGAGATCGATGAACAGGTGGAACCATTTCGATGCGATTTGTTTGTTTGTCAATTAATGAGAGGTAAACTTTCGTTGGATATTATATGACCGGAGGTTGCAGACACTGTTGGGAGGTACAGTGCTGGACAAAATAAATCATACACCATATCAGTTTTGTTGTTTCCATCGATATCTCTGCTGATGTAAATGATAGAGGGTAAGTTTCTTCTGGGTATAGACAGTATTTTTATACGACAAAATTGTGTACTGGCATGAAAAATGTAGGAATGTGCATGACTTGCTCAATTTTAAATAAATTATACTAAGGTGGTATTTCAAAATTGTCAAATTGAATCATATACCTGAGTTTTTTGTGAAACGGTTATGCCTTTGACTTTATTCTTAAATTTAAAGTACTTATTGGGACCCCCTTTACCTTTCAACACTGCTTCCAGTTGACGCGGCATACTTTCGACAAGCTTTTTGAGGTATTTCGTATCAATTTGTTTCCAGGATGTTTCGAGAGCATCAAAATAGTTATTTTTGTTGGATACCGATGGCTGTCCAGGTTATCGTCCAGATACCTCACAGATTAAAAATCGAAGTCAAATCAGGGGATTGCGGAGGCCATTCGAGCATTTTTATTCGGTTTGACTTGAAGAACGCAGTAGTTTTCTTCGCGATGTACTTTGGCTCGTTTTCCTGTTGAAAGATGTAGTTTTGTTGCAAATCTCCAAATTTTCGCAGAGCAAATCGATGAATACATCCGCAGTCACGATCCCTTTGATGTGCGCCAAATTTTTCTACTCCAGAACATGCGAACGCTTCCCAGACGCTTCCCACCTCCATGTTTCATCGTTTTCTGGATTTATCGATCCTTCCCAAGCAACCAAAAGTTTGAATTTTACTTGAGATGAGGACTCAGAAGGTCGCATTTAGTTGAAATTTAGTTCCATGGAACTTTTTTTCTGAATAACAAGACACTTCACGTACAGGCAGAATTTAATTTTCTTTAAGGTGCGATTGAAAGCAACTTTAAAGTTCAAGAAAAGTTTCTTGTTGCTATTCAACTCAACCTTCAAGTTCATATGTTGTTAGTTGATTCTTTTCTGCAAACACTCAGTACGGTAAACTTCGGCATTGATCATACCTTTAGTCTAGAAAAGCACTTGAGGTAATCGATTACTTGGAGCTGCAGGACCAAATTGCCTGCCATACGAAAACCTTCTGGCCAAATTTTTCCACCTCGAGCGACTTTTCGGACATGCTCACATCTTCCCCGATGATCTTGGTGTAAACTAGCGGTCCTGAAAGCGTTCACATATGCTTCTTCATTGATTCAAACGCATGCAGACGGTCGTTGCAAAAGTCGGCTGTAGAAACATTCTGGTTCTGGTTTTCGCCCTGTACTTTTGCTCAGCTCTTTGTTTTGCTTTTTGCTTTTATCTGCTTCTAATAAGTCTTCAGGTTGTTGCGCTTCTGGATCTTCAAATCACGAATGGTTTTCTTCCTCTTCTTGGAAGCTCATCGAACGAATTGTTGATGGTGGATTTTACGCTGTCGTGATGAATTCCGAAACGTTTCGCTATTTTGTTCATAGACACATCCTTCTCACAAATCCACGTGTCTACCACTTGAATTTTAACACTCTTTTCGATTTGCCACATCTTGAAAACGATCACTGTTTACCGAGAGTTCAAGAGTTGATGAAGTTGTTGACAGATGAATGCGTCGAATGTAGGTAGGCTCAGACCGATAGTATTACGTGTGTATGTGTTGCCACCCAAGTAACAATTTTAGTTTTATTACCGCCGTATAGCACTCCTCCCGGTATTGTTGATAAGACTACATTCAATACTGTTTTGTCTACCAACAACTCCTCTATGCTCCCGTAAAGCCTAATTTTGAGAACTTGAGAACTTTCATAAAATCTATTGGCTGCCATGAAAACCAGCATACGGCCAAATGGCCCCAGCTGGAAAACATCACTGTGATATCGTGGATGGTTTTTGTTGTTCTGCTATGCTCGATTCTCTTCTCTTCTGATTCATTTAGCAGTAAATAATATCTAAGAAAAAAGTTTTTTTTTGTTTCTGTATTATCGAGTTTTGTAGCCTCGTGCTGGTTCATCTCCCGTCTTAGTCACTCAAACAGCTCTTTGGATGTTTTTCGTAACTTCTCCGGGGTGAGATTTGAACTCGTGACTTTGGCGTCAGAGGTATGGATGTTAACCACTACGCCGGGGTCGCCCATAAGAAAAAAGTTCTAGTGTTGCGAGAAATTTTGTTTGATAGCAAAATATCCAGAACAAATTGGGTTTTTTCAGCGTATCATGCTCCAAGTTATATGCGCATTTAATTTTATGGTGGTACGATATGAGCCGAAAATTAATGCGCCTCGGAAATTATGAGAGTTTACACCAACAAAAACAAAATTAAAACAAATATATTCGATAAATTAATCATGAATTTCCAGAAAATTTATGGAATTCAATAAGGTTATCTAAAAGAATGCGGAAATTGGTCTCCAAAATACAATTCATTTGCATTACATTTAAAATTGGCTGCATTTATTTTTCCACATTTCAATTATTTCTTATATTTCAATATGGCGATTGGAAAAAATCATAGTTCTGCCAATTTATCTTCGCAATGACCATTATATAACTATTTGGTCATGTTTTTTGCCGTTTTTAAACCATATTGAAGTTAACATACGTTTTTATTTATTTCCCACAGATGGCGATTCGCTTAGAGCCGGAAACAAGAACGCTCAATGATTCCAACAAAAACTAGGTGGCAGGTTCACAGTGAATAGTGACGTACTTAATGGATAATGTAGTTAAACTACGCCAACCATCCCCTACTTTCCTTCCATCAAGATTTTTGTGTTATCTTTAGGGTTAAGCACTACTAGGGTTAGGCACAGAATGATACTCTTTGCCGAAGTTGTGGATTGTGGGGGGAGGCTTGGTAAGCGGCCAAATTGTCTGAAAGTCGGCCGAAAGATGTACTTTTACATGAAGAACCTTTTAATCGAGTTTTAGACAATTTGCCCGACAAAACCCCTCAAGACGAAGAGAATCATTTTATGCCGATGTGGTGCATAACCCTACATATGTATATTTGTATGGATCACGAGGACCTCTTAAACTCCCCTAAAAACGTGGAGTTATTTAGAAACGCCTACTTGGGTAGTAGGACTTAACTGAACATAATAAGATAATATGAGAGAGTCCTAGAACAGCATTTTACGTGTACATAAAATCGAAAGAAAACCTTTTATAGGAATAACACGAATTTGAGAAAACAAGCTTTTAAGATCGTTGTTAACAAGCTGTGTAGGTTCTTATAAACCTGACTAAGATATGAAACCTATTGGAACATCTTGGTGCCATAATAAAACAAAGTGATTTCTAGTGTCTTTCATAAAACTTAATAAAGCAGGTTGGTTCTGGCAATGTTGCTTGGGCAGTTTATTTTCGATAAAATCCTTAGGATTGGGGAAGAAGGAGTTGGAAAGGGGATATAGAATACCCTACCAGCCGATCTACCCTACCTTTTTGTATGTGTTGATGTAACTGCCGAGACCGAACCGAAAGGTCCAGCCTCGGTCGCGACTACACGACAATTCGTTGCTGCTTTATTTCAATCCGATCCGATCAATCCTTCGACATTCGTCACATGAATGGCAACACATTTGTTGTTGTTTTGATTTTGGGAGGGACATTATGCCCTTGTTCATTTGTCCCTTATCGCAGACATCAATTTTGGTCGAAGAATCGTGTTTTCTTCAGGAAACTTTTCCTCACATGGTGGTGACAAAAGCTTCCTCAAGGGTGTCATTCGGGTCATAAGTCAAACGTTTGTCACAGTAGCTATGGCACTCTTTGAAATCCAAAAAATCTCAGCTTTGAACTTCAAAAAATCTCTAACATAAAGTTCAATCAAAGTACTAACCGTACTTTTAATCAGCGCAAAAGTTCACAAAACATCTATGTTTAACTATTTTGCTACTTTTTGAAGTACACGTAAAGTGAGTAACAATTTGAAAAATGTCAAAAAGATTGTATAGGGAAGGTCCATTAATTATGTCACGCAGTAAGGGGGGAGGGGGGTTTGGGAAAACGTGACAATCAATACAAAATTTTTTGAAGCTCCATACAAAAAAACGTGACACCTGGGGGATTATAAAAAGTCACTTTTTGCGTGACATAATTAATGGAAGTTCCCTTACATTTGAAGAGTGATCTGGTGTTGTTCTCCAGGTTTGACGAGATACAAGAACCACACAATGGATTATTGAAAATTAATAAAAAAGAACCGCATATTTTATTCAGAGCTGGTAAATCTCACGGCCATCATGTGACGATGAAAAAACGAGCCATCTCACTGTCACGAGACGAAATGAACTATCATAAGCTTTCTTGTCAATTTCACACCATCATGCAGTCATGAGATTTTTTCTCATACGATTTTGTTTCACAAATTTCTAATTAACTTACTTGAAATTAGCCAAGTAATAACATGTAATCGATAGAGCGGAAATTTTATATGAAGTTTTGGGATGAATCTTACAATTATATCAATAAATGTGCTGGTAATAGCGATGACCCAAACACTATCACGTGCTGTCATGACGAAAAAATCGATGAGATTTAGAAGAAAATCTTCATCATCGTTTTCTCGCCCGATGAGATTTTCAGACGTAATTCGGTAAAAATCGTTGGTCATTTTTCATTGAAAATGACATTTGCCAGCCCTGGCTTTATTACCATCGTAAAAAAACAGTAAGCTAAATGGGGTGCGAAAAATGAAGCTGTCAGTCAACAAAGTGAGCTTAATTAATTTGTAAGTCATGTTGAGTTCTAGATGAACTAATTAGAGACTTGTAGGTTCAGATAAGATTATAGGGAACAAAAAAGTACTAATGCATGGAATCAACGCTTCGAGGAAAATCATAGCAAAACCCACTTCGTTCATATGGCACAGTGGTAAGTAAGGTGTGGCCCAGTTAGAATTGGAACATAGCCTATTGCGCATATTTCGGATATACATTAACAAAATAGTATACTGTTTTAACTAAAATGTTCGACTTTATGTGAACCTTAGAGAGAAAATACAAAAAAAAAAAAAATTAATCATCTCGATTTCGAAGAAATTTGCGGACTTTTCCCGGAATACGTTTCATCAACTAGCGCACATTATTCTGAGACATCGTTTTGGCAATCTTATTCTCATCTTATTGCCAGTCAAGGGGATTTCCTCCTCTTGCCTATCCTGCATGGGGTAGTATGGTAAAGGGTTATGTGCCTGATCGGATACTACCGTTCAATAATGCCCTCCGCTCGTTTTCAAACTTGATCTTTCAATTTTCAAAGCCTGCCGTTGCCCTATACGGAACTATCAATACACTTTCTCTTCATGTCTATTTCGTTCTAGCAATAAATTACCGTCCACTCCTAGCGCTTCGCATGGAGATGATAAATTATCTACTTCTGACAAACTTCATCAATCTTATTCCACTTGGTTCTCAATTCATTGATGCTTTTGACGACACTGCCATTCTCCTTAAGCTTCCTCTTCATAATAGCCGAAAATCTCTCTATCGGTCTGAGCTGGGGACAGTTTGTTGGGTTGAGTTCTTTCGGTATAAACTGAATCCCGTTGGTTTCATACATTGTAGCACTGTTTTACTATAATGACAGCTTACAAGATCAAAACATGACAAGTTCATTGTGGGATCTGATGAATAGCAATATTCGCTTTTGGAGGCATTCCGTTCTGTACAGCTCTGAATTAAATGTTTTATCAGAGATGAAAACCTTGGTCTTCTTACCGCTGCTACAGATACCTTGCCAAATCATGTATTTACGTGCAAATTTATCTGCAAACACAAACTTGAATTTGGCAGGAACATCTATTCCCGAGCCGTAGCCAAGTAAAATTTTTGACCCGGTAGCTGTTTGAAATCGGTCTTTACATAGGTTTCATCATCCATGAGGAGACAGATATTGAATTTTGTCAACACCTGATCATACAGATTTCTGGCCACGGATTCTGGCCACATTTTTCAGCTTTTGATCCCTATTTGGTTGTCTACAGGCACGGCATGACTTGAACCATGAAAGGGTTTTCCAAATGATTGCGCACAATTATTTTTCTTCTTTCTTCTTCCATTTTGCATTTCTCGGAAACACTTTCGAACTGCACCTCGAAAAAAAAACTTCTGATGTTGTTATTGTTATAGGGAACACATAAGATGTCATAGTTTACAAATCCGACCACTAGGGTCACTGTAAGAATCAAAAATGTTTGTTCCAATACTAAATGGGCAACACCTTATCCCGGTTTTAAAGAGAAGGACTCGAGTTGGAGACTAGGTAGTAAGTATTAAGGCCTGTACTCGAAAAAAATGCACCAGATAAAAGTGTTCGCCAAAAATTTATTTTATGTCGGATTTTCTTGAAACTTTCAGCGAATGAAATAATACATATGGATCATGTTTCGGCATAATTATATTATTCACTTTCCTTTCCATCGCTGAATGCCCGTACCTTTCCCTTAAGACCCCTCATTACATTTTGTGCAATGGTGGAGCCGACCATTTTGGTCACTTTCACCCATTCTTTCATCAACTCCAGCTCGTTCTTAAACACCTTGGACGGTTTTCGAACTTTGGCCTTCATTATGGCCCAAAATCTTTCCACCGGACGAATCTCTGGAGAATTTGGGGGGTTGGCGGTTTTTGGTACAAAAACAACGTTATTGTCTCTGTACCAATTCAACGTAGATCGCGCGTAATGGCATGATGCCAGGTCCGGCCAAAATAATGTCTCGCCTCCGTGGGTCCGCAAGAAGGGCAACAGACGCTTCTGGAGGCACTCGGTGCGTTAAATTTTGCTGTTGATGGTACCCGTTGTGATGTACGGTTTACTCAGTTTACCGCATTGGCATGTGGCCTGCCAGAGCAAGTATTTTTTGGCAAATTTGTCCACTTTCTTCTTCCTTATGTCTTCCGGAACATCAAACCGTGATTTGGCAACGTAGAACTCCAGCCCCGGTATCTGCTTTGCGTCTGCCTTGATGTAAGTTTCGTCATCCATAACCACACACATCGGTTTCGTTAACCACTCTCGATACAGCTTCCTTGCGCGGGATTTGGCCACCGTGTTTTGTTGATCATGCCGGTTCGGTGCCTTGCGGACCTTGATTACACGAAACCCAGCTCGTTTATGGTTTGTTGAACGAACCAGGCGGAACACTTTGTCTTCAGAGCCGCGTCGCGAATCGAAAGGTTCGGATTACACTTGAAATAATCCAACACCTTCCGGGCCTTCACAGGGTCAGCTGTCTTCGATTTTCTTCCACTTCCAGCCCGCCGCTCGGTCGTTTGGGACTCCTTAAACGATTTTACTACCCGAGATACAGTTGTATGGGTGATTCCCAGTTGTCTTCCGATCCATCTCATGGTCGCAATCGGATTTTCCATGACGGCGCGAAAAATTCTCCGGCGATTTTCTTCTTGTTTCGATGACATCTCAATAACCACTGAACCGATTGTTATGAAATTTCCATGTAAACAATTCACTTCAAACTAGTTATACTAAGATTTTCATCAATGTTTATTCACGGACAAAAAAGTAACACACGAATAAAAGTGGTGCATTTGTTTCGAGTACAGGCCTTAATGAAACATTACATTTTATTTAGAAAAAATCATCAAATTGAACTCAATCATCATTTCACAATACAGCACTCTAAAAATAAATTTGTGGCAGGTTAGAGAAGAACAAAAATGTCAAATATAAATGTCTTTTGTTTTTTTAATTCTGTTGAGTTCGTTTGAGGTAATTTTTGAGCTGAATAGCATTCTCTGCAAACTCTTGAACGAACCTTTCGTGACCTTCAAAGTTTTCTTTAGAAGTTGATAAGAAAGCTACTAGAAGCTTAAACATTGAATGCGAACAAGAAAGTTCGGTTAATTACTTGAAAAGTAAACTGAAATAGAATTCTCATCATAATCCTGATTTACTGGTTAAGCCAAAAAACACCCTTCTATCAGAATATTTGGTTGCTTGGGTTGTGTGCTTCACCAAAAGCTCTCCAAACCCTCAAGCGCCGTTTTTGTCCGAATAGCTCACACTTACTCTCGTCCGTCCATAAAACCCATTTCCAGAAGTCTACTGACATATTAGAGTATTTTTTTTGCAAACTCTAGCCCAAACTAGAAAATGAGAAGGAAGATTAGTAATTTCCATTTAATTCCAACTACCTTTATTGCTTATCTTGACAGATACGCGTATTTCGTCTACGATACTTCGTCAGTGTCATGTACTAATACTCACACTCACCAGGATTCAAACTCTAGCCGCTTCTTCTGGTTCCGCTTGCTATTGAAAGGTCGCTTGGACGCCGAACAGTTCTTTAATCCACTGTAGTTGAGCCGTCGACGAACAGTACGTCGATCAACACTTAGCTTTAGTGATCCAGCAATCTCTCTTGATGAAAATTACGGATTTTGTTTAGCCTATCTAACAATCCTGACATCCCCACGGTGTGTTGTCGAACGATGACGTGCTTTCCCAGATAAGTATTTCAATATTCCTTGGCTTTCATGCTTCCTCCATATGTCTTGCACAGCCCTTTGTGAAACAGAGTATTTTTTAGAAATATTCCGAGGAGAAAGACACGATCACGAATCACCAATTTTCTGACATCCAGTGAAATCTGTTTCCTGGCCATTTTAAACTCTTTGAATACACACGGAACCAACTTCGGCGGGATAACACCACCGCTGTGATGTGACTACAACTCTAGCCAAATCGTCAAAAGGTCGAAAGTAACAGTTGTAAACAATGGCATAAACGTAAATTTCCTGGAAATTCCAGGTTGCTAATCTATATCCACTACCGACGGGAAGGTAATAAATCCCTGTTTTTTTTTTGGGGGTTTTTTTTTTGGGGGGGGGAGGAGGCCAGAAAAAATAAAATAGAATCTTTGTTTAAAAATGTTCCTTCGTCTTTTGTTTTTTTGTGTAGAGTGGGGAGGGAGTGGTGTTAAATATAAAAAATGCTTTTTTATTTTTTGGTGAATATTTTTTTTTTTTTTTTTTTTTTTTTTTTGAAAAAAATTTTTTAAAAAAAAAAAATTTTCAGCCATGTCCAAACACTACACTGCACGCCGAGCTATTTTTTACCACGCTAGTGTGTGTATTGAATTCACCACTTTGACTTCGTGCTTCCAGACTTACACGCCACGCGGTTTGTACAACACCAATGCCAGTGCTCGTGTTTTGGCTTCAGACACCGTGTATGATGATTCTGCAAACACCACAGCCGAGTGTTTCCGATTGTGTCCGATTGCGGAATACACGCGTGGTTAATTTATTTTATTTCTACCCATGCCGTGCTTGTTATACTCAATCAACTTATGCGCCCGTCATCCAACGGCCAAGAAAACAAACCTATAAGTCAAATTATCAAATTTTTAGAATCATCCGACGAGCAATGCTCTACCTGTGGTAACCAGTGTCATACTGGGTGTATGTTGAGAGCTTTCTTGTGATCGTAACCACTCGGCTCGGGTGTTTTCCCAAAAATCAAGACACGGTGTCTAAAGCAAAACACGAGCGTGTACACTCGTGTCGCGTCCTTTGCGTTGCGGGTTCATCTATAAGCAAGAAACTGAAGTGGTAAATTATAGCCACATGGTGGTGTGTTTGCAGTCAAGTTCGGCTCTCGTGCAGAACGGTTTGGTGTTTTCACCAAGGCTGAAGCACACTAAACAGTGAAACTTGTAGGGGACTAATAGAGGTTTAATTGTTGGTATCTAAGAATTGGGAACACCACATGTTGCTGATAGAGAATCGCGAGTAAGTTTTGAATAAGGCGAAATAGAACGGTTTTTTAATTTATTTTTTTTTTTTAAATATCTCAAACTACTTAGGAAGTTAATTTTCCCTAACTTTTTTTGTTCAAAATTATCACAGAAATCATAGTTTGCCTGCGAACACATGTGTTTTTATTGGAAATAATTTTTCGAACATATACTCCAAATGGTTTTGTTTTTGTTCTAAATTTTTCCATCCATTTGAAGTCATGAAAATGCGGGTTTAGATGTCTTGTTTCTGTGGTAAAAAATTTGTGAAAGAAATAAATATTTACATTTTGATTGTTTTTAATTTTAAGTTTGTTATTAATTGTTTTCTATGAAATTTAATTATTTCGACCACTTTATTATTTTTTCATTAACCTCCATTAGTTCCCTATAATTCGTTTTTAGACAGTTTTTTCATACAATCAATAGTTTTCGAGTGACATTTTTTTGATTACAATGTGTACTAAAATCCTTAAGACCTTTCCAAAACTTAATCGAGAATCATTTTTTTTATCAGTGAAATATGGTCCGAACCCTGCACCAGGGATGCCAGGTATTTTTTCAAATGTCTGCGATAAAAATTTGAAATGTCTGGGAATGTCTAAAAAAGCTTGTAAATTTTTATTTTTTGCAAAATTAGTGAGTTATGTCATTTTCGCTATATGTGTGATTATGTAAACATTTCTGCATCTTTTTCTCAGATTGTATGCACTCTTACCATATTGTTTTATATTAATGAAGTGACACTTGAGATTGAAGCATTCGCATAGATGACACAGTTTTCTATAGTTTTTTTTTCCCCTATAACGTTCTTTCCAGTTTTGTATTTTAAAATCAAAATTAAGTTTTCAATTGATAAATTCAACAAACTGTTTTTCCTTTGTTCAAAAATAACGATTGAATTCCGATGGAGTAAATTTTCCGTTACATAAATTAAAGAGTTGAATTCAAATTCTTTTTTTATTTCATTTATAAAAAAAAACACTACACTACAGTTTCATACTTATTGTTATGAAATAAAATGTTTGGGTAAAAAGAATTTTCAACGTAGGACTACGTTTCTCTTCTCTATACCGGGAGTCATTTCAAAGTTTTGAAAAATGAGTTTAGCGTAACGCTCTGAATGGTTTTTGAACGTTAATAACTTTCGTTCGACTGAACGGAATGACTTCATTCATACACCATTTTATCTGAAAAACTTACATTTGTTCTATTAAAATTTCAATAAAGTGCTATTAGTATCATTAGTTCAATTTTTTACTTCAAAGTGACCTACTTTTGCTCCCATAAAAATCTGCATATGAACAGGTTGAAAATAAGGTTTTTCCTTTCCGGGTCCTCAGAATCGGGTAACAAATGGTTCAAATTGTCTTCTTTTGTTTTATTATGAACCTTGAATCGTACTTCGTTTTCGAACCTCTTCTCTCTGGGTTATGCTATGAACGCTAGTACATATCAAGCGAGTCGAACCGAAATGAGTTCAGTATTCGACACTAGCTCTCAGCTGGTGGTTCAGACAAGACCCACTCGCCAAAGTCCACGCGGAAATTATCAAATCGTATGTTTTCATTGAATGCATTCGATATGGTCAGTTTAGAGCTGCATTTAAGATGACTGAAGAGATGACAGACAGACGACTACCGGTTGGACCTGGAGGGGGGGGGGGGGGGGGGCATGGTCACTGCTTCTGGCCTCCACATTTTAGGGGCTGCCGTAAAATAAGTTTCACTTATTCTTTTGTGCGGCATGGACTTAGGACCAAACTTAAACCCACAATTTGGTTGCCCCTGGGCCCCAACAACTGTAAATTCAGCCTATGTTTTCACGTTGATTCAAATAATGTCTACCTCATTTATCGCCAAAGTCTCGAGTGAACCATTAACTGTCGAACACTGGTTCGTCTCGCGTTCTATATACTAGCGTTGAATAGCATAATCCACAAGGAAAAGATTAACGAAAGGACAGTATGAAGCAAAATTCATAAGAAGGGACGCACCAAAGCAAAAACATTTCAATATTTACCAACTGTATGTGTTATGAGATTTATAAATTAGATTATTCCATTATTTTATCATTATCAATATTACATTATTTTAACACACCAACGTGGTTTTACGTGAACCTCGTGGTTATATCCCTGATATAACCCACCTCAATTTTTTTGTAGTTAATGTCGAGGGGATGTCAACTTGCGTATTTAATGGAGTATTGAGTGTTATTTTGCGTATTGTGTATTTTAAGCAGCGTTTTAGTATAGTATAAGAGGTAAGATTTGTTTTTCAAACCCACCAACTTTGGACTTATCTAACTGTACCATATTAGCAACAATCAATGTGCAAATAGCGATTTGAAATTGGTTAATTGTTGAAGAACCCCTAGTTCCGAAGTACACCTTGCAGTCTACACCATTCTATGCACTCTTGCGCTTTTCAGTACCTTTTGGTACAAGTATCTTTGTTTTTGTTTTGATTCGCTATGTTTTTTTGACAGAATATTTGAGAGTGTATTGGTGTGAGTTCGACTTCTATCGGTCATTTGGCGTGGAATCAGTCTATAGGACCAAGTCTCCCCCGGTTGGTCCTACTGCTAAAATTGTTATTTATTTTTCATTCTTTGTTTATTTACTGAATAACATTTTTAGTTTTCAGCTTTGATTGATGCGTTCAGTGTGTTTTATGTTTTTAATTAATTTTCAGATAAGCCTTTGGGGCATTGTTAGTTAAACTTTGAAAATCTACCTAACCAGATTCCGGATGATCTGGTGTTCCGATGTCAGGCAGCGTGCAGCGTGCCGATTGACAGACTCACTGAATCGCTCTTCGAGTAACTTTATCTCGGCCAGACGGTGGACCTTAGTTGTTCTTGTCCTCGGAGGGGTGTTAAGGATCATCCTGAGGAACATATTCTGAACACGTTGAAGCTTCAGGTGATGTGTTTTTGTGCAACTTTCCCAGGCAGGCATGTCGTATTCGATGACCGAAAGTATGATTTGTTTTTCAGGAATAATGTATACCTTCTGTTGATCAATAGGTACAGCAGTTTCAACAGAACGTTACTCTTTGTGACAGTTTTGTCAACCTGCTCCCTGAAAATAAGCTTGTATGTATGATGTATGATATGTACTACCACCCATTGTAGTACGGAAACTAAGTCTGACAGCAATGGGCTCTCCCCTCTGTTAGACTTGATCAAGCTTTAATAACCACTGATTATCCTAATCATGCCGTTGTATGAAGGGCCAAAAAGGGGTTGGGTGGATCGATATGCAACAACACTTATACGTATCCACAGGGATATAAAGAATCTCCTTCCAACAACAAGACTGAACAATTGGTCAAAAGAGCAAGCTATCTAACATGAGGATGCCCCAATGGGCGGGGAGAAGAGCCCGCCCTCTATTCACAAACTGTTAGCAATGGGGAGTTGGCATTCCCACTCTCCCCATCCAGAGTGCTTCAATCGGGTGCCCTGATGGTCCCTCCCATTCTCATGAAATATTTATATAATGGTATATATATTTATGTAAATGAAAAATACTACAAGCATTCGTATCTATAATATATGATCTTCGTTCGGTTGATCCTGAAATGCAAGAAATGTTGTAAAATGTTAAAGTGTAGAGTTCTGTGGTTTCGCGCATAAGCACGTTTTCGTTCGTTTTCAGCGATAGCAGCATTTCACCAAAATCTTGATATGAGGTATCCTGAAAAAGTTTATTAAATCTATTGAAATTTTACAAAACTAACATTTATACATTTTAATTTACTGTTGCCATGGTCACTATTTGCTACTTGATGCTGATTTTATAACAGCAATCCGCTTTTATTTTTGCTGACCTAATAGTTATTGCTACCGAGTAAGGAATGGGACGATTCAAGTGGAAGGGAGTTAAAGATAAATGGGCAAAAAAAAGTAATGTTTAAATCATCTATGAAGTAAAATCAATAAAACAATATTACCAACTATAATGATATTGTGAGTTATGATAAAGTAATGACAAAGATTGAAATGTAAAATCAAACACTAGCCAAATGGCACACAGTGCTGCATGAATCAGATCAGCTCAGAATTGGTAAAAAGTCCATTTGCAAACCGGAAAGGAAAAATACATTCTTCAATAAGTGCAAAAGCCTACCACAGATTCCTTAATTTTCAAAAGCCTACCACAGCTGTAATTTTCGGCGTTATATACTGGACATAGGTATATGGAATGCTAGATGTCATAAATTGAAGGTATGTTTCGTGTTTAAGCCAGATACCGCCTAAATCAAGTTTGTTGTATGAAAATGTGAAGGTCATGATATGATGGAAATAATACGATGTTGTAAAGAAATACTACATAATGTACATATAATAATTAAATGCCGCTATTTGCCTTTTCCGCTGCGATGTTAGATGATTGAAACTCTAAAATAGCGAAAATTCCAACGTGATATAATGAAATAAAGTTGATCACATGGCATCCTAGCAAAATAGCAAAGAAAATTTAGGCAAATAAATTTCATATGAGTATGATTACTGCCCAAAAACGGAAACTCAATAAATACAAAACAAACAAAAAATTAAAAATGAATGACAGGAAATTCTTCGATAACTCTTTTTTCCTACTGGGCCCATAAATGATTCTTTATGTCTGTAAAATGTTAGTTTTTGAATTAACTATTTTGGACGAAGAATTTTTTTTTGTAGAATTTGTCGTATATAATCCACTCTCTAAAAAAAATGTAAAAACCCATCCCATCTTTTCAAATACATAACGTGAGTTAGGTGGGCCAAAACTTACAACGATGCAAATGCGAAGCTGAAAATAGCATTAAAAAATATTGTGAAGGGATGTTATAATATAAAATGATAATAACAATTATATTTGTAATGTCTGCATGTCTGCTGATCCTGCTGCAATTGTAGAAGGACTTGCATTATCCTAGCCACAGGGGAAGAAAACAATTCAAAATTATTATACAATACTTGGGAATTCCATGGATGATCTGAAATTATATACGGTATAAAGAATACTTCCATTTTTCGTGGTAGGGTAAGATTTCAGCATGCTACTTTACCGGGGTCACGCTGCCTACATCGCTTTGGTGCGGCTGCCACCTAATGTATAGTTGACGCGATACAGCGTTTTTTACTCAACCGCTGGATGCCAGGACAGACGCTGTTTGAGCCGCACCTCCTTGGTGGACAGACGCTCGGCACGCACCTCCTCAATCTAGCTGAAGTCAGAAGGACAACAGTGCCCAGGCTGCACTACCAGCTAAGTACGCAACCCTTAGCTGGCGGTCTTTGTCATCTCTTGACCCGTGGAAGCATGAGGTAGGAACTTGTGAGGACTAGTGCTATGTTGCGGGGACGCACGCTCCATCCCAGGTGTCTACTCACCATTTTGCAGCCCGAAAAGGGTGGGATATCGAAACTTGAGGCCTTCATGTTCTTAGACGTCTTGATATAGGTCCACAATTTGGCAGCTGAGATCTTCAACTCTTCTGAGAAGTCGTTGGGACTTGTTTGCAAACTAACGGCAGCTTCGTGCGGACTGACGATGTTTTGTCCGAGATTGTGGGATCTGACGAAGTATTGACCTATCTCAGCTGCCTTCTCTGCAGGAGTTGTCAAGCGATGCTGGAGCCATGCTGGGATCATCGGTGGAATGGGCCTTTGTTTAATTTTTAATATTTTTGTCAACTTCCAAAACGGCTTTGCACCATCTGGGAGAGAGCGGATCTTGTCGGCAAAATTGTTATTTCTGAGGTTCACCATTCTGGCCTTATTAATTTTTGTCATTCGATTACAATGACTTTTGAGAGTAAACAGACCAGTTCGCCGGGTGTTTCCTCAGGTTTCGTGCTTCGCATTCAGGTCGCCGGCGATGATAAACTGCCCCTGATTCCAAGTTAGCTTGTGGATGTCGTTTCGTAGGACCGTTGTTGTTCCGCTGGCGCTGCTGATTTGCTTGGGACAGTAGGCCGCGATGATGGTGATAGAGCCGACGGTAGATTCGACCTCAACTCCGATGGATTCAATAAACTGTAAGCTGGAAGCTCGGAAACAAGGCAGTTGATGTAAACCAAAAAATGTGTCCTCCATCAGAGTCGCAACGATCAAGTCGTACAATCTGGTAGCCTGGGATGGAGACGTTAAATTCAGGCTTGAAGTGCGTTTCTGTGATGATGGCGATGTCGATATCCTTCCTGCTGAGGAAGTCACCGAGATCAATAGTTTTGTTCCGGATGGAATAAGCATTCCAATTTGCCCCCGGTTGGTACTGAACAAACGAGCTGACAGAAGGCACGAAATGCTTCTAGGGACTCTTATTTGACTAAATTCTTCAATCTTTATTCAAAGTATAGATTGCTTTTTAGGATGTTCAACTTGTTTGTTGCAGATATAAGTTCCAGGGCTGATCATTATTCAAAAATATGTCGGTGATTCTGCGAGAATCGTTTCATACCTTCTCAAATACATAAAGAAACATTGTTTTGACCAAATAAAAATAAAGGAAAGAAATAATAACTACATGTTCAATTACAGTCCCATTGATATACTATTTAAGACAAGGCTTAAAATCTATGAATTTTTCGATTGAATTCGGTACGTAATCAACAATGTCTTCTATTGGAATCGATGCGTAGACATATCTGGTGCAAACATTCTTTTGAAAAACGACTGAGATATTAACGTTCAAAACCTGACCACTTTTCGTGACGGTCGCAATAAGATTTTTTTTATAAATGTACCCCAGTATAGAAATAAAAAGACGTAGTCCAACGTCAAAACGCTCCGAAACTAGGTGAATTCCCCTAAATTCGTTACATTTCTACCTCCAAAAGTAGTCCCTCTCGGTAAAAATCTCTCGAAGCAATCTCGCCATTGTCCGATTGTCAAATTATGAAACATAAATCGACACACGTGCCCCAGCTCAAGCCCAGATCCCAAAACCCTTTTGCCAGCCGCCGAACCCCGAAATCGATCAACCAATATTCCACATCAACACACGCGACCCCTACAACAAAAGAAGCACAAGTCAACTCCTTTCCGATTCCTTCCCGATCGAAACCCGATCAACACGATGGGAACAATGCCAAAAAATCGGCCCATTATTCGCATTGTCTGCTCTACTTTTCATCTCATTTGGGTTGACTTGGGGTTTGCACCACAAAACTAATAATGTTGTGAACAAACCTTCACATCAATTCAACTAGGCAGGCTTGTCAGGTGTCACTTTTTTGTTGTGAATGCTGCCTTCTTCCTTTCGACGGAAAATATGGCGAAATTAGTTTGTACGGAACATTCGTAATTTTTTAATCGCTTCATTACAACACCACCGTCTCCGTCGCCAGGGAGATAATCGTAATCAATAAATGTTTCGCTCACGGGAATCAATTTCTTTATTTGAAGGAAACCGGAGCACAAAAGGGCCGCCTTTGTGATCCGATTCAATATTTTCCTCCGCCAGAGGAAGAAAAGGGTTTCGGATCGGCACCAGGATTCGAAGCGATTGTGATCTGCAGTGGTGTTTTGGGTTAGCAGGATACGTAGCCGCAAATTGTGATGCAAAATTGAGCCATTTTTCTGAATGAGGAAAGGCTCCTATTTCATACCCGCTGCATGGGATTAGGAAGGGAGGGTTCGTGTTGGAAACAAAACCAAAAAATGTGTACGGTAAGAGCGTATACTATAGGGAGGAAGGAGTGGAGTCCCTCTCACACTCCTTTTGATGGAATTTATGTGGATTTTTGTGTAGTTGGATTATGAAATGCGGGTTTGTTGTCCGAAAAACAAGCGGAAGATTTGACATCATCGATCATAATCTTATCCTCATCAGGTTAAGAGAGAAAAACATGTGACATTGGGACGCGGTTATGATTTTAGTATGTAATGGAAGGTGTTAAAATTTATTCGGGCTTCCCTTATAATCCACACAAATATTGCCTGGAGGAAATTAAAATAATCGTGAGTCTACTGGGTTAATTGCTCAAGTTTGAGTCATTTGATACTGCAAAAAATAAACGGATCTATATGGGAACCATATTAATAAAGTACAAATGAAAGGTCATTTATTGCCCTTTGAACAAAAAATAGTGTAAGAATCTCATTTTACATCTTCCGGGCACGTCTTTTGGCACTAGATTCTGATTGGGAATGGGCCAATCACAATAGTTCTACTAATACGCTAAAAAAGTTTTTTTTAAATAGTGTTTTTAAAAAAAGTGAAAGTGACTAGATTCTGCTTTAGTGTCTTGTTTGGTTGCTTCCTTGCCCGAAAAGATCGAAATCCTTCTCGCAGACGAATCCTTCTGACGGTGCTTTGGCTGACATACAATTTCCTGGCGATATCATAATCCGACAGCCCTGGGTTTGTCCAAACCGTTCTCTACACCTTTGAATGCAACTTCCGATCCTTAGCCTCACAATGACATAGCTATGATCCTGCTAATCGACAGTATGCCGCTCACGGAGATGTTTCAGAACGTTGCACACGGTCAATTTAGCAATTTCAACGACTTTGCTTTTTTGTGAATCTATCCATCGGTCAGGTTCACTTTTTAGTGATTTGGCAGTCACTTAAACTTCACTATTTCAACCGAAGAGCAACTAAAGTCACTATTTTCCGAAAATTGTTCACCAAAGTCACTTTTTATATTAATCGTTTCTTCCACTGAATATTACTGACGAAAAAAGTTTTACTCTGGCAACACGTGGTGTTTCAACACAATCTGATAGATCTTGTTCTAAAATAAGTAACTTCAAATTAACATGCAAATGTTGACAAATAATAACGTTCGAAGAAGTCTGACAAGGTTTATCACTCGCCGTTTTTGAGCACCAACAACTCGCTGGTGTGCGAATTGCAACATTATGTAAACATGTCAACATGTTTTCGAATCGGCTCAGCGCTTTTATATGGGGCGAAAACGTTGGCAGGTTGACATTAACGTTTGAGTTCGGAATGTTGTATAAAAATCCAACAAAAGTCGGTTTTTACATACAAATTACATGAAACGAGTAGGGCTTCAAATGGTGAGTTGACAACTTCGAAGGAGGATGCGGCCGACCTCTCGTCGTGGAACGCCTCCACGAGTCTTATGATCACAAAAGACTGCCAGCTGAAACATGGAGACGCTGGTTTGCGTAGCCTGGGCAATGTTGTCAATCTGACAATAGCGAAGTGGGGGGGTGTGACTGAAGATCGTGTACCTTTAAATCATATTTTATATTGCCCATTCTCATTTTATCAATAATTTCAGCACGCTTTGGAATCATTTTTGCATTCCAAAACCATGTAAAAGCCGGGAGAAACACGACGGGCATCAAAGGCTCAATTTGTTTTTCAGCATTTCAGCATTACACTTAATTTAAAATTGCACTTCTGAATTTAAACTACTAGAAGACTGGCATGTGCTTATAAGCAATGTAAGATTATATTTTAATATTGTGTTTAGTGGCATTATGGTAAGATGAGCCATTTATTTCAGGAATCATCAAACCCGACTCTTCGTTCACTCCAATTGCTATCTTCGAAATGTTACTAGAACAGTATAAAGAAAAAATATTACTACATGTCTTTTAAAACAATATCTTTTATTGAAATTTTATCTATGATATTTGGAATGATCTATTCTGTTTTCAGCTTTTCCAGGACAAGAAGGATATTAATTCATATCTAATTTTTATTTATTTTTCAGTAACAATCCATTGGTAGTATCATTCAAGTTTGAAATTTGAATAAATTAGCATTTTTGTCTATAATGGTATCTGAATTTGTTGTGTACAAAATATATTAAATATTAAATAACAGATAACGGGGAAAGGGAGGGACCATCAGGGCACCCAAGTAAAACGATTTGGATAGGGAGCATGGGACTGCCTCCTCCCTATTGTTAACATTTCGCGGAACGAGGGCGGGCTCTTCGACCCCATCTATTGGGTTTATTCTGTCAATCGAGGGCTCGATTCTAGTGCTGTGAGTGTGAACTTGCTTTTGGAAGGAGATTCTTTTCCCTATATTCGCGGGTTTCGCGTAAGTGTCTCTGCTTACGGGCCCGCCCAAACGTTTTTGGCCCTTCATACAGGAGCTTGAAGATCACAAACAATATTAGAATCTTGATCAAATCGTTTTTCAGATTATTCCACTGCTATGGGAAGTTACCTTGCTACAATAGATGGTAGTTTTATATCATCATCATCATCATCACAAATTACATGAAACGAGTGCGTGCTCAGTGAGTTTTTGTGATTCGGCTGACTATACAAGTCAACAAGTTCGAAATAGGAATGGAATGGGATAGGATGCACCCGCATCGATTTTTTAAAACCCAAAAAAATGGACCCACACACTAAGAAATTATGAATTTTACACGAGATGTAATTCATGTTTGTAAAAAGTAGGGCAACGTAAACAAAGATTTCGTGTAAAATTAGGTCTCCTGAAACTGAAACATCTCGTTCAACTCATTTTTATGTGCTAAAGAACGCTTGCATGTGTCGGTCTCAGGGGACAGAAATTTACATGCCATTTTGGTAGTGTGCATGTTTTGCATTTCTGGATTACCCAATTGTTGATAAGTCAACAAATCCTCTCTCAACGTTTGTATTTTCCTCTTTATCGTGTAAGATAAACATGCATGTAAAAATCAACGATGCTGTCGTCTGAAGTAGTCATGTAAAGTTGAATTGAATAAATATTACAAGTACTTGCAAGTCGTGTAAATTTAAAAAGTCGTGTGATTGTAAAGCTATTTGAATGCTCTTTCATGCGCATGGAAATAAATTGAAAATTTAGATCAATTTTAACTGTGGGCATCACATTACCATTTGCGATATACCTAGACTAAAATAAAAGTCGAAGTAGTTATGTTTATATAATTTTGAAAAATGTTTGCTCTGAATGAAATAAAAAAAAATGTCATCACATGTTTTGCTGCACAGAAAAAAAATCTGAATCTTCATTGTGATTTAAATATCAGAGCCTGTGAAATTGTATTTCATTCCACACTAAGCAGCAACTTGCAAGAAATAGTTCTAATAAAGTCGAGCTTTTGCATACAACATTATCGGAAATTTTTGGAATGTCCCAGAACATTATACGATTTATAATTTAAATGTGGATGTTTTGTGACGCTCCATTTATGTGCATGATATTGAACAGAAATTCACACTACTTTTTCGAACTGTGTAAGGTTGCAGGTTGGTGTAGCGAACGTCCGTAAGCTAAATAGAATTAGCATCCAAACCTTTGGTTTACAAATCTTTGATAAGCCTTTTCAAATGTAACGCAAGTTTAAATGACTTTGTGTTTTTTATATGCTTTATGCTATGCTACATTCTATGTGCGATTAATTATAAAAGTACACGTTGCATGAAACTGTTGTTCCAACCGTGTAAATTAACAGTCCCTGGATAGACACTACGTGTTAAATTAAATCCTCCTTTAAATTTAAATTTGTGCAAATCATCAAATTTTCTTGAAGTGCATGATATGTCGTTCACTTTTGCTCGATTTTTTCAAACTGTGTACGTCAACCATGTGGTCGTTTCTAGTGCACAACCCACGGATTATCGTTTTCTTCCTTCGAAAACTACAAACTCGAGTTCACCTGATTTTTCAAAATGCTTCCGTTTAGCTTCCAATAATTTCCGTTTTTTTCTTTTTTCAATCTACCAATAGAGCAGAAAAAAATCCTAACTGACCTACTCAACACATGACGATATGACCATAAACAGTAACAAAAAAAATCCCAACCAATTTTATTTTGAATGAAACGGACATACGGTCTATTCCGACGGTGATGATGACCTATTGATGTGTAAGCGTAAATTTTCTAACGTATTGCAGTTCCTCGCATTAGGTCGTTTTTTTTTTCCTTCATTTACTTCTTTCCATACCATCTCGATAGGTACCGAAGGTACCTTCTACCGACACAGGAAAGGCTGCTACCACTGACTGATTGCTTCTTTCACTACATACACCACTCGCCCCGGGGACCGAGACAGGAACACACGGTGGCAGCAGACCGGTCCCGTCCACATAGTCTTCCTACCGAAAGGACCTCCGGACTCCTCTCCAAGTGCCTCGAACAAAGTGTTTCCAGAAGCGAAGAAGGACACAAGAGAGAGAAAAAAACGTGGGAAAATATCATTCAGAGGGGAAAAAAATACGCACATGCAGGTAAAACCCACCGTCACTTCCAGCCTTCACCCCCCGGCGACGGAAGGAGCAGACTGGGTGCTGCTCTTCCTAATCGTAATAATCGGACTTGATCTACAACCAAATTGTGTTTCGGTTTATTGCCGTGGCGCAGTCCTTTAAACAGGCATTTGAATCTCGGTCCCTCATGTATGATGGGTTGTGTCTGGGGATGATATTTATTTCCTACACGAGAATCGCACAACAAGAATATTTGAATATTTTCAAAACTTATGAAATTTATAACTTATTAAAACTTAAAATTTCAGTGATTTCATAAAAATCACAAAAATTTCAGTTATAAATAATTGATTTTGCTACTATGCAAATGTATGATGTATGATGTATGATATGTACTGCCACCCATTGTAACACGGAAACTAAGTCCCACAGCAATGGTCTCTCCTCTCTGTTAGACTTGATCAAGCTTTAATAACCACTGATTATCCTAATCATGCCATTGTATCATAGACTAACTCTAAGACCAGTAGGTCCCGAACAAATACGATTTTTTTTCTTGGCTCAGTCAGTACTAGAACATCGGTCCCCAGCTCGGTCCCAAGCTTAATAATATGCCCCTAATAATGAACTCACACGAACACACTCTCAAATATTCTGTCAAAATAACACAGCAAATCAAAACAAAGGCGCAAATATGTATAGGTAGGTGCTGGCTTCAAGGTTTACTTCGGACCAAGGGGTTCTACAACAGTGAACCAATTTCAAATCGCTAGTTGCATATTGATTGTTGATTGTATGAAGGGCCAAAAACGGGTTGGGTGGATCGATAGGCAACATCGCTTATACGTTTCCACAGGGATAAAAAGAATCTCCTTCCAACAACCAGATTGAACAATTGGTCATAAAAGCGAGCTATCTAACATGAGTATGCCTCAATGGGCGGGGAGAAGAGCCCGCCCTCTATTCACAAACTGTTAGCAATGCAACAGTTCAGCAATTCTCCCCATCCAGAGTGCTTCAATCGGGTGCCCTGGTGGTCCCTCCCATTCCCATGAAATATTTACACAATATTGCATTTATTTATGTAAAAGGAAAATACTACAAGCGTATCTATTACATATGATCTTCATTCGGTTGATCCTGAAATGCAAGAAATGTTGTTAAGTTTTAAAGTGTAGAGTTCTGTGGTTCCGCGCTTAAGCGCGTTTTCGTTCGTTTTCAGCGATAGCAGCAATTCACCAAAATATTGATTTGAGGTATCCTGAAAAAGTTTGTTAAATCTATTGAAATTTTGCAAAACTAACATTTATACATTTTAATTTACTGCTGCCATTGTCACTATTTGCTGGCTCAATAGTTATTGCTCCTGAGTTAGGAAAACAGGGAAGATTTAATTGAAAGGGAGTTAAAGACAAATGGACATAAAAAAAAAACAATAAGTTATGTTCAAATCATCTATGAGGTGAAATCAATAAAAAAAATATTATCAAATATAATGATATTGTGAGTTATGATAGAGTAATGACAAATATTGAACTAGAAAATCAGACACTAGCCAAATGGCACACACAGCGCAGCATGAATCAGATCAGCTCAGATTTGGAAAAATGTCCATTTGCAAACCGAAAATGAAAAATACATTCAGTAATAAGTGCAAAAGCCTACCACAGTTTCCATTGCAGCCTCTTGTGATCAAGTCACTAGATACTTCTAAATCATAAGAGGAGAAAAAAGGATGAAAATGATAATTGGACATATAAGACATAATAATTAAAAGTACAGTGTGTCTCACAATAGGTGTCACCTTCAGTCTTGGTTTATTTCAGCTGGGTTATTTTAACAGCGGAATTGCTTATACCCTTTTTGAGTGTATTCTTTTGACAGCTTATCGCTGAAGATAAAAACGCGATTCCGTTTGTTTATATTTATCAGCTACCATGTAAGCCATACGGGAGCAAGTTTTAAAATTACATTTGCAAAAGCTTAGACCGTGTCAGATATTCAATAGCCTTAAGCAGTTCGGCGTGAGTAAGCATTTTGATTTTCGTACCTTGAAACGGTTCAAGGAAGCTGGAAATGTCCATATTCAACACAAAGGAGTTGCCAGACGAACTTCCAGAACGAAGAAAAAGATCAAATGTGTGAGGGAGCGAATGAGCGAATAATTGTTTCCAACAGGACTCAGCTTCAGCTCACATGGTAAAGAAGACACAAGCGTGGTGCGCGGAAAATTTGCCCGATTTCATCACAAGCAAAGAATGGCCTGCATCTGCACCGGATCTCAACCCACTTGACTACTTTGTTTGGGGTTATATACTTCAACATATACACCCTATGAAAAGGCTTACTTTAGATCGGTTCAAAAACATTTTGTTGATATTTGGGACCAAATTCCTCAGGAAATCGTGCCTGCCAGCTGCGATGGGTTTACAAAGCGTTTGCGCAAAGTTATCACGTAAAAGGGCGAGAGATTCGAATTGAATTAATATGGTTTACTTCTATAACATGTAGCTTTCAGATGCAAAATAATTGCTATGGTTTGGTTGATTTGTTTTGCTGTAATCCCATTTTGTTTTAGTGACATCTATTGTGGGACACCCTGTAATATACATATGCTTTATCGACAAGGAAAACCTTCCGCACAATCCCATCCGACTTCCAACTCCAGATGTCCATGAAGGTAGCATAAGTTCTCAGCATCTTGTTCAGGTGACATCTAATCAGCACTTCCCTCCCATCCCTTGCTGATCATAACGACCTGGCCAGGTCGATGGACGAAGAGCCTGTCATACCCAAGGCAGTTCTTCTGGCGCTTACATCGTCTTTACAACAGCCAACCCAGGATTGTGTATGGTCGGAAAATGGTACGCTATGCTATGTTATACTATGCTATTACTGAGTGCAAGAGGATATACAGGGGATACAGGGTGCGGCAGAAAATAATGCGAAAATTTGTTCTATTTCTTTCAAATCCCATTTTCAACTAATTCAAGCAAAAATATCAACATTTTCGAGTGCAGTTATCTTTAAAAAAGTCCTTTTAAACAAATTTATTCAATGTGTCCTCCATTTTTATTAATAACATCCTCGAGCCATCATTTTCGTCGGAGAACAGGATTATCATTTTTTCCTTCTTCAACAAGGAAAGCAATCTCTTGGAACGAGTCACTCGTAGTTCCTTGACCCGGTCCGTAATCAAGTGGCGTTTAACTCTGGCTCTGGAAGAGGCATGCAGGTCTTCTTTGATAATTCTCTTCATTGATTTCTCCGAAATATTGGCTTCTTTGGCAAGTTTTTGCAAAGCGCGGACGTCCGCTTCCCGGCTTCCGCTGCTTAGGACCATCCTGCAGGGACTTTTTTATGCGGTAAACTGTTGCCAAATGGCACCCTACCACCTTGACAATCTCTTTCGACTTCTTCTGGGCGAGCAACAAACTGGTGATTACTTCTTTCGCGAACATTTTGACGAATTTGCAATAAAACAAATAGAATGTTTGGATGCACCATTTAAAAGTAAACATAAAAAAATACACTTTCGACAGAAATTAGTCACTAGCTACACGAATTAACCCAAAACTCAAGTTTGAACATTTTCGCATTATTTTCTGCCGCACCCTGTAGACTAAATGATCGGGACTGGCAAATTTTTGATCAACTTTGAAGTGCCCTAACTTCATGATATTTCGATTATGAAGTTAAACTATTGAAGCCGTCTACCTCAGGCCATTGGAAACATTGTTTTTTTTTTGTGTGTTTTCTAAAAAAATATGTTTGACAACGGCATCTTGTACAAAATCTCATCACAAATTCAACATGTGAGATAGCTTCTCCGGAAACCCGGAACAACTCCGGTGTCCGGAAGTCTTGGCCAATTATGTTACCAAGATATTTAATGTTACCAAGAAATTTATTTTCCAGTCGAATGCTTTTTGGCGAAATTAAATCGGATTATATTTCATGAAGTTAGAGCACTTCAAAGTTGATCAAAAATTTGCCTGTTCCGATCATTTTGTCCATCCCCTGTAGATCAAACCTTGCAAGAGAGAATAGTTAATCGCCCAACGCTTGCTATTATTATTTTGAAATTATTCACTGTAGCTCAGCGCTCAGCCTGACAGTACACCTTCCTCGTATTCTAGATGACATTGACGGCACCGTTTTTTTACGCACAAATTGACAGTTGCTCATGGCAGTTTTCGTTGGAGCGAAAGAAAATTGAGTTATGGGATTTTCCTGCAGAGTCAAGGCGAATTGATTCATATATTCTGCAGTTGTTGTTATGTATACATATAGACCAGACGTCAACTTGCAAAGATTTGTCAGCACATGCGAAAGATTATTTGCAGAATGGGATGACTGTTCTGAGAACTGTCGTAAATAATCAAATTACCAAAAACCAGCAATAATTTTGTTTCAATATTGGGTTACAGTAATGCTTTAAGTGGATGTCATCTTCAAAATTATCTCATGTTTACTTGCTTGTTAAATTTTTTTTCTTATGCTAGTTTGTTGATCCTGCTGTTCGTTTCGTTAACAATAAGTCTGTAGGGCAATTTCAAAAATAAAAATGTGGCTGTGTTCTGGAAATTTATTTTTTATTATTCATATGCCTTGAGTTTTGACATGACCTTGTAAATTTGCTCTGGAATCATTCTTTGACAGAGATTATAACAAGTTGTTTAACGATAGGCCTTTTATATGAAAAAAATGAATACAGAACGAGGAACATTCCATTATCTACCACCAGTTTCTATAGTGCAGATACTGTTTAAGATAATCGATTTTTTCCGAATCGACTATTTACTTTCGATATTATCGTGCACACTTAGAAATTATGAATTTTACACGAGACGTAATCCATGTTTGTAAAAAGTCGGG
The DNA here is from genome assembly GCA_024533555.2 of Aedes koreicus. NCBI lineage: Eukaryota > Metazoa > Arthropoda > Insecta > Diptera > Culicidae > Aedes > Aedes koreicus. The sequence continues at coordinate 67,318 of JAHHFK020004255.1, forward strand.
GAACGTAAACAAAGATTTCGTGTAAAATTATGTCTCCTGAAACTGACACATACGCAATTCGACGAAAGATGTAATTGATGTGAATTTATTTTCTCATCTCTTTCAAACTCATTCTGATGTATTAAAAGACGCCTTGCATGTGTCGGTCTCAGTGGATTGAAATTTACATGACATTTTGGTAGTGTGTATCTTTTAGTTGATGGTGATGTCAGTTTGTTTGGGTAATTTAATTGAGCTTCTGGTGAAGAGCGAATGTTTGCAAATCCTCTAACCGGTTTTCTTAGTGCCGCTAAACAACCTCCTCGACCGCGAACACTCAAGCAACGATTTAAAATGGCGTCCAATTTGTTTCAAACGAAACTCGCTGTTTCTACTCGTCAAAGTAATGTAAAAATAATTTGACTTAGCTGAACTTCAGTTACAAATGATGTACATTTCCGAAGACCTATTTATTTTAATTCAACGTTGTTTAGTGGTCCATTTATGTGCATGGCCATTCGCTCAATATTACGAGAGATATACACATAACTGGTTTTTGCAAGCCGGAAGCGGCGTTCCATTCAACGAGTTTCCTGTTTCCCTACATTGTCCGTTTTATCCAGCCACTCGTTGATCTTTTTGAAGCTCTCAATTTCGGTCCAGATCGGAATCAGTATCCGCCAACATCTCACGCTCCAATCTTAATAGCTCTTCTAGCTGCTTCTTCACCAAAGCTTGTCTTGCTTCTAAGGATCGCGCTTGCAGTTCTCAAAGTCTTGCTGAACGCTTCGATGACTTTGAAGATGGTTTATCACTCCCGCCGGAGTGTTCCCACAATGTTGAAGATAGAGCTTGCCGAAGGCTCTGTAGATGTGGTATGTCTGCTTTGAACTCTCTCGGTATAACACGATTCCTGCTGACCTGTTGTTGTTGCTTCCGAATGCAACCTCTGAGAATTTTGAAGTACTACGGGGCCCATTGTTGCTCCTCCTGAACTGCTGCTCTGCTGCTCCAACTGCAACTTTCTTATCTGGCACTGACTGAACTGCTCCTGCTTCTGCTGCTGCAACTCATGTTGCGTCTGCCGCTGATTAAGATGTAGTTCCTTCATTTGCTCAAGGCGTTTTTGTTGCTCTTGTTGCCACTGCTTCTGCTGCTGTTCAAGATACTTCAATAGTTCATTCAACGTACGCCTCTGTTCCTGAATTATAACTACAATCATAATCCTGAATACCATTGTCCACGTTCACACAGTCCATACGTCAAACTCGAACTTGAATCTTCCCGGCACATTCCCACTTCCAGTCGCGATGTAAAACTTTTGACCGGGAAGTTGCTTAAAATTCGTCATCGATCAAAGTGCAGCCCTTGTGTTTCGTCAAAACACGGTCGTACAAGAGCTTTTCACGCTTTTTGGCCACGGAATTCTGCTTCAGTGCCGGTTCGGATATTTAGTGGCTTTGTACGACTTGTATCCTTCCCTGGCAGGGATGTTTCGCACCGTTTGAATGTTGTCGTTGTACATTCTGGCCACATTTCGGATCGAAAGACCGGGGTTGGCTTTAACGCACCTTAACACGCTGACGTAGCTGACGATCTCTGGTTCCAGATTCTTCGTAGGTCCGCCGATTACTTTCCACACTCGGGGTTTCCCTGTAAGTTTTGAGCACTCGACAAACTGTTGTGTTCGGCATTTTCAGCACTTTAGCCTGCTTGGAACCGGACTTGGATTTTTCAAGTATTTGTGCACAGTATCGAGGGGCGTACCAATTTACTTTTAGTCTGCCCTTAGTGGTTCCTAGCGAAAGATGTTCCTCTGTTTTTATTTAATCGTGATATTGGGTGCAGAATAATTCGATAATGAATATACGTCATACTTATAGCCTACATTTAGGCGAAATATTATTTTGGAAATCAGAGTAAACGGCGTTTGACTTTAATGGTTCATCCACAAAGGTGAACAGGTGGAGGCTCTGATATGTTGAAATTGACGTTTTCTTGTTTTATAAAAGAATTAAAAAGTGCTGAACATGTCAAACGATGAAACCCACTTGACTTTCCTCTAAGCTTACTCTAACTTTCATAAATATTTATCTGTACCTTTCTCAGAATCAGCTTCAAGATACCTCAGAATTTGCTATAAGATTTCTAAACTAGCCCTAACAATAGGAAATAGTATATGTTCCCTCGGAGGTCGATCAAAATTTCCGTAGAACATTCGATAAGTAAAAAAGTTTCCTCCGAACTTGTCAAAACACCTCTGGAATCATGTCCTATGTATTTTACACAGTTTGGAAGAACCAGATAATTGTCTGCGTTCTCTGACGCACATTAATGGAATGCTTGATTTGTTTTAAGTTCATTTCTCCTCAATTTAAGCAAGAGAACGCCTGAATCTAGTCTGTTGTATGAAAGATTGCACTCGATTTCGTTTTTTACGCTCGTTTTGGCTTACAAGTGTACGAGGGAAAATTTTACGCGTCTGTTAAAATTCATTATTTTTTTCTGTGTTCGATTTCGATTGAAGCTATCGCTGTCCCTTAGAATTTCAAAAAGTGTCAAGAGATTTCCGGTTTCCTTATAAATCGTCCTAAGTTCTTTCAGAACTTAGAGCAAGTTCAGTCGGAAGAATACATAGTTGGAAAGAATTATTTAATTTTCTGCGTTATCTAATGCACACAAAGGGTATGCTAAATTCGACACAAATTCCTTGGTAAGCAATGGGGACTAAAGCCAAATATGATCCATAGGATTTATTCGGAAATTGTGAGACCCAAGATTACCTATGCTGCATTGGTCTGGTGGCCAAAAACTAAAGAAACTGTTGTACAGAGAAGGTTGGAAAAACTTCAAACGCTAGCAACTAAGGCCTGTACTCGAAAAAAATGCACCATTTTTATCCGTGAGTAACTTTTTTGTCCGTGAGTAAAAATTTATGAAAATCTGGGTATAACTAGTTAGGAAAAAATTGTAATAAAGAAGAAAATCGCCAGAGAATTTTGCGCGCCGTCATGGAAAATCCGACTGCGACCATAAGATGGATCGGAAGACAACTGGGAGTCTCCCATACAACTGTGTCTTGGGTGGTAAAATCGATCAAGAAGTCTCAGACGACCGAGCGGCGGGCTGGAAGTGGAAGAAAATCGAAGACAGCTGACCCTGTGAAGGACCGGATGGTGTTGGATTATTTCTAGTGTAATCCGAACCTTTCGATTCGTGACGCGGCTCTGAAGGCAAAGTGTTCCGCCTGGTTCGTTCAGCAAACCATGAAACGAGCTGGGCTTCGTGTATTCAAGGTCCGCAAGGCACCGAACCGGCGTGATCAACAAAATACGGCGGCCAAATCCCGCGCAAGGAAGCTGTATCGAGAGTGGTTAACGAAACCGGTGTTGTGTGGTTATGGATGACGAAACCTACATCAAGGCAGACGCAAAGCAGATACCGGGGCTGGAGTTCTACGTTGCCAAATCACGGTTTGATGTTCCGGAAGACATAAGAAAGAAGAAAGTGGACAAATTCGCCAAAAAATACTTGCTCTGGCAGGCCATATGCCAATGCGGCAAACTGAGTAAACCGTACATCACAACGGGTACCATCAACAGCGAAATTTACCGCACCGAGTGCCTCCAGAAGCGTCTGTTGCCCTTCCTGCGGTCCCACGGAGGCGAGACATTATTTTGGCCGGACCTTGCATCATGCCATTACGCGCGATCGACGTTGGATTGGTACAGAGACAATAACGTTGTTTTTGTACCAAAAACCGCCAACCCCCCAAATTACAGGGGTGGCGGGGGGAAAGATTGGGGCAATAGAAGGCAAAGGAAAACCGTCCAAGGTGTTTAAGAACGAGCTGGAGTTGAAGAAAGAATGGATGAAAGTGACCAAAAAGGTCGGCTCCACCATTGCACAAAATGTAATGAGCGGTCTTAAGGGAAAGGTGCGGGCTTTCAGCGATGGAAAGGAAAGTGAATAAAGTAATTATTCATATGTTAGTTTATTCCCTGAAAATTTCAAGAAAATCCAACCTCAAATAAATTTTTGGCGAACACTTTTGTCTGGTGCATTTTTTTCGAGTACAGGCCTTAGTTTAATTACCTTGTGCAATGAGAAGTACACCAATAAATGGGATGCATTTCTTTTCATGCTACCATTGCCTCAATACATACAATTAGAAGCTGGAAAGAGCGCTCTATGGATCAGAAGGTCTAATAGGATATCTTAGGATTCTATAAATTCTATAATTGTTATTTTCGTATTCTCCATACGTGGAGTAACGATTATGATAGTCTAGAAGGGAATATTCTCTCATCACCATGAGGCCCCAAGAGTGGAAAGTAATTTTGCTAGAACGAAGTATATGAAGAGAAAGTGTTAATAGTTTCGTTAGCGTACGGCAGGCTGTGAAAAATTGAACAGAAGTGTTTGAAATTGAGCGAAGGGCATGTGAAATAGTACTCGAATCAATTGTAGCTATAGTTTTAGTTTAGGTAGGTTATCAAATTCTGAAACTAACAATGCCCCAAGGGCTGATATGAAAAATTAATTAAAACATAAAACACACCAAAAACCTAAAACACTTAAACAAAGCTGAAGAGCCCATTGGGCTAGAACACTTGAAATTGTAATTTAGTATATAAGTCAAAGAATGGAAAATAAAAAAGAATTTTAGTAGTAGTACTCGAACCAAGCACACATTCTCTTGCCATACTACCCACGTGCTTGGTTGGCAAGGGGAGGATATCCCCTTGACTGGAGAAAGAATGCGCACTTGATCGTGCTCATGAATGCATTAAAACAAAAAAATTAAAATACAAGATATTCTTTTCTGAGTCAATTTTCATTGAATACCCCCCCCCCCCCCCTCTTTGTGCTGTATGACGAGCTTGGCTTGAGACGTTTCTCAAAAGAATCACACGCGGCACGCACCTGGTCCATCGGCAACTCGTCCCAGATCTTGGACATGAGCTTCTTAAATTGGTCCATAGTGCTCACTTGATATTCCCTCTGCTTGGTCAGCATATACGGATATACATAAACGTCCAGGAGAGTAGGGTCCGAGCCCAAGCAACACAGATTGTATTGAATAAGTGGACTGATCCTTCCCGTAAAGGTCCCGAAGTGCCGGTGCCACAACCTTCTGCAGAACCTGGGTCTTATAGTACGCGGCGTTGAATTTCACGTTTTTTTTTCGATAAACACCAGTGGGAGCTTCCTACGCCTGGATACGCCCCCCCCCCCAAACCGCGGGATGTTTATGTGGGACGGGGGGATGCTGGGCAACGTCGGCGCCCACAGCCGATCATTTTGGACATTGTGCGGCTGTTGCAAGACAAAGAGTTTCTCCTGACACGAACTCCTGACCTGCGTGCCGCGAAAGTATCAGTTTGGCTCTGTCCAGTCCGCTCCCTCACCACCTTGATGGCTGCTGTCGTCCTCGCCGGACGCGGCCGCCCGGATCTCGTACGATCCTTTGCTGTGCCCGTCTCCCGGTACCAAAGGATGGTGGTATAGATGAAATTCCGCTTCACCCCGTGGGATTTCAACCACCGGAATATGTCGCCGGGTCACTCACCTCTCGCAAACATCTTTACTACGACGTCACGGTACTCCTTCGTCGTACGCGGTAAACAAACTACAAATGACAGCAAATCGACACCGTGCGTGTCAGTTAGCCTATATATGAGGTTAAAGCTGATACCATTACCAATATACAGAATACACATGGTGCGCACCTACGCAGCGATGAAAAGTTGTATTCGAACTTACTGAACACCCTGTACAATGGCTTGTGATGGTTCTAGTGATTGTTTGTACACACTCTGCTTTGTTGCCTACATGGGTGAGAGAACTATCTCACGATTGGGTTTATTATTAGAATACAACGTCTAATTTTGACTCAATTTTCTCTCTTCGTTCTTTGACTTAAAGACATTGGAGACATAAGATTTAAGTTAATTAAACATTCAATGATTTCATATATTTCATATGTTTCAACATGGAGATTAAAAAAAATCACTGTTTTGCCAGAAAGCCAATTTATCTTCGCAAACACTCCTGTAAAACTATTTGGACATGTTTTTTTGCCGTTCTTAAACCCTCAATGCCAATTTTCCGTATAATAAATTTACTGGAGGCAAAATGCTTTTTCAACTGACCAAAACCTACCTCTCACGCCAAAGGCACGAGTTGGAATCCCACCCCCGGATAAATTACGAATATACCCAAAAGGTATTTCAGTGACTACGGCGGGAGAGGAATCAGCTCAGGGCTGAAAATTTCGATAATAAAGAGAAACTGACCCTAATAAGGCAATATGAATGAGTCGTAAAATTGAATTTCAAAACAGCATTTGACGAGTTCATAAAGTCGAAATAAAACCTTTGATAGGAGTAAAAGGAATTTGAGAAAACAAGGTTTTAAGATCTTTTTCAACAAGTTGTGTAGGTTCTCATAAACCTGACTAAAATATGCAACCTATTGGTACCTCTTGGTGCCATATTAAAACCAAATTTTTTTTCTAGTGGCTTTAATAAAACTTTAATAAAACCTTATAAAGCCGGATAGTTTTAACAATGTTACTTAGGATGTTACTTCTACGTGGCTCATGCAAGTTCTTAAAAACATGGTTCCATACATTAAGTCAAGTGGCTGCAATGAATTATAACGGTTGTGTGTTGCTTGGGGACATGCTGGAGCTGGGACCTATAGTCGTATTAGCTTATTCTTCATGTAACGTTCTTCTTTTTCTACTACTTGGCTTTGCGCGCCCTGTAAAGCTATGGCTTCCACTCAAATTAAGGTTGTTTTAAGCACTTCCACACGTTTACCGATTACGCTATGAGGCTGCATCTCTAATCGCGTTAGATAATTTTATTCCCAATAAGTGACTAGATAAGACAACCTTCAAAATTCCAAATCCACCTTTGGTACTTTTATCAACTGCGCCTACACCCTGACCGCGAAGTACTTAAGTCATCACCGAAATTGTTTTCAACCCAACCATTAGGACGAACTGTTATCCCACCTAACTCGTCTACCAATCATACCGTTTTAAAATCAATCTGCCGATAGAACCAGTTCCGTAAGTCTACATAACCGCAGCAGCAGCAGCAGCCTCTGCCATACCCGTACTTAGTGAAACATGTGCCGAAAGTTCTGGCGCAGAAATCAGTTGCGCGTGGCTTAATAACAACTTTCGGATTGCAACGAAACCGGAATATCTCTCCAGAATGCGTGCAAGGTGTTTCCGGATGTGTTATGCTGCTGGCATGGTACTCTCGCATAAAAGTACAAAGCACATAAAAAATGCCCTGCGCAAAACGTATATTTATATGATATCTGATACCGCTGCTGCCGACGATGCTGCTCTTGCCGACCCAGCCGAGATTAAAGGCAGAGAACCTTACTTTGTTCGTTCACCTGGTTTTGGTCGAACCATATTTCGCCCTGTTATGGGAAATGCGTTCGATTTTTAATTGATTCCAATAACAATAATTTCCATCGATGGGCAGAAAATGCGGATTTCTTTACATTTCTTCCCCCGATCGCATGCATGGTTCTGATTTCCGGCTCTACTTTCGACATCCTTCCTTGGTCGCACAGCGGGAGTGAAAGGGAAGTTGAGAGTGCGTTTCTTCCGTTGAAAGTGATAAGGGCCTCCTCGTGAAAGGGAAAAAAGCGATAATTTTCGGTTTTGGGGACTTCGAAATTGCTCAACCTGGCCAGATGTGGAACTTGTTGCTGATAACGATCAGCCGGTGAATATCAACGGAAAGGGCGATCGGCATTTGCACACCGCCCAGCTTCCCTTTTGTTGCAAGAATGATTTAATTAAAACAAAAAAAAACGTTCCCTCTGAAACGATCAAACTGGTCCAGATTCTTCCTCGAGCAAAGGGAACTGGTTTTTTTTTGTTGCTTTCTGTTATCATCGTTTGCTCCGAGTTGATGCGGAGATAATTGCGGGAAGGGCAGGTGCATTGTTCCCAATTTCATGCATTTAGCAACTTTCTTCCAATCTTGAACTTTTCGCCACGAAGTCATCGAACCAGTTCTCGGGCTGAAAATTACATAAAAATTAGTGTAAAGAGCATGTTTGAGTCAAGCGAGCGAAAAATCTGCCGATGTTGTGAAGAGAATGCAAAGAATACGAGATGCGAAATGCAGCGGTTGTGTGAGTTGCCGAAGAAGAAAAGAAAAACCGGGATTCACTCGGTTCCTGAAGAGTGGCATCAATAAATCACTTCATCGGAAACCGGTTAGCAGGTAAATATCGTAGACTTTTTTTTTTTTTCTTTTTGGCAAAATGTGTTCATCTGCGCTTTTTTGTTCGTTTTTTTATATGGGAAAGGTGTTGAATGCACGGTTCTGGTAATGATTATGTGGCGTCAGAGAATCTACATATACACCTACGGTTTCATGTGTATACAAGAAATTCGGTGGCATCTTTCGGAACAAAAGCTAATTTTGTTACTTTTTTTTTATAATTGAGTAAATTTAGGGGATCTTCAACGGCGATCCAAATCGTGGATTAGATTTATTTTTTTACACCAAACGCAAAAACATCGCTACCGGTGTTGTAAATTGTGTTTTTTCCTGGATCTATTTTGCATCATTTTAAAACTTGTATATGTTTTGATCTATTCTTGCAGCAATTTGGAACAAGAAAAAACCGTTCCAAAACACTACACGCTACTTGATAATTCCAATTATTGAGTGAAATTTCAATTTTTACTAAAAATTAACTCAATTTTGTTGAGTATATTCTGAGGTACATTTGTGAGCCGAAAAGTAACCGCGTTTGCTGCGTGTGATGCTGGCGGCGGACAAAAAGTTGTGTCGCTCGCCTCGGATGCTGATAATTTTCTCAAGTTGCTCCCGGTGCTAGTGTATTGCCTTTTTCGTTTCATTCCTAAATAACGAATGCTTGTCTTAATTTTTTTTACAGCCACTGCATTTTCCGGAAAACGCTGACTAGATCTAAAGGCGGAGGTTACGAGATTCCGAATAGTATTTCGATTGCTCGGAAATGAAAAGTAAACAATCGGTTTATTGATAGATTGGTCATGATAAGCACTTGCAAGCGTACGGAAACACAGAAAGTGCTTCTTGTTGTAGGTTTGCGTGTCGCTAAAGTAGTCCTGAAACAGCTTCTGATGACCGGAACGGAAATCACGGTCGACGTTGGGGCGTCATCCAGGATGTGACCCTCTCCGTTTCGACTCTTGTTTATCCGCTGCCAAACTACAAATCAGCATTATCAAATATCGTTTTAATGAGATGCATGCATTCACACACTCACCATCAGCCAAACTAAAGAACAAATATTCCTTGTCGTCAGCAAACGACGCACTACTGGCATTAAAAATTATTTGGTCAAACCAATCAATGGCAAAATGTTTGTGAAAAATCTGCGATCTCTGAAAAAAAAAACTTCTGATCTCTGATGTAGAATGATCGACATCTATTTTAGCTAGTTCTATTCAAGTTACGTTGATGCAAATCAGGTATAAAGTTGATCTAAAAATAGACCGCCGCTGAAGATGCCCTTATTAAGATGCATACTTAATGGCTATATATTTCACATTTATGAGGAAAGCCTCTTACAGTTAGGAAAATTCGTAAAGGCACAGACGCACTGTGGAGTAAATCTAATAAAAATCTGATCGAAGGTCGATAAAATGAAAGTTAATTTACTATCTTCTGTATGGTATCATTTTGAAGTATGGTGTTCGCTACATATTTTGACAGATTACCGACTTCCAATAGTTGTTTTTTTTTGTTTGATTCAACGCTCGCATACGGGAAAGTGGTTTATTGGAATCAATATGGGTTTTTAAATCAAATCAACTATGAAGTTGGTCAAAGAAGGTTAGCTTAATTAGCATAGCATGGAACATTTGCACAAAGCATGGGGGGAGTCACCGGGATAAGCATATCCACTTTCACTCAACATTTCGTCAAAAAGGTCAAGTGTCGTAGACCCGCTTCTCTGTGCGCACCTGGCCACGTCCTTACAACTGTTTGAAAAATTGATAATTGTCTTGACATCTACTGCCGAAAGTGTTGGGAACCCACACAACCTTCATAGAAGTTCAAGATAGGCAAAATTTGCAAGTTTCAAATTTTATTTGTGGAAAGTTTATTTATGTTCAATATTGTAATATGGTTGTGAACAAAATAATATGGTTGAAGGAAGGTCAAGATTTGTTTCAGTACGTATAAAAGGTATGGGAAAAATTGTGATAGAGGGCGGCTGATAAATTTAAAAAAATAGCGGACGTCATAATTGAATCGTCTTTAAACGGATATGCATCAAATCTTATCAAATTAGAAAATTCTAATTTGATAAGACTTGATGCATATCCATTTAAAGACGATTCAAATATGACGTTATATGAATTTTCGAAATACTGTTTATTTCAATGAAAAATTATAGGTTTTCGCTTGGTAAGGGTTTTATTTTATTTATTTTTGATGTGTACATTTTCAAGTAGTAGTTATTAATATAGCTTCATATATTTAATTTATAAATCTTTCACAAACAAAGTAAATTTCTTTGGATTATCCTTTGAATCAGAAAACCTTTTAGCTGAAATAGGTACAAAGCAATGGACCTGTGTAACAGGTATTGTCTTTACGTGGCTATATAACTCCTCAATTTCTTCTGACATTTTTGCATACTGTTCAGCTGATATGAAGCAGAAATTCAGTTTTCTAATACTTTTATTTGTCTGTTCAACTGCCCAGTCATATAGTTCCCGAGGAGTTTTGATTGTGTTAACATAATCTTCAGCAAGGCTTGCTCTATTTGCTATTCGCTTGAGATTACCACCAATGGCATCACATGGAACTTTCACATGAGACGTTGCAGCAATATATTGAATTTTGTTTAATTAAATCTTTCAATTTAGATATAAACAACTGAACTGCTATTGAATTATGGGTCAATACTTCAGATATTATGATAAAGCTTTTGTTTTCCAATTTATCGTCTTTCTTGTAATATACTTCAAAGTTTTGCTAATAAACAGGTTCAACCACCTGATTTAATTGTATTATCACTAAAGTTTAAAAAAAGAAATAATTTATAAATAAGCCCTTTCCAAATGGTAGCTGTGATTTTTCAAGTATTCAAAGACCCTTAAAAAATCCAAATTGTCATTATAATTAAATTGAATTGGCATCTGTGAGGTTTTAGGACAAAATTATAAGACGAGTTGGCGCGATACACGGTAAAAATAGGACATGAAAAAGTTGTTGTTAGAAAAACTGTTTTTGCTTAAAAGTGCCCATCTCGCGATGTATGGCAAACTTTTAGACAATTATATTACCTTTATTAAAAAAAATATCATCCAATTCAAAGGTCGTCTCAACTTTTATGAATAAAATTGTAAAAATTGTCAAATCGATTTTTACATGCTAATTTTTTGCAAAATGGCTTTAAATTTTAAAATATTTTTTTTGTCATGTAAAAATCGATTTGACAATTTTTACAATTTTATTCATAAAAGTTGAGACGATTTTCTAAAAGTCACCCATACATCACTTTTTTGTAAGTTTTGTCCTTTTTCAGCTATGTTGACATGAAAAATGTGTTGTTAAAAAAACTTTTTTTCCTTAAAAGTGCCCATCTTGTACTGTATGGCGAACTTTTAGAAAATTATATTGCCTTTATTATGAAAAATTTCGTCCTATTCGAAGATAGCATTTTTTTGCAAATTCACTTTTTATTTTAAAATATTTTTTTCAGCGTATAAGAATCGATTTTACAATTTTTACATTTTTTGCTATACAAGTTAAGACAATTTTCTAAAAGTCACTTATACATTACTTTTTTGTAAGTCTTTTCCTTTTTGAATAATGTTGATTTAATAAAAAATCGATCAAAAAACTTAAGCCCTTTTCAAATGGTAGCTTAGATCAATTTTGAAAAAAAACAAAGTATGCAACGTTGCTTGAAAAGACATAGTCTACACATCCACAAAGTTTCATTTGATTCTGAGAGGTTGCTGCCAAACACTGGATGAGTTGGCGTGAAATTCGTCAACAACAACATCAGAGGTTTTTTTTTCGCGGTGCAGTTCGAACGTGTTTCAGAGAAATACAAAATGGAAGAAGAAAGGAGAAAAATAATTATGCGCAATCATTTGGAAAACCCTTCGTGGTCTGAGCCAAAACATGCTAAAGTGTTGGGTTTTCCCCAAAATACCGTGTGACGTGTTTTGAAAAAGTACAAAGAAACTTTGTCTACGTATCGCAAGCCTCAAAGCAAGCGTCGGGCGAGTACTGTCAACCGTCAACTGCGGAAAAAAATCATCAAGAACATTAAGGCAAACCCCAACATCTCAGACCGCGATTTGGCCAAAAAGTTTCGCGCCGCACGCAGTACCGTGCAACGGATTCGTCTCCGAGAAGGCTTCAAGTCATACCATGCCTGTAGGCAACCAAATAGGGATCAAAAGCAGAACAATGTGGCCAGAATCCGTGCCAGAAAACTGTATGATCAGGTGTTGACAAAATTCAATGGCTGTCTCCTAATGGATGATGAAACCTATGTAAAGGCCGATTTCAAATAGCTACAGGGAAAAACATTTTACTTGGCTACGGCTCGGGGAGATGTTCCTGCCAAATTCAAGTTTGTGTTTCCAGATAAATTTGCACGTAAATACATGATTTGGCAAGGCATCTGTAGCTGCGCTAGGAAGATCAAGGTTTTCATCACTGATAAGACATTTAATCCAGAGCTGTACAGAACGGAATGTCTCCAAAAGCGAATATTGCTATTGATCAGATCCCACAATGAACCTGTCGTATTTTGGCCAGATCTTACAAGCTGTCATTACAGTAAAACAGTGCTACAGTGGTATAAAAACCAACGGGATTCAGTTTATACCGAAAGAACTCAACCCACCTAACTGTCCCCAGCTCAGACCGATAGAGAGATTTTGGGCTATTATGGAGAGGAAGCTGAAGGTGAATGGCAGTGTGGTCAAAAGCATCAATGAATTGAGCCCAAGTGGAATAAGATTGCCAAAACGATGGATGAGAATAATGTGCGCTGGTTGGTGAAACGTATTCCGGGAAAAGTCCTTAAATTTTTTCGAATTCGAGATGATTATTTTTTTTGTGTTTTAATATTTTTACTATTTTGTTAATGTATATCCGAAATATGCCCAATAGTCTATGTTCCAATTCTTACTGGGCCCCAGCTTAGTTGAAGCTTTCAGCCTCAAACCAAATACGCCTGTCCGGGATGTTGTAAAGAAGCTAACCTTGACCAAAAGTTTTGTGAAAATGGTCAAAAATTGGGCTGGTCAACATGCGTTCAAATCCAGGTAGCATCAAAGCGAAACGTAAGCGTAGAAGAATTAGGCAACAAAATCACTGACACCCTGTTGCGTAATCGATGATGAAACCTACCTCGAAGGGAACTTTGAGCAGAAAACAGGTCATCAGTTCTACACTGAATGAGACAAGTTCGATATCTTTAATTTGGCGTCATGCCACTACTCAAAATAGGTGCTGGAATGATCAACGTCATTCCCAAAGACATAAGTGATCCCAATACCCCAGAGTTGAGCCCAATCAAAAAAAATATTGGGCTGTTATGAAGCAAGAATTACGCAAATATCCTAAGATAGTCAAAAACGATCAAGAATTTAAGAAAGCATGGGTCAATTTACAAACACTTGCGGTTCTAATGGTGTACAAAATCTCATGAAGGGTCTTAAAAGAGACCAGACTGGGCATTTGGATATGGAGCGCAGGTTGAAAAAAAAAATGAAATGGCAAAACTTAGTTAAGATGTTCTATTTGATATTCCGAAAATTTCAAGACAATTGGTTAAAAGACGGATTTTGGCAAATCAGTTTGTGTGTTGCAATTTCAATGTGGACAATCTTTAATTTTCCGCTCACATGGTAGATTTAATCAAATTCAATAATGTCACAATTTTCGAACCTGATTACGTTGGATTTTCAACGTAAGCGTCGAAAATTAAGATCCTTCTTACGGCTTCCATCTGTCACAACTATTTGAATGAATCGTAAGAAAATTTTTACAGCAAAAAACGGAGTGCTTCTCAAAGATTTCGCTGTTAAAAGATTCGAGAACTGATCACTAGGTACGGTTTAAAATAATAAGTAGTGCATCCAAATTCAAAGTGAATCGCTCCTCGGGACTATGTACCACCTCAAGAACCATTTCACCTCATTTTTCGGCAGTCGTAGCAAATTAAAACCGCATTTGAAACACAGCGTGAGACACTGAATTTTGAATTGTATAAAGGTATAGCCACGCAGTGGTGCGTTGGAAGTGATGATGCAAGTTTCAACATAATAATGAGTCCTTCTTACATACCTACTTTTTTCATCCACATTTGCCGGTCTGTCGATCTTTCGCGGTAGGCATTCGTTTGGTGATATCCTTGGGAAGCAATCACTTTTGCGGATCTGCTTTAGGCTAATGGTTCTTTGAAACAACTTCCAAAGCGATTGTCAAACTTTCACAGAGAAAATCACAATTGGGCAGGAAGCGGCGTTTCCATCTCGAGAGGAATTGATGAAAAATACTGGTTCTCAATGATCTTTACTGCGATCATCTACTCTCATCATTTGCTAGCTATGAGCTTGAGCTTGCCTAATATTTCTTAAGAACTATCAACCCATGAAATTCTATGTATTTGCAAAAATTCGAATCTGCTTTCGTAAACAAAAATGTAAACGTCGGTTTCTCGAAACTCTTGGCACTCTCACACAATCTAGTAACACCACCTAGGTGGAGGAAAAGTATGCTTTATGATGGTATTTAATGTTGAGCTGCGTGGGAATGCTAATTATTTCTAGAGATCAAGATTTGCATCTCTGTGTACAAAATCAGATTCAACCTTTTGAGAATATTAAGTAGCATTTATCTATTTTGTTATAATTCTTGCTGTTCCGATAATCTCGAAAACAACAAATAAAATGGTGTTGAAATCTAAATTTACTTGAGCAATCTGTTCCTACATCTTTTATTTAATTTTAAATTCAAACTCTTGCTGAAAAAAAAACACCAGCTTTATGCGCCGCAATTCTATGCAAGAACTAATTTCGAACGAAATTCATGAGAACCCGACCTGCCGCCTCCGCACATACACACACACACACACACACCCGATCGTTCCAGCTAGATTAGTTTGTTTAATCTTGTTATTGTCAATACATTGTAGGTGAGTAGGTCTGTCGGTCGGTCGGTCGGAGAGGACCCAAGCTCCGGCAGCAGCTTCATTTCCTCTTCTGCCTTCTTGAGCTCCTTTTGTTCTCCTATCCTGCGTACGTCGTCCTTTCATTGTTTGCGAAATTTTCTCACAAAAACCCTCCCGAGAACGATCTTCGGCTCAGGTGTAATAGGATTTGGCTAACATTTCGTAACAAGTTCGCTTTCATTTTCCCATGCAAAATGATCCCCGATGCGTTACCCGATTCCAGCGGCATTATGCCTGCGAATCGGAAGCTGATTACGAAGAAAGGGAATTACTTAGTCTCCGGTGATCGCATCAGTAACTTGACCTAGCCAAGAAACCATCATTCGCTGTAATTATGCTTTGCTTTGCTTTGGGAAATGCCCGTTCGTCTGAGAAATAGACAAGCCTCGAACCCAAATCCCGTACAAGAGTCACGGATCTCATCGTGACGCAGACATTTTGCGCGAATTTCTCAACCAGCAGAGGTCCGGCAAGACGGCCAACACGGAGATAAGAGTTATGCAAATTTTGTTTGTCGTTCAATCGGCTGGCACTCGCGCGCTCCGCACGAGTGGCCTCCTTCCGAAAGGGAGCTGGCGGGCTGTCATTTTCCTGTAGCTAACATCTCTTACAACCAGACGTCAAAAGATTCATTGTTTGTAAACAATACTGGCGTTCGTACCCGTAGTAACAAACGTCAGATGGGCCTTATTCAAATAAGGCCCGTGATATGTTGCATACTGTCAAACGCTAGTAAATTGGATAGGGTTGCCGAGATCTTGGGCGAGGCTTTGTCCATCTTCCTTACACAATTTCTCCCAGTTTTTCTACAAAGCTTCATCGGTTTTGAATGTTTTTTTCCGCTTTTCTTCAACTTCTTCCTTCATTATCGCCCAAAACTTTTCGATCGGACGAAGCTCTGGTGTATTTGGCGGGTTCGCCTCCTTCGCAACACATATTAACGCCCTTCGCTTCGTACCAATCCATTACAGGCTTGGCGTAATGGCACGAAGCGAGATCTGGCCAGAACAGCGTGAGACCACTGTGAGAGCGGAGGAAGGGCAGCAAGCGCTTCTGGAAGCATTCCTCTCGATAAATCTGCCCGTTTATGGTGCCTGTTGTAACGAACGGCTTGCTGTACCGTCCGCACTCACAGATCGCCTGCCACAACAGGTACTTCTTCGCGAATTTGTCCATCTTTCTCTTCCGGAACTTTTCCGGTACCTCCATGTGGGACGTACCGACAAAAAACTCGAGGCCAGGGATTTGTTTGGTGTTCGCCTTGATATATGTCTCGTCGACCATGACGAGAAAGCCTGGCTTGACCAGCCACTCAACAGTACAGCTTCCGCGCACGCAATTTGGCCACCGTGTTTTGCTTGTCAGTCCGGTTTGGCGCCTTCCTGACCTTAAAAACACGTAGCCCAGCCCGCTTCATGGTCTGCTGGACGAACCACTTCGACGAATTGACCTTTTTGGCCACGTCTCGGGTGGAAAGGTTCAGGTTATTCTTAAAGTACTCTTGGAACATCATCACACCGCGGACACGGTGGAATGGTGGATTCCAAGCCTTTTGCCGATCCATCTGTGCGACTGACCAGGATTATCGATCACCGCGCCCAAGATTTGCTGGCGTAGCTCTTCTTGTTTCGAATGCATCTTGAAAACTACTTGACAAATCGCAATAAAATTTTGCACACATGAACACTCTACACTAGTATTACTTAAAATTTCATTAATTTTTACCCACGCGATAAAAAGTTACACCCAAAACAAAGTGTCGCATTTTTTCCGAGTCCAATATTTAATTTGTTTTTCAGTAACAATCCATTAGATGTATAATTCAAGTTTGAAATTGGAATAAATTAGTATTTTTGTCCATAATGATATCTTTTTATTTTGTGGACAAAATATACTTAATATTAAATAACATATAACGGGAAAGGGAGGGTCCATCAGGGCACCCAAGTGAAACGATTTGGATATTGAGCATGGAACTGCCTCCTCTCTATTGTTAACATTTCGCGGAACGAGGGCGGGCTCTTCGACCCCATCTATTGGGTTTATTCTGTTAATCGAGGGTTCGATTCTAGTGCTGTGAGTGTGAACTTGCTTTTGGAAGGAGATTCTCTTCCCTATATTCGCGGGTTTCGTGTAAGTGTCTCTGCTTACAGGCCCGCTCAAACGTTTTTGGCACTTCATACAGGAGCTTGATAATCACAAACAACAATAGGATCCTGATCGAATCGTTTTTCAGATTATTCCACTGCTATGGAAAGTCACCTTGCTGCAATAGATGGTAGTATTACATAATCATCATAATCATCATTTCATAGACAAAACATTTACGTTTGAACGTGATTTTCTCTTGCATAGCCTTAGATTTAATTCTTATGCATAATGTAGCACTAAGAGTAGCTCATTCTTGACTAAGAAGGGATTCAAACTTATATCAGAACATGCTGCCTACTCGAGAAATACACATTTTGTGTTTTAGTTGCCTGGATAATTCTCATGTTTGATTGAAATTTCTGTTTCATTTGAATGAGAGCAAAACCACCATAGAAGAAAATCCTGACTCCAAAAACCCTCACATGCCAAGTTTGGTTCCATTTCCTTGATAAGTTCTTGAGTAATTATTTGTGTTTCATATGTATGCGAGCCCCCTTTTCAGGGGGGGGGGTCGGTCTCGAACCACCATAAAAAAATCCTGCCTCCAAAACCCTCACATGCCATATTTGGCTCCATTTCCTGGATTAGTTCTCGAGTTATGCAGAAATTTATGTATGAGAGCCATCCCTTCCATCTGAGAGAGGGGTCTCAAACCATCATAGAAAAAAATCTCACCTTTCAAAACTCCCACATGCCAAATTTGTGTGATTAGTTCTCGAGTTATGCAAAAAATTTCTATTTCATTTGTATGAAAGCCATCCCTTCCTGATAGAGGAGGGGTCTTAAACCACCATAGAAACATTTTTTTCTCCAAAAATCCCCACATGCTAAATTTGGTTCTATTTGCTTGATTAGTTCTTGAGTTAT
This sequence comes from Aedes koreicus, assembly GCA_024533555.2. Lineage (NCBI taxonomy): Eukaryota > Metazoa > Arthropoda > Insecta > Diptera > Culicidae > Aedes > Aedes koreicus. Next base: position 85,561 of record JAHHFK020004255.1, read on the forward strand.
GCACAAATTTGTGTTTCATTTGTATTGGAACCCCCATTTCTAGAAGCGGGAGGGGTCTCAAATCATTATAAGAACCCTCCTCGGCCCCAAAACCGACTGCAAACACATTTTCACGCAGATCGGTTCAGTCGTTTCGGAGTTTATAAGGATCAGGCATACAGACTGACAGACATACAGACAGACATGAAGGACCGTGTCAACCCTGGCATGGCCTTCCTGATTCAAAAATAACCATGGGATCATGATAGCCGACTATCTACAACGTGTGGAGATAGCGGTTAGGAGGGAGAACCCAACAAAATGGAGGACAACGGAGGAAAAATCAAAAAAGATGAAAAAAGAAAAAAATAACAAATAAAAAACCAAATTTTACCAAATGCAACAAGAAAATAAAAATTTTGTACCACGAAATAAAGTGGAGAATTTCAGCTGTCATAAAATTGAAACGTTTCTGAAATAATTCGAACACTACACTGAGAGAAAAGTGTCCGAACGGACAGGCTCTTTGAGGGTTAAGCTAGTACTAAAGCCACGTTAAATTTCGGACACTTTTCTTGCAGTGTAGATTTAGAATTATTTCACGGCTCACTAAAACGTTTAATGTGTATGACAGCTGAAACTCTCCACTTTATTTCGTGTTACAACATGTTTACATTCTTGTTACATTCAGTGAAATGGCGGCAAATCAAGTGGAAGTCCTCAAACGCATATTGTACGAACGGCAGCAAGATCCGAATTTATCAGTACGCGATCTTGAGCATGAGCATGAGCATGATTGACCGCCCGAGGTTGCTACTCCGTTATTGCCAGATCTGCTGTTATTACACAGAGAACCAAAAGATGATGCTTGGGACTAGCTTACTTCCTCAATGTGTAAAAACTGGTGATCCCAAACCAAGGCAATACCGGCGCCGGCCTCGCCCGAATGCAGGTCAAGTAGGGAATGGTTAGGAATATGTTGACGTGATACTCGCCTTATTGGAAGCCGAGAACACCTCTGCACTCCCACGAGAAATCACTGGGATGTTGGATAAACGTCGGCAGAAACTAAGATATTTAACTATGTTCCCGATTTATTCTCTGTACAGAGATGCACATTAAAGTTTTTCAGATTTTGGTACCGATTTAAACCAACAGTAAGGATGCTGTTGGAGCCACTCATAAGTGTGGGTGGTTTATTTCAATGGAATACAAGAATATGTTAAAATATCCAATTTGACGATCGATTTAAACCAACAGCAAGGATGCTGTTGGGGCCACTCACAAGTGTGGGTGGTTAACAGAAAAATCTAGGTTTTTTTTTCATTAGGGCGAATCTACAATTGAGAGATTCTCTCCGGGCTCGCTCTCTTTCATTCATAAACCAATCACCTCTACGTTTTTCATTATACTATTTGTAGAGTATGCTAGCTAGCACTGTTGTTTTTCGATCTGTACTAAAGAATCTCTCGAAAGTTTTGTAATGGCGCTGTAATGAATGAAAGAGAGCGAGCCCGGAGAGAACCCTGGAAATACTTTATGCTACTCAGCAGTAACACATCTACACAACCTGAAATCACCCTCTCTATAACCTTGAAGCAGATAAAAAACAATTATGATTATTTTTCATAGTGAAGATAATAATGCAAATCATACGTACAAAAAGAGAAGCAGGGGCAAGGACTGAAGGCGTACAAAGTGAAAAAGGTGCCTAACCGTTATGAAAAGCATAATTTCACTGCAAAAACTCGGGCTAAGGGGCTTCATACCAAGTTTTTGCAAACATTTTCTTGTATCATAATGAACGACGAAACATACGTACTCGAAGATTTTAAACAGCTTCCGGGTCTGGCTTTTTACACTGCAATGTGAAGGAAAGTCGTGGCCGAGCATTTCCGGACAAAGAAGGTGTTTAAATTCCCGAAGAAGTATTTGATATAGCAGGCCATATGTAGTATTGGTCAAAAATCTAAAAGTTTCGTCTATACCGGCACTATCACTAAGGACGTGTACGAGAAAGAATGTTTGCAAAAGTGGTTGCTGCAGTTTATCAGAAGCCACGACTCTCCAGATCTCCTTTGGCCTGATTTGGCCTCTTGTCACTATGAAAAATCCGCCATGGAATGGTATAAGGTACAAGAGGTCAAATACGTGCCAAAAACAGCCAGACCAAACTGTCTAGAACCTCGCCCAATAGAGAAGTACTGGGCTATAGCTAAGCGAAAACTCTTCGAAACTAAGAAGAAAGCAAATTGTACCGATAATTTTATGAGAATCGTCACGCCGGGCGTATCTGAGGATACCGTATGGAACTTGATGGCGGGTGTGCCACAGAAAGTTCGAGAATTTTACAGAAAGAAGAATTAACATCTTAATCAAGTGTTTCTTATGTAGATATAACTCTATTGTTGTGAAATAAACAATCGGTTTTGTTGAATTATGTGTAAATTTTTGTTGCTGCTATTATTTTGGTGTCCGAAATTTAACGTGGACAGGCTTTAAGAGGTTGAGTTTTATATTATAGGCTCAATTAAATTATTGAAGTAGACTCAAGCAGATTCAATTAGAATTCATTCTACTGTTGGGTACGCTTACGGAACCACTAAAAAGAATTCATGTTTAAATCGGTTGGTATGCCTAGGTGCTAAAAAAATCTACAATAGTAGTAGGTTAGTAGGTTAGTCGAAGCATAGCTTGGTGAACTGAAAATTGACGCCTTTTGACGATTCACCAAAACTAGGGCTTGGACATTTAATATCTGGACGCACTGTTTATTTTACTGCAGTGCTCCTAGTGGTTTCATTTTGTTTCAAAGAAGTAATACTTGACGGAAGCAGCGAACTGAAAATTAATTTTGAACACCCACTTCGAAAATCCGACGTGGTCAGGTTCAAAAATCGTGAAGTCGTGAAATCGACTAAAGCGACCGTGTGCAGCGTTCTCAAACATTACCATGATCGGCATATTATCGATCAGCAGGATCATAACAAGCGTCGTAGTGGAATTAAGGATCGGAAGTTGCATTTGAAGGTGGTTAGAACGATTTGGGAAACCCCAGGGCTGTCGGATTATGATATCGCCAAGAAATTGTATGTCAGCCAAAGCATCATCAGAATGATTCATCTACTAGAAGGATTTCGATCTTTTCGGGCCAGTAAACAACCAAACAGGGCACTGAAGCAGAACCAAGTGGCCAAAAGACGTGCTCGGAAGTTGTACAACGAGGTTCTTACGAAGTAAAAAGGATGCAATCTCATGGACGACGAAACGTACGTGAAAATAGACTATGGGCAGCTTCCCGGATAAAAGTTGTACACAGTCACCGCCAAAATAAAGTGCCCACTTTTCTCATGGACACGCTTCATCTCTGAAGTCATTGAAAAACTCATTATATCGTATTCATATATTTTTCTAAGCATGATAATATTGTTATTTTAAAGATGCATGTGTATTTTTGCAATGGATAATACACATTTTTACAAAATTATTTTTTGAACCATACGTGGTGTAAATTTGGTGTGTCATAATAAAGTGCCCAATTGAAAATATATTATGTGTATGTAATTTTTACATCCAAACGCCCCTCTTATTCAATTTTTTTGACGTTTCCAAGTGTTTGTTGATCTTCTTACGGATTTCAGTTGTCGGTCAGAAAGATTCAGTGCGTGTTATCTAAATAACCATGGATAATACGGTGGCAAGCAAAACTATTCCCTTGCAGATCCGAAAATGTGTTATTCGTGACATCGAGAAAGGTGAATCGCATCGCAAGATTGGTGAAAAGTATGGATACAGCAAAGCAGCGGTTACCAAACTTTTCGCAAAGTACAAAACCTATGGTTCAGTAGCTGATCGCCCAGGAAGGGGATGGAAACGTAGAACAGATTCCCGAACAGATGCGAGAGTCATTCGAGAAATTAAGAAAAATCCGAAGGTTACCCTCAGGGAGATCAAGGAAGTGATTCAACAACCGATCTCGGACAGTACTCTACGCAGAAGGATCGCTGAACACGGTATGAAGAGCAGGTTTTGTAAGAAGTTGCCTTTTATTAGCAAAGTCAACAAAGCGAAACGACTCAAATTTGCTCGGGAACATGCTGATAAACCTTTAGAATATTGGAAGACTGTTTTGTGGACTGATGAGTCTAAATTCGAGTTGTTCAACAGCAAAAAACCAGCTCGTACTTTTTTGCGGGGGGTGAATATATACTCGGCGGGGGGGGTGGTGTGGCGGGTGTGATTTGGTTTTGTGGCGAAACTAGCGAAGAAAAATTATGATTTGATAATGTATTTACAACTGCGGACAAAAAAAAACACGTTTTCGTGACAATCAAGACTATGGATTTCAAAATGTATAAGCTGAGATGCCTGAAAAGCAGGGTAAATGCACCCTTCTTTTTGGGGAAATGCTCCTTAAACTTTGGAAAACTGCTCCTTAGATGTGTTTGCCCGGTATAATAAAATCGGAGGTATTTATGTTCTGGTTGGCGCTTGCCGGGTTTTCAGTTTCTTCAAGATTGTATAGTTTTGACGGGTTTTAAGTTTCTGAATTTAAGAGTCGTCAAAACGAAATTAAGACTCTTCAAAGGGAAATTAAGACTCGTGCAATTTAAACCCGTCAAAACTACCTCGAAAATTGCGGAGCGAGGCTTCGCTATACAATCTTGAAGAAACTTAAGACCCGTCAAAACAACCGGCAAGCGCCAACCAGAAGATAAATGCCTCCGATTGCATTATGCCGGGCAAACGCATCTAAGGAGCATTTTTCCAAAGTTTAAGGAGCATTTCCCCAAAAAGAAGGGTGCATTTACCCTTTGCCATTCTTCCGTACATTAAAGCTCACACTGAACCTGTAAAGTTTTGACCTGATTTGGCAAGCTGCCACTACAGCGGATGTGTACTACAATCGTATCGAGACAATGGGGTAGATTTTTTCGAAAAGAACGTCAATCCATCCAACTGCCCGCAATTCCGCCCAATTGAGAGATATTGGGCGATTGTCAAACAGAAGTTGAAGAAAAGTGGAAAGGTGACTCGGGAAGCAACAAAGATGAAGAGATGGCCTCTCTTAGCTCAGTCGGCAAAGGTGCAGCTACAAAGCAACACCATGCTGGAGGTCGGTAGGTTCGATTCTTGGTCTGGTCTAGGAATTTTTCGTTAAATAAAATTTCTCGACTCCCTGGGCTTATTAGGGTATGATTGTACTTGCCACACAACCATACTAATGCAAAAATTGTACCTGGCATCGAAAACTCCCAATTAATAACTGTGGTGGAAGAATACTAAGTTGAGAGCAAGCAATAAGCTAATTGTGAAAGCAATAAGCGTGAAGCGCTAGAAAAAAAAAGAAGATGGTGGAACAAAACGACCGTTCAGGTTAGCTAACAGAATGTCCAAAATATAATTAGTTGTGTTCGAAGAAAAGTTCGAGATGTAAACAAAACCAATTCGGAATATTTTTCCGGTAATTTACCCTTTAAGTTCAATAAATGACCTTTATTTTGAGTACTCAACATTTTTTTTTTCATAAACATGGTTCCAAGATGGATCCGTTTTATTTTCGTCCAGATATTAAATGACTCAAGCTTTAACGTAAACGAGTGACACATGACACATGACATATGTACATATGGCACCTCAGCTTGGATGTCTATTCTCTTACAACACACAAAAAAAAATTAAGTAAGATGAACATCAAAACTTGTGATCAGATAAATGCTTATAGAGCGCAGGAATCGGATGGACACTGAATATTTCAACAACTTCAGTATCATCTCTATCTTCTATGAGAAACTAAACTGAAGTGGTGTCTGTGTCTAACGACTTAACTCATGAACGGATCGATAGATTCTTATGATTTTATCTTATTCGTTTTGGACCCCATCGGTTTGGCTGAAACTTAAATAAGATAAAATTGAGAAATCGTTTGAATAGCATTTACAGACAATACGCCACATGCCGCGCCACCTAGTTGATAATAAAAAGTTAAGGCTTAAGTAACAACAACCAAGTCTTAGTTTTGTCCTGAACGAATTATTTCATGATATTCACTGGAAAAAAAACCCACATTTCTCAACTTCTTTCCTCTTCCGTTATGGCTACATTCGACCGCTGATGTTATGACGATTTTGATGCGAAACAGAGAAAATTGTCTTGAAACCGTTCAGCAGATATAATTGAATTCAATTGGAAATCATTTCGATCCGATCGGCATTCGGCACCGCGCATATGAAAAGCCTGGATTGCAGGCTCAAATCCACACACGTGAGCCGGGAAGCAACAAAGACTCGATCAATCGAATCGACGGACGGCGATTATGGTGCGGCTTTTCCCATAGAAGCGCTAATGAAACAATATGCTCTTTAAATGGATCTAATTTCTTTCGTTTTTTGTTTCACCACTTTTTTTTTGTTTCGTGAGATGCAGCGCACAACGACTGCCTTTTTTTCGGTGCTTTACATCTCCGAGAAAGGTAGCAAAAGAAGCGCGCAATTATAAACGATAAAGTGCAAAAATGATCAATTATGCGGTGCCTTCTGTTCACAGGCTCTTCAGCTCGTGTGTGAGCTCCTTTTTTGGCTAGTCTCGTCTGAATGGGACTGATGCTGGCTGATAGCGCACTACGGACGGACGGCCACGGTGTGAGAAACAGGTTCAACCGTTGCGGCTGCTGGCCGATCAGAGGAGATGCGGTTATGCAATTTCAGGGGCGTGGTCGAATTTTTATCAATGAACTTACAACGTTTCTGGCGAGCGGATCCAGCTGTACCAGATGATGTGGCTGCTGCAAAGTTATGAATGAAATGGCACAACATGATGGTCCTTTCATAGCATAAATTGCTTTTTGTGCGTACTCGCGGAAGCCTTTCGAGGTGAACCTGGACAGTAATGATACAATTATGAGCGAGAGCAGCGAGCACATCAATTTCGCATAATTGATTGATCAAATTATCTCGTAACTGACATATTTTTTGCACAGAACATAGTTTTTATTGCTGCTGTAGCAACACGGGAGGAATTCACGGATCCGGAACATTGTGGAAGTGAGCTGATGAAAAAAAAAATGTGCCCTATCAAGGCCATCTTTTATCACCCTCAATGCTATGCATAAGTCAGGTGCTGTTGGATATCGACCGTGGCGGAAGAGCCTAGAAAAAGGGGGGCTTCATCCGAACAGGTTGAGCATATGATCTATTACAACAAGCTTCGTGAAAAGTAAAACAGTAATTATCAACAACAATGTTTTACTGTCGATAATGATAGGGAAGGTGGTAAGTGTAGAGAAATAGTTGCGGAGTTCCCAACGCCCAATACGGTGTGGGCAATGGCCGAAACAGCAGTGTTTCAGTGTAGTGGTTTCAACGGTTGTCGGTTTTGACCTTACAGAACCAGTTGAGTTGGTTCCGATCGGGTAGTAGACCTAATAGTAAACTCATTCAGCTATGGAGAAACATTGAACCGCCACGGTGCCCTTCCGGACGCGTGGTTGTTGCCCATCATCGATAGCCGATGGTGCATCTGTCACGCTTCTTCTGTCGTGCTCACGAGATGACATTGATCGGCAACATGATCTTATGATTGTGGCTGACTGATCAGGCTCATTCACTTTTCCTTTAAAACAAAAACAAAGCTGCATCCGGTTCGAAAATACACTGCCGTTGCTTGGATGGTTCAGAAACAATGTTATGGTTTGTTATCGCTATCATTACATGAAATTGACTATTGGATGTTCTGAATTAATAAAACCTTCAAGTTTCATGTTGAATTGTGAGATAAAAACCGGCTCGATACGACACGAAACAAAATATTCATGGCCTTGCAAATACCGCGAAGTTGGCAAACCAAAATTTGTAAAAAAATCTTCTTCCAAACCGGAATGCAATAAAAAGCGGAATATTGAAAATTGCTTTAGAAACTCCAAAAAATAAGCGTTGTCCACTTTGAAATTGCTACACACAAATCTTGAAATTTTCGGAATATGAAATAAAACATCTTAGCTTAAATCCTGGCCAGTGTGAGCTTTTTTAGTGTAACTAGAAAATGAGAAGAAAGATTCGTAATTTCAATTTAATTCCAACTTCCTTCATTGCTTATCTTGACAGATACGCTTATTTCAGCTTCAATGTGCGGATTTCTTCAGTGTCGAAGTGTACCCTGTTAATAATACTCGAATTATTATCACATGACAATTTTAAAAGTTCGTGAAACACATTAAAGACGAAAGGCGCGTATCTATCAAGATACGTGCTGGAAGGTGTGTGGAGATGGAATTAAATGGGAATAACTAATCTTTCTTCTCATTTTGTAGTCATCTAAGCTTAGTTTCGCCATTATTTCGTTATTTAACTTTCACTTCGAATCCAAATGCCCTTACCTTTCTCTTAAGACCCCCCATGAAATTTTGTACAACATTAGAACTGACAAGTCTTCGTCATGTTTTATTCAAAAATTCTTTGCAATCGGATGACAAAATTTATAAAAGCCAGAGTGAGGGACCTCAGAAAAAAATATTTTTCCGACAAGATCCGCTCTCTCCAGATTGTGCAAAGCTGTTAAAGCGATAAAAATATTAAAACTAAACCAATGCAATTTATTTATTTATTTATTTATTTCGTCAAACAATCAATGGTAGACTACATTTCATATTCTTATATCCTATAATTACTTAATGTATTGAATTATTTTTCAATTCTTGCATATACTAAGGTCAATCATTTCACTATGTTGATTATAAGATTCATCACTGATTTAGGCTTCAGTTAATTTGTACGATGGTGACCTAAACCAAACAAATTTCGATTACGTAATTGTCGGGTAGGCACGTAAACGTTTAATTTTGACAATAATTCAGTTGAATCTATTCGTTGTGAAACGAGGTCGGTAACAAATGAGACCATAAGCATAATTTCTACTCTCTTTCAATGATTGAATGTTGATCAACAAGCAACGTGCTTCATATGAAGGGAGGGGGAAATTGTGTCCATCCTAACCTACGTAGTGCGTATAAATAAAGACTGCTTTTGAATCATCGTGCTTTTTTATATGAGGTGACCAAACAACACTGCAGTATTCTAATATTTACCTCCCAAAAGAAATATATAATGATTTGATTGTATCAGGGTCTTGGAAGTTGTGGCCAAAACGTTTTATGAAATTAAGCATATTGCTTGCTCTATGAATTAATGTGTTAAAATGATCCACAAATGTCAATTTGGTATGTAAAATTATTCCTAAATCTCTTATTTTAACACATTTTTTAATATTTTGATTTCTTAAAGATACTGAAATACCTGCTGTTAAGCTTCGTTTTCAAAACTATAAGTTATAAGATTGCATTTTTTTACATTTAGTTCCAACAAGCTTTTACAACACCATACATAAAAGACCTGGATTTCATTCTGAAATACATTTATATTCGTCAGCATATATAAGAACTCTTAGATTTTTTAAAATAAAAGATATATCGTTAACATATAAGATAAAAAGAAGTTCTCAGCTGACGAATTGTGGACCTATATCAAAACGTCTAAGAATGAATGAAGGTCCCAGGTTTTGATAATTGAACCCCCAGTTCTACACCTTTTCACCTCGGACATACCCTCGCTCCCTGAAAATGGATCTTTATCGTTGTTCGCCGATGATACCGCAATCGTCCACAATGGTAGGGTAATAAGAGCGCTTACAGCGAAACTGCAGCGAAGCCTGAATGTCCTGTCAGAATACTTCACCGAATGGAAGATCTGTATCAACGCAGCAAAGACTCAGGTCATCCTATTCCCACACTCCTAGTCTCCCAAACTTGTTCCGCCTGAGGATTGTAAAATTAGCCTAAGCATTACAACGGTGGAATGGGCCAAATCATCTTGGCGTTACTCTATCTTGGCGTTACCATAGACAGCAAGCTTATTTTCAGGAAGCAGGTTGACAAAACTGTCACAAAGTGTAACGTTCTGTTGAAGCTACTGTACCCATTGATCAACAGAAGGTCTACATTATCCCTGAAAAACAAGCTTGCTGCCTACAAGCAAATCATACTTTCGGCCATCGAGTAAGGCATGCCAGTCTGGGAGAGTTGAGCAAAAACACATCACCTGAAGCTTCAGCGTGGTCAAAATAAGTTCCTCAGGATGATCCTTAACACCCCTCCGAGGACAAGAACATCTGAGGTCCACCGTCTGGCCGAGATAAAAATGCTCGACGATCGCTTTAGTGAGTCTATCAATCGGTACAGAGCACGCAGCACCAGATCATCCGGAATCTGGTAACCCATCCTTAGGCTTTTCAAATTGTAGTTGTAGGTTAACATGAACAAAGCTGAAGAGCCCGTTGCGCTAAATCACTTAAGAAATGTAAATTAGTATATAAGACAAAGAATGAAAATAAAAACACAATATAGTAGTACTAAATGCTTCAATCGCTCGGCAGCCTTGAAGCTGTTCAGAGTTGTAATGAGCCAGCATTGAATTGGCAGCTGGCGGTAGGTAGCTGATGGCTCTATCGCCTAAGGCTAGGCAACTGTTGCTAGGCAGCTATTGTTTATGCAGTCGGTTAACCAAGCCCAGTGGAGAGTTCCATGTCCAGTCAGACGGTTGGCGCCACCACGAGGAAATGAAATAAGTTAAGTGATCTAGTTGGCAGCCAAATTTCGGTAAGGCGGTTGAATGGTAAAGGGCGATACGGTCAAAATTTGGTCAATATCAACTTGACGTATTTCTTTCAATTTTGCATTTAAAAAACCTGAACACCCCTCATTTTGAAGGTGTGTGTGTGTAGAATGTTGCTCCTATTTTGATTTTGGAATTCACTCTTCAGTTGTCAAAATGCCGTCCAAGCAAGAAGAGCAGCGTATCAAAATTTTGCTCGCGCATCGCGAAAATCCGAGCTACTCGCACGCAAAGTTGGCAAAATCGCTAAAAGTTGCCAAATCAACCGTTACAAATGTAATTAAAGTGTTTGGGGAACGTTTGTCGACAGCCAGGAAGTCTGGATCGGGGGGAAATCGAAAACCGGAAGCCGCTGAGACGACAAAGAGAGTTGCCGGTAGTTTCAAGCGAAACCCTAACCTATCTCTCCGAGATGCCGCAAATAAGCTGGGTGTATCGTCTACAACCGTGCATCGAGCCAAAAAACGAGCCGGACTATCGACTTACAAGAAGGTAGTGACTCCAAATCGCGATGATAAACAAAATACGACGGCCAAAGCGCGATCCCGGAGGCTGTACACGACGATGCTGACGAAGTTTGACTGCGTGGTAATGGACGACGAAACCTACGTCAAAGCCGACTACAAGCAGCTTCCGGGACAGGAGTTTTGTACGGCAAAAGGAAGGGGAAAGGTAGCAGATATTTTCAAGCACACGAAACTGTCAAAGTTCGCAAAGAAATATCTGGTTTGGCAAGCCATCTGTACCTGTGGCTTGAAAAGCAGCATTTTCATAGCTTCCGGGACTGACAACCAAGAAATTTACGTGAAAGAGTGTTTGAATAAACGTCTGCTGCCTTTCCTGAAGAAACACGGTTGTTCCGTACTGTTTTGGCCGGATTTGGCATCTTGCCATTACGGTAAAAAAGCCATGGAGTGGTACGCCGCCAACAACGTGCAGGTGGTTCCCAAGGACAAGAACCCTCCCAACACGCCAGAGCTCCGCCCAATTGAGAAATACTGGGCTATTGTCAAGCGGAACCTAAAGAAGACCAAAAAAACTGCTAAGGACGAGCAGCAGTTCAAGGCAAACTGGCTTTCTGCGGCGAAGAAGGTGGACAAGGTGGCTGTACAAAATCTGATGGCAGGGGTCAAGCGTAAGGCCCGGCAATTCGGATTTGGAAAAGCGGAAGCCTAACTGAATATTTTTCCTGAATTTTATACTAATTGAACTTGAAAAAGAAATTTAATTTGATTTTTTAAATGAACGATTTCACCGATTTACACGCGTTTTCCCTTGACCAAATTTTGACCGTATCACCCTTTAATATAGTCAATCATACTAACTCTGAATAGATCTAGACGCCGTTTGCAACTTTTTTTTGAACATTTGGACTTACCATTGTGAAACAAGAGATCAGAGTAAGCGTTGCTCGAGTGCGGTTGATTTTAAATGTTGCTGTCACGTTTTCTTTCACAATAAATTTGTGGTTCGAATATTATTTCAAGGCTTTTGAATTTGATTCATCATTAAACTCTCCACAATTATTAGTAGCATCTGTTGTGTGCGTTTTGAAGACGAGAGTGTGTAAGTGTTTCTATTTAGTAACCAGAAAAGAGGATGAAACGAATGCAAGAAGGAAGCGCAGTTAGAGTGTCAGTTGACAGGTATGAGCGGGAATCTCCTAAATCTCCAATGTTTACGGCAACCAGATAAGCAGCAGTATTTAGATTCCGGGTTCGTATGGTTCGTATGGTCAAAAAAACATAGCTTGTGTAAGGTTTATGGTTATATAAAAAACGTTAAAATATTCATAAAATATTTTCATTTGGGCGCATGTCTCTCGGAAACGCCGAGAGGCAGTGTTTTGAGGTGTTTTAGGGGCCCATTACCTCGAATTTAATTTCTTAGCTTCAGCTGAAATCCCAAATGATGAGTTGACAACTTCGAAGGAGGGTGCGACCGATCTCTGGTGTTAAAGTTCCTACCGCCCAGGGGTAAATGATCACAAAAAATTAAAAATAGAGGGGGTGGGGGGGCGGGGTTGTAGAGAGGGGAAAGGGGGGGGGGGGGGGAAAATGTTGTTCTGTAAATTTTTTTTTTTTTCCTAACATGTTAATCTTTTTTTATTTTTTTTTTTTTTTTTTTTGTTTTTGGTGGTTTGTTTTTTTTTAATGGGAGGGAGGGGGGGGGTAATAGGGTGTTTTTTTTTTTTATTAGGTTGGATTTTTTTTTTTATTGGACTAATTAATTATGTTTTTATTACGTACAGTGCGCCAATTTAAATTATAATGTTTTGAAATTGGAAATATCTTCTCAACATCATGGGATCCCAGTAGTGAAGAGCTGTTTCTGCTAGAACCAAAGATGTGAAGAAAAAGTATTGATAGGTCCGATAGAGCTCGGCAGGTTATGAAATCGAATAGAAGTAGTTTGAAATTGAGCTTAGGGCTTTGTTTTGGCAGTATTTCGACGCAAACATAGGCATCTTTGCCAAACATCCCACTGCGGGGTAAGTCAAGGCAGGGACGGACCTACCCCGCAGTGGGATGTTTGGCAAAGATGTCTATGTTTGCTTCGAAATACTGTCAAAGCAAAGCCCTACGCTCAATTTCAAACTACTTCTATTCAATTTCATAACCTGCCGAGCTCTATTGGACCTATCGATACTTTCTCTTCACATCTTTGGTTCTAGCATAAACTGCTGTTCACTTCTGGGATCCCATGATATTGAGAAGATATTTCCAATTTCATCAACTATGTTCATAAAAGACGGACATGCGCTTATAAGCAGTATAATTTTAGCTTTTATAATTGGAGTGATCTGCTCTGTTTTCAGTTTTTTCAGTTCAGTTAAAATGTTGATACGTACCTAATCTATGATTTCTGTGATCAACCAGTGGATATATTTTGTACAGATATATGTTGTGTTCTCTGACTATTATTGTCAATACAAATACTAATCTTACTGCAACGGCTGAAGTCTTTCGATGAGAGGTTGATCAGCTAAGTTAGCTAAGTCACCTATTTCAATTTTAGCTATGTTCAACTATTTAGCTGTCGTTCTCACATTATTATTATTAAATAGTAATAGGTAATTCATTCATAATAAAATTAAAACCAGTGTAGAGCCTTTGAGATCCACTTCAAATGACCAAAACGGTAAGGAAGCGGAAGGGCACCTCGAAATTTTAAATATAATATTCTTTATATGACATATAATTTCAGATTGTCTTTGGGATTCCCAGGTTTTCTTAAATAATGTATTCGAGGCTATGCTACATTGTATTAGCTTTCAGTTTAATAATGGAAACGCAAGTCTTTCTACAACTACAACAGGACAACAATATACATACATGGGTGATAGTTATTATGGTTTCACATTATAATATCCTTTCACTATATTTTACATACTATTCTATATTAAATTGCATACTGATTTTACATTTGCATCATTATTATTACCTGTTTTTTCATTACTCGGATTTTCATCATTTATTTAATTATTATTTTATTATTCTTACCTCGGAGCGTATGGTACGGTATGTCCACGCATCCTTCCTCCCCTGTAGATTCACAAAATGCGTTGTGGTTCAAATCTATTCATTTGAATCCAACTCATTTTACAAAATCATATTTGGCGGTTCATGCAACGCAGTAGGCCTGGCCACTTTGATACTATTTGAAATGCTGCAATCATCAACAAAAATAATTGGGCGTCATGCAACCCAATTATTTCCAGGATGCTTTCTCGTACTGGCTGCGTTTGTATTAGATTAGGTTAGATTAGATTAGTAATCAAAAGAAACAAACTAACAAAGCTAAACGAATGTTTTTCATGCAGCTGAAATAACCTCGAAAAGAAAAATATGCAAAATGGTCGTTTTTCTCGAATTTGAACTACAGTTCTAATGTAATTCAATGATACACCGTTTTGGTTTCATACTACTCAGATACACATGATTGCTACATGCACCGTGTTTCGACAGAACGTATTTCATTTAGATCATATTAGATAAATCGGTTTAAATTTCAAAACGCAGATGTACCAGTGTATCTGAACTATTTTCAAAATATTGGGGAATACCAGATAGAACGTATATGAATTTGTTTTCGACAGTGATGAATAAAATTTCCTAAATTATTTGCTAACTACTCGTGTATTAAGAATGCAAGTAGCAACAATTTAGCACAAAAATCACAGCTTGCTTACATTTGCGACTAACGTCGTTTTTAAAGGTTATGTTTGATGCTCCTGTTTAGGTAATATCAGATAAAATAATTATTTTAAGGTAAGCTAAGGGGACACAAACCATAAGCTATAGACCACCAAAACTCAAAATGTATGTTTGTTAATAGCTAATCACTTATTATTTGAACAACCATTTAAAAAATACGGTGTGAGCACGGTGAGTAAAAAACGGTGTTTCTGCGGTGTTGGTTTGTCAATATATGGGTGAGAGGGTCACGAAGGAAAAGTACATTTTCAGTACAAACTGCAAACAAACACGGTGGTTATCCTATACAAAAATCCAACATAACTATAAAGTGAAAATATCGAGACATTGCAGTACCCGTTAAATGTTTTGGCATTTAATGTGGTTTGATTGTAAAACATGGGGAAATCGAAGGTTTTTAAAATCGTTTTCTTTTTCTTCATTCCAGAACAAGCCTAGAATTGTTTTATCTTGTTGCCAGAATCGGACGTGTACTGTAAAATACTTTAGGTAACAGTAGAGAAGATAATCCACCCGTCATTCAGACGTATTGTCACAAAGTGAGGGCTCCATTCCCGCTCCATTTGGCGGATAATGTTTATATTCCCTGGCCGTTGATGTTAATTGTTCATTCTGTGCAACCACTGCACAGTGGGCATAATCGAAGCTGCAATCGGACTTATTTCAAATCCGCTGGTATTTGTACATGAACTGATGTTTTTCTATAGGAAAAAACGCCAATAAATTAATTGCCACTAATTTCATCCTGTGCAGAGCATTAAAAGTGGCTCATTTTGCCCCATTTCACCCTAATTCGGTGTGTTCGTTCAGTTATTACTCCAATAACTACAATTGCCGCTGTAGTTTTCGCTTGAAAATGGACATATCTTATGTGAAAAACTCTCAGGAATCGAATGGTGCCAGTTTCAGGCTGTGCCGGGGTCGAGAAATGGTCTATTTCGCCCCATTTTACCCTAAACATGTGTTTTTCAGTGTTTACTCCGATAACTACTACTGCCACAATTTTTATTTTTGTTACCAGTTTCATGCTGTGCCATCTAGTAGGTTTAATTTTCAACCAGTTTAATTTCACAGTTAAAGAGGTCTACATATTTGTTGATTATACATTTGCAAATATACATCAATAATTTTATAGTGCAATTTACAAAACATAAACAGATTCAGTTGAAGTTACATCTTCAGCAGCAGTTGCGGATGTTGCGGATGAAAATCATATCAAAGTAACCTATTTCCTTTGTTCTCCAAGTGAATTTTCATAAACAACTGTCATTTGACTCAAATTGAAGTTCGAATGTGCAGCAAAATTTTTCTTTTCAAAATGTTGAATAGTGAGATTGTGAAAATTTACTTAAACTCTAATCGCAAGAAGCAGCGAATAGTGCAGCTTCTGATAGCGAAATGTGTAGGCTGCGAGTCAACTGTGTCTAAACAGTTTACTCGACGCTGGGTAAATGCGCATGGAAAGGAACGATTTTATGAGAGAAACAACGACTGGCTAAATCAAACATTCGAGGTAAGGGTTCTGAGTGGAAACATACGTATATAGGGTAGGTTTACCAGTTATGGCAATACTTAAAAGTGTACCAGTTATTTGACATATGGAAATTAACTAGAGTCCCAACAAACATCGGTGTTGAATTAGAGCTTGTTCAAACAAATTTCGAGACGCTATTCAGCTATTCTAGAAGAAACAGCTGAATAGCTTCTCCAAATTTGCTTGAACAAGCTCTAATTCAACACCGATGTTTGTTGGGGTATGGCCATTACTAGCGCCATTGCGTAATGGTGCGAAGTGGTACACTTGCCATGACTCGTACACCTACCCGATCTTGACAGAAACATAATCATCACATAAAATTTTTATAGACGTCAATTGATCAACGATCTACGAAGCCATCTGATGACCTAACAACTCCTCAAAAGCCTGGCATTCGTGGTCCAAAACGTCGATGTTTTGAAGATCTGTCTGAAAGTACCAAAGATAAATACAGCAAACGGCTGGCAAAAAACGAACCTATTGAAAAACTACTGTGTTCCGCAGAGAAACTGGCGCACCGTGGTTTGCTGACAAATATGGCCAATATTCTGCGTGGCCTGAGAACTTCTGGTGAGAATTACGCTAAGCAGATTTTGCGAGTCACCGGAAAACCGGAACTGAACGCTTCCGTTGAAAAATCTTTGCTTCTAAAAACACGTGTCGGTTTGAGCAAACGGAAGTACATAGCTGTACAAAAGTTTGCGAAACAAATGCATGGAGTAAAGTTGTTGTCCACTTGGAAAAATATCATGGATCATCGAACAACAATAATTCCGAAGATTTCACGTCCAACGAAAGTTGATGGAGCTTTATCAGTCAAGGTTGCTTTACGTGACATGGTACGCAGTGATACTACTAGAATATTGGAGTTGGATGAAGTGGCAGAACGGATGTCTGCATTGACGGCTACTTCGGATGGGGAAATAGTCGACTGCATACTGTATATTTCCGCCGAAGTAGACTCTGCTGGGTTCTCGCACTACAACCAGAACTCAATCCTGAAGCAGGATGATTCGCTGCTTTCGGAGCATGCTATGCCGTTGATGTTGGTAGCTGGAAATGACCAAAAGCTGTGGATCAATCCGAATCCACAGTCGGACACCTTTTGTCATGCAAGATCGATGACCTGGGCGAAAGAAATTGAAGAATGGAAAAGTCCGCGTTAAAGTTAGTGCATTCTATGCCATGGTCGATGGAAAAGCGGCCAATGCTATCGTGGACAACCGAAACACACACGTCTGTCCTTTGTGTGTTCCTGGTGCTGATCTGGAAGTTGGGCCTTCCTTCTTCCATTCACGGCTGAATGTTGTAGAGTGGCTGATTCGCGTTGCGGCACAGAAAAAGGTCGGTAAACAGGGAGACAAATACTTTGCTCAGTCGAATCCACTTGTGAGAGGAAAAGTCCGCGATATCTCTGATACGTTAGAAGGAACATTTAAAATGAACATTAACCGTCCAAAGATTGGAGGCAGCGGCAGTAGTAACAATGGAAACATGGCTCGTCGTCTCTTAAGTGATCCATACACTTTTGTTCAGATCCTGGAAATCGACAAAGAATTTGTGGAGAAAATTCGACTGATTAGCTGTTTGGCACTGTCGTCGAACATTTTAGATGCACAAAAAGGTTAAAGATCTCTACAACGACATAAAGAATCTTGTGACTAAAGAATTTGAGTTTGTGACACGTCTTCCTCCATCTCTTCACAAGTATAGTCATATGCCGGAATTGATTGAGCGATTAGTAAGTATACAAACTAAAACTGAAAACATTTTATATAACAAAAGCAACACAAATATCTAATGTATTGGTTTCAATTCCAGCCGTACCCACTTAGCTTCATTGACGAGCAATCAGGAAAATGTTGTTAAAAACACTAAAAGCGCCGGGGTTCGCGTTTGGGGGAAAAAACCACAGGCGAGGAGAAGTTGAGGATAATTATATAGTTGTGGTTGGCGGGGTCTGGAAAATGGCTCACATGGAAGCAACATCAAAACGCCGAAGTGTCAAGCATGCATCTCAAGAAAGTGAAGGATTTATGCGAAAAATGAAATTTTATTTTGCCGAAAATACAGGAATGCAGAACGCGGACAGCGACACCGATGAACCCGAAGATGCCACAGACTCTGAGTCCGGAACCAGTGATGACAGTACTGAATCCGAGTCGAGCGATAGATCCGAAGATGTCACAGACTCTAAGTCCAAGACCAGTGATGCCAGTGATTGTTAAATTCAAACAATACACTTTTACGTACAGGCCCGAAAGGGCCTAATTATGTGTTTTAATATCTATCTTAGTTGAAAACTATTAACATGCTAAGCTGGCACCATTTGATTTCCCAGTGCACTGCAGTGTTTTCTACGTAAGATATGTTCCTTTTCAAGCAAAAAATATAGCGGCAATTGTAGTTATCGTAGTGAAAACTGATGAAAAACACATTTTTAGGGTGAAATGGGGCGAAATAGACCATTTCTCGACCCCGGCACAGCATGAAACCGGCACCATTCGATTCCTGAGAGTTTTTCACATAAGATATGTCCCTTTTCAAGCGAAAACTACAGCGGCAATTGTAGTTATCGGAGTAAAAACTGAACGAACACACCGAATTAGGGTGAAATGGGGCAAAATGAGCCACTTCCAATGCTCTGCACAGGATGAAATTAGTGGCAATCGATTTATTGGCGTTTTTTCCTATAGAAAAACATCAGTTCATGTACAAATACCAGCGGATTTGAAATAAGTCCGATTACAGCTTCGATTATGCCCACTGTGCGTCGTTGGGATGGCGCTGGGGGACGGCGCCCTAAGTTTGACCTTACTGAAGAGCCTGAAGGGGTGTGAGTTGGGGGGGGGTGAGATAAAAAGATGGGCGGGTGTTTTATTGTGTAGGGGGGTTTTCGGGGGTGGTAATTGACGGATACGGATGGGGTCGGGTTTTGGTGGCGGGGATGGGGGATTGGTAGGTTTTAAAAATGAACCATGAACTTCTTAATATGGTCCATAGCAAATCAATTTTGTGCATTTAAAATAATATGTTTAGCCATAAATTATGCCAGGATTATTCCAATTTTGGGTTTGAATTTTTTTAAATTTTTGCTATCCTTGACTGCGCTACTACTCCGATTTATTAACATTATGCGTTCATTTAGCTATGCGACTTAAATATTGCTGTAAAAGAAGGATCACTTTTGGAGAAGATTTTCAATTTTCAGAAAACTGACTTACTTTTGCGATCTCACGTTC
The DNA here is from genome assembly GCA_024533555.2 of Aedes koreicus. Classification (NCBI taxonomy): domain Eukaryota; kingdom Metazoa; phylum Arthropoda; class Insecta; order Diptera; family Culicidae; genus Aedes; species Aedes koreicus. The sequence continues at coordinate 105,200 of JAHHFK020004255.1, forward strand.
TTTTACAACCGCAACCCCAATAAATTAGGACCAGAGCACTCGTTCTCGTAAAAAACTAGGGCAGCCCTAAGTTTTAAAACTTTCAAACTGAAGAAATGATCCACGAAAAATTTAAAATGGTTCTATAAAAAACGCATTCTTGACCCATCAGACTCTGGTGAAAATCCACAAAAAAAGGAAATGATCCCTAAATTCATCAATTTGATCCATATTTTTAACAAAATCTAGCAATGAAGTGTCAAAAAATGTCGTTATATTGGGTAAGCGGATGTAATGTTAGGCTAACTCCTTCATTCGGCCTATGTACCATATGTCATTAATTTGGCGATAATCAACAAAATTAAATTGCCGCGGGATGACCGATTAATATTTTACAATATTTATGGATCGAAATTTTAAAAAATAGTACCCAACCTGGAAAAATGCAGGCATAATTTATGGATCAAACCATATGGTTTAGCGAAAATTTCAAATACTTTATAGAACATGCGAATATACGTTATTGCACAAACGTTACATTCTATGGATCAATTTTACAAGTTTAAGGAAAGGTATGGAGCCTTTTATGAATCATTTTCAATATGTTTATGAGTAATTCGTACAATTTTAACGATCTTGCACTAGATATGAAATGGTACATTTTTTACATTTTATTGCTAAATTTTATATAAACTATGGATTGGAGTGAGGAATTTTATGGAACATTTCTATTTTTTTATGGATATTCACCAGAGTCGTATGGGTCTAGAATGCGTTTTTCATGGCACGATTTTCAATTTTGTATGGATCGTTTATTACTTTTTATATGCAAAAGTATGTTTGCCGCAGGTGACATGGGATATTTCTGGTCTTCTTGTTTTCACGGGTGGCGTTTTCTACCAACGTGCCCGGCGAACACGTCTGTCGCATACGGGTGCACAGCGAGAACTGACGGTTGGTCGGTCGTCCCAGCAAACACAAAATCGTAAATGATAGCGGAGATAGGTACAAAAAGGAGGCGATATAGGTACATGCGTCCATTTGACTTCATGTAAAATGTACGTATATCGCCTCCACTTTTCACTCTTATTCGCTATCATATACGATCATGTGTTTGCTGGGATCCCCACGTGTTTCATAATCGCTGGCACGGCAACCGTAGCAGTATGAACCAATCAGAGCGTGGCGCAAATCTGATGTCATTTTCGACCAATAGCTTAGTGCGTTTAGACATTTTTCTTTTAAGTATTTTTTAACTAGTTTAATCAAATGTAATGAATTAAGTTAGCATCAGGAATTCAGCTTTGATGTTCTAACTTTCGAATGAAATACGTATCATAAAATTTGTGTGGGCCAGAGAGGAGATATTATCGTTCAAAATCTCCAAACCCGCGTAACGCTATCGATTTAAAAAAAAAAATAGAAGGGGCGCCTATGCAGAAATAGAAAGGAGAGACGTAAGTCCCAAGGCCTGTACTAGTACAAAAATGCACCAGACAAAAGTGCTCGCCAAAACATTATTTTAAGTCGGATTTTTTTGAAACTTTCGGGGACTGAACTGATACATATGGATTATGTTTTGGCATAATTACTCTATTCAATTTTTTTTCTATCGCTGAAAGCCCGCACCTTTCCTTTAAGACCCCTCATTACATTTTGTGCAATGGTGGAGCCGACCTTTTTGGTCACTTTCATCCATTCTTTCTTCAACTCCAGCTCGTTCTTAAACACTTTGGACGATTTTCAAACTTTGGCCTTCATTATGGCCCAACATATTTCTACCGGACGAATCTCTGGTGAATTTGGGAGGTTGGCGGTTTTTGGTACAAAAACAACGTTATTGTCTCTGTACCAATCCAACGTCGATCATGCGTAATGGCATGATACCAGGTCCGGCCAAAATAATGTCTCGCCTCCGTGGAACCGCAGGAAGGGCAACAGACGCTTCTGGAGGCACTCGGTGCGGTAAATTTCGCTGTTGATGGTACCCGTTGTGATGTACGGTTTACTCCGTTTACCGCATTGGCATACGGCCTGCCAGAGCAAGTATTTTTTGGTGAATTTGTCCACTTTCTTCTTTCTTATGTCTTTCGGAACATCAAACCGTGATTTGGCAACGTAGAACTCCAGCCCCGGTATCTGCTTTGCGTCTGCATTGATGTAGGTTTCGTCATCCATAACCACACACATCGGTTTCGTTAACAACTCTCGATACAGCTTCTGTCTGATTGCACCCCCACTCACCCTAACAGCACCCTCAGTCACTGCAACTATGGATCCCACGAAAATTAACCACCAACAACTTGGTTTTTGTGTGTGTCAATGGCATGGGCTTTGTCCTGCGGAGAGCAGTATGTGGGGGGAGAGAGTTGATGTCGTATCTCCTCTGCCCCAGCAAACACAGGATCGTATATGATAGCGGATATTTGTACAAGGTGGAGGCGATATACGTACAGTTTACATGGAGTCAAATGGACACAAGTACGTATATCGCCTCCACTTTGTACATATACTCGCTATCATATACGATTTTGTGTTTGCTGGGGCGCAATTTTTTCGCTGAGAGCAAAAACGTTGTCACGGATAAGGGGGTGTGGTGGGGGGTTTAGAGGGGAGGGGAATCGGAAAGGAAACTCGCGCGAGGGAGACGGAATAAAAAAGAATAGCATGGGAGGTGCTGGTGATGAGGAACGATGGCCGGGGGAAGAGCAAGAACTGCAGAAGGGTAGGGGGAAAAAAGTGGACGTGGGACCGTTCACGCGGATATATTTTAAATATTTTATATTAAGAAAAAATGTGTGTTAGTTTCAGAATAAATAAATTTGTTAATCGTCCGTATGTTTCAATCTAACCGCGGGTGTTTTTAATGTGGTTGATGAAGAAACACGGAAACCTCCGGCCGTACTTAAAATCAGGAGCCATAAACTTCTAGCCCAACGACCTTGGACAAGGTCAACCTAATTCGAGTGTTGGTGGAGCGCAACCCGAGTCATCGATGTAAGTTTTTCCTGCGTCCCAACAGCTTCTTTGCGCGGGATTTTGCCGCCGTGTTTTGTTGATCACGCCGGTTCGGTGCCTTGTGAACCTTGAATACACGAAGCCCAGCTCGTTTCATGGTTTGCTGAACGAACCAGGCGGAATACTTTGCCTTCAGAGCCGCGTCGCGAATCGAAATGTTATGATGACATCTCAAGAACCACTGAACCGATTGTTATGAAATTTTGCACATGTAAACAATTCACTCTAGTTATACCCAGATTTTCATCAATTTTTACCCACGGACAAAAAAGTTACACACGGATAAAATTGGTGCATTTTTTTCGAGTACAGGCCTTACGTCAATATGACGTGAAGCGTCCGCGCAGAGTTTGCCGAGGGACATGGTAGTCGAACATTGTCGAGACTATATTAAACACTCGCTGCAGTCCTCCGATCGCACCGTTCATACTATATTTTTTCCGGTGAATTGGCATCCTTAACATTGCACTATTGCAATGTTTATATTAATCTGCTCCAGGATGCCGCAGCGATCGATTCGGCCTTGTAAAATATCTACAACGAAGAGAGCCCTGGATGTGTCACGACGAAAGCGATTCAAGATCGATCAATCGACAACGACACTCGTAACTCAGCATACGAATCTTTCCAAGGCAACCTTCGCAAAGCGAAGCGTACAAACCTGCGTTGAACATATTCGACTCTATTGGCGCCATTACTACAACTCTGATTCCAGACTGCAGAGCAATATTTCAGAATCGACCGCAGCAAGGTGCTCCACTTAGAGATTTCAAGCAGTAAATATCGGAGAAGTCTTTAGCCATCCGAAAATTGAAGCCTACAGCTCTTGACGCCTTGTCCACGATGTGAAGCTTGTAAGTCAACTGAGCATCCAGAATAACTTCTAGATCTTTAACGGAAGTCGTACAAAATAAAAAAAATAATAGCAGCAAAAAAAAAATGTACACAAAATTCAACAAGAGTTATATCTACATTAGAAACGGTTGATTAAGATATTAATCCTTCTTTTTGTAAAATTTACGAGCTTTCTGTGGTACACCCGCCATCAGGTTTCGTACGGTACGCCCGCCGTGACGACTCTCCATCTTATCTTGAAATCATCGGTACCATTTGCTTTCTTCTTAGTTTCGAAGAGTTTCCGCTTAACTAGAGCCCAGTACTTCTCTATTGATTTTCGAGCACAACTACATGTGGCCTGCCAAAGCAAATACTTCTTCGGGAATTTAGACACCTTCTTTGTCCGGAAATGCTCGGCAACGGCGTTCCTTTGCATTGCGATATAAAAAGCCAGAAACGGAAGCTGTTTAAAGTCTTCGAGTACGTTTCGTCGTTCATTATGATACAAGAATTTATTTTGCCACAAATTGCTCTAAAGCTCCTTAGAACGACTTTTTGCAGTGAAATTTTGCTTGTCATCACGTTTGGGCAACTTTTCGATTTGTTCCACTTCCAACCTTCCGAACCATAGTTAAGCGCTAGTCAAATGAATTTAGTTTTAGTTTCTTAACAAGATCGCGTACCGATAAATTCGGATTATGCTGCCGTTCGTTCGAAATGCGATTGCGCACTTCCACTTGATGCGACGCCATTTTACTGAATGTAACATAAATGTTGTTGCACAAAATAAAGTGGAAAGTTTCAGCTGTCATATAATTGAAACGTTTCAGCGATCCGTGAAATAATTCAAAATTTACACAGAAAGAAAAGTGTCCGAAATTTAACGTGAACAATCTTTAGATTGACAAATAAAGTTACAACTACTTAAGAATAAAGGTTGTACGGAATTAAATTGCACCACTTTTAAATGGCTGTAACTTTTAACCCGTTGGGTATTTTCTATTGAAATTTTGGGTGGAATTAGTTCAATGTGTATTTGTTTACGTTGTGTAAGTTTCACTAGCAGATGTGCAATCGTTGCGAAGATGGTGTCGGAAGAACAGCAGCGGCGCAAAGAAATTTTGCGCAAGTTTATCGAAAATCCGGATCTTTCTCATCATGCCATCAGCAGGAAGCTGTGAATGGTACATTCTACGGTGTCTTGTGTTTTCAATCGGTACCACAAACGTTTGACCATCGATCGGAAAAAAAAGTGGCAAAAATGGATCTCCGTAAAGTGTTAAGGATCACAAGCGGGTAGTTCAAGCTTTCAAGAGGAATCCCAACAGTTCAGTTCGAGATGTGGCGAAGAAACGGAATCTAACCAAAACTTTCGTGCAAGATACGAAAAAACGTGAAGGATTACACACGTAAAAAGTCCAAAAGGCTCCTAATCGCGATGAACGGCTGAATACGGTAGGTAAAACACGTGCACTGAAGCTCTACACCCAGATGTTGACCACATTGCCTCGTTATGGATGATGAGACGTTTGTTAAAGCAGACTTCCAGCAGCTTCCGGGGCTCCAGTTTTTCACTGCTCATCATAAATTCGATGTCCCTGAGGACGGTAGAAAGCAGAAGATGTCAAAGTTTGCCAAAAATATATGATTTGGCAAGCAATTTGCTCGTGTGGAAAGCGGAGCACCCCATTCGTGACAACTGGAACAGTCAATGGGCAGGTGTACTTAAAGGAATGCCTCGAAAAGCGTCTACTTCCTCTTCTGAGGTCACACGATGGTCCTACGATTTTCTGGTCGGATTTAGCCTCGTGCCATTACTCGGAAGAGGTTTTGGAGTGGTACAAGGCTAAGGAGGTCAATTTCGTTCCGAAGCATCTCAACCTCCTGAACGCACCGGAGCTGCGGCCAATTGAAAAGTACTGGGCCATCATGAAGCAAGCACTTCGGAAGCATCCTAAGGAAGTGAAATCGGAGGAAGATACAAAGAAAAAATGGATTGCCACGCAAAAACAAGTTGGTCCAAATGTTGTACAGGGCCTTATGAGTAGTGTAAAGAAGAAGGTTCGTGCATTTGGATATGGAATTGAAATTGTATAAAACAAGCATGGGAAAATATTCATAACATGTTTTATTTTACTCCCTGAAAGTTTGAAGATGATTTGTTGAACGGCCGAATTTTGTCGAATATATATGTGTGTCGCAATTTGATTCTATACACCCTTTAAATAGATCATCACGATGCCATTAATTTTTTTTTGCTGATTTCATGACATATTTGAAGAAGGATTCAATTTATCCATTTTTTTGATCAATGGTGTCTGGTTTGAATATATTGAAATAAATTTAAACTGTTAGTTGCTGTGCACATACCTTCATAAGTGTAGTGTGACTTCTACACTGAAACAAAACCTCCTCCGTTAACTGGGGCAATCCTGTAAACGAAAATTATGACACACTAGTTTACTTTTCATTAAATCAAATTCGATGACCTCATTAGCGACGTTATTGACTCTTTACTTGAACCAGTAATGCTGCTATTTACATGCCTAGCTAGATACTCTCACCGTATTAGAAAGGCACAACCCTTTTTACTAACCAACACGTGCCCCAACCAATCAAACCCTACGAGCGTCCTTTCCTGTATCCTTCCGCTGTGTGCCTTTTTTTTTGTTTGTTCAGGAAGCTTTGCTCAAATTACTCCAATTGATATATCGCTAGCGACTGGGGAACTGGGCTGCATTCACCCGTGCCCCCGAGCTACGTTCCCTATCGATTTCCAAGTTAATCCACTCGGAAGAAAGTCAAAAAACCAAATTCCACCGGACCATGCCGACGGTCGGCGCTGCGGATGGGTGTGTCAAGCACACATACACACCCACACATGGGAGCTCAATTGATTGTTTATAATATTTCCCCCAGAGTGGGCTCAGCTGAAGCCGATTCTCGTTCGCAGAATCGAGTGCGCTGCAGCAAGTACGGCCGTTCGTTCATGTACATGAGTTGAGTAAATATGATACAAGGGTATTAGCGGAACATCAGCGAAAGCGTACGGCGCACCATGTGGGTTATGTTATATGGCTATTCGGATTTTTTCAAACCGAGGTTTTTTTTACTGCAAATCGCTCCACAGGGAAATGCTTCCAATCGTTGGCGCTAAGTGCCAACATGTATGCGCATTATGCCGTACTCTAAAGGGGATTGAGAAGCGTTTTTTTTGTTCGGTTGTATGGAATGAAAACTGGGTTTTTCTTCCGTGATTTTCATGGATTTCATTTTTTCACGTGTATCGCAATTGGACGTAGTTTTGGATTAGATTGGTTTACGGAGTCGACCAGCAGCTCGCTTTGAGGATACTATTCTACATTGTAGCGGGTTATGAGAACCAAGTTTTGATGATAGCGCTTATGCACAACCTTCTATATTTCATCAGAGGATGTTTTCAAACTACTAAATTGAAACATATTTTAGCTGCATGTAATAACAGTTACATTTGGACATACATATGGCACGTTCAAATGACAATCACCAAATTTATGATCGGCGAAAGATTCAAAACTCATATGTGTCAAACTCACACTTTTTGAAATCGTCATCACGGAACGGAAGGGCAACTTAGAACGATTAAATGACACGAAAAGTGAAAAATTTTGTGGTGTAAAAAGTATCTCGATTTTATTTGTTTCCACTCATTCTATTTTTATAGCGTTGAAGAAACGTCAAATCAACTTGTATAAGTGGTATATTTTCTGCCATATGATCATCACAGTATGCTCTGGTTACCTGAAGAAAAAACAACAACACTTCATTTTGTAATTTTTCCATATTTTTCTGTAATAATCTCATTAAAAAAATACTATTACTAAATCCCCTAGAAGTACGAATTCTGTAATGAATTATTCTTAATACATTTATAATTCACGTACCTCTTAGCTAGTGCAAAAAAAAAAAAAACATTGTTGGATGCTAATGTGCTGAATCAATTCAAAATAGCACAAGTTTTTCCCCGCATTATTCTTTGTTTTTTCATGCTTCAGTCTCGAAAAAAATACTTCGAGAAATGTCATAGCAACCACAATCGAGGGCTCTAGATCACACACATAAGGTATAACAAAAACGCAGATGACGTCACTACAATAACCAGTTGGGAAAACAATTCGTGTGAAATATAGAGAACGGTGAATTAATGTCAATAGATCTCTATCTCTTGCTGTACAGAACCACAATTCGCAAAGTAGCAAAAGCTGCTAGTGTTTTTATGTATCTTCATTTTAATTTTATATTTTGCTTTACTTTGTTCTAGCTTGAATGTTTATCTGCGCATTTAAATTAATTTTTCAACTTTATTTTTTCGTCGACAGAATTTCCTAAAACGTTATATGAAACATTTGTAGATCATTTAAGCTACGAGCATGTCAAAACATCTAATCTACACAAGTTCAATACACCAGTTGCTAATCAAGAAAGTAAGAGTCAAATTATCATTCATGAATTTCAAATCCACTTTGAACAAAACCATTACCTTTGCCAAAAAGTTGGTTTTAATGTCCGAGAATATACCTCATTTTGAAGGCCTGCCCGTAATAGATACGTTGCGTTTGCGTGTGCGTGTATTTCACAGTTTTTCCATAAGTTTTCTGTGAAACTTACGTTTCCAATCACGGAGATAACTTAGTACTCAGACACCACTGTTACTAGAAACTGGGAGGCCTGCAAATAGTAGACGAAACACGCACATACTTCAAAGAATAAGCAATTAAAATGCAATAACTTAACTCACCTAAAAGATTTTTGTGAGGATATTCCGTTGAATGATTCGAACAAATTAAAAGAGGTACATATTGCAGTTTTCCGATAGTTCTGAGTAATCCATGCCAAGGCTGAGGGACTACGCACCTGATTTTTTAAAATTTATGTAGGCTTCTGCGTTGTCTTATTGTCATGGGGTTACTGAATTCTTTAAGTTCTGAGATTTTACGCAAAGGTACTTCATGTTCCAGATACCCACTTCGCAAAAAAAAAAACTTCACAGTTTCATTTACCGATAATAGGTTAAGACAAACGATAATAAATGCCAATGCCGATATTTATTTTAATGTTCTCTAGTTTTTGCACAAAAAATGAAGAGAATAAAAGAGGCTTTGAATTACTCAAAATTTAGTGTTATCAAATTTTTTGCATAAGAAATTTTTTTTCTCGATGTTAATATTTTTTCAATTAAGTTAATCATACACTTCCATTTGTTGTCAAACAGTTTTTCTATTTTTCTATATTCACGTTATTTTTCCGAGCTACAATTTTTAAATTAAGGTTAATGCTGAAATACATAGGTCGGTTTCCGAAATTGGGTTGTTAAATCAATAAATAAATGTCGCTTTTTGCATTCCGTTAAATTTTTTTTTTTTTATGAGCACAAAATCAATTTTAGCGATCACATAGATGATTCATCACAATTTTCAATTAAAATAAAAGGGGGCGACCCCGGCGTAGAGGTTAACATCCATACCTCTCACGCCAAAGTCACGAGTTCGAATCTCACACCCCGACAAGTTACGAAAATACCCAAAAAGTGTTTGAGTGACTACGACGGGAGATGAACCAGCCCAGTGCTGAAAATCTCGATAATCAAGTAACTAAAAAAAAAAAAAAAAAATTGAAATAAAATAAGTTTTTTTAATTGACACTACAAATATTTAGTGACAGTTAACAAAGTTCCATAGAGGGGTGTATGAATACTGTTTTTTTTAAATGCAATCGCACAAATATTTCCTGTGTATTAAAATTCATAACATATTGGATATACTCAAGCTTCTTAGTCAAATGCATATAGAGAATTAAGTTCAAATCAAAAAGTCGATTAAATTGTTACACATTACAAACAGTAAATTGTTATTTTAAAAGAAGTAATATAATCTGAATATAGACTTCTCCAAATGCTTAAGTGTGAGATGATAGGGTGTGATATGTATATGGTATGAAAAAATCGATGTACGTACACATCGCATTTCTTATTCACACAATAGAAAAGTCTGAGAAGTTTATTTGAGGTCAAATCATTAAAAATATCTATTTATTTATATTTATTTATTCGTTCCAAGAGGAACAAACCTTCATGTAAGTACCTTGCTACTTTATACTAGCAGGTCTAAAAATGTTGTTGAAGCCTGGAGCAGATTAAATTATTTTCCGTGAAAAATGTGTGACTTCAACCGCAAGATGTCGCGACTAAGAGCACTCAAAATTCATCATTATTTGTTGTTCAAGATATACTTCCGTTCTGTGTCGTCATGCAGATTAAAAAAAAATGAAAACGGTATCTCGAGATTATAATATCGAAAAAAATCATGAGTCTGCATCCTTTGTTCAAATTCAGGAATCTACTTCATTATTGTCCATCAAAGCAATCATTGTACTGCCTCCATTAAACTATCATAATTGTTAAATGAACACAATGGGCCTCACCAAATCCTATGGCAAAAGAACAAACCGAATCAGAGATCAATCACATTCTAACGATTTGCTCCAATCTCCCATTCTGCTCCAATCTCCCATTTTCCTATTTCCAATTCCGAGCACACTTACCGTGCTTAACATCCCAAAAGCACCAGGTCATAATGTGTTTATTTTCCTTTCCCATTGATCCTCTCAATCAAAATTCCTGCTCTTCGCCAACTGACTGACTGACTGTTCAATCTACCAGCACTAATCTGTTTTCCCAGACACGTACACTGCATTCGCTGGAAGCGGCCGTGTGGGAAATGCTTTCAAACTACTGCATGCGTTTTCTACTTAGTCCGTGCTGTCCGCCTACTACTGCATCCAATTCCGACCGAAGCAGATGGTCTACTGATCTATAGCCATCGATGTATGGGTAGGTGCACAGACATTGCATTCCTGACGAAGGCAGCAGCAATCACTATCAGGTTAGAGTAATGATGCTCAACTCTCGCCTGAGTACCACTTTTCATCATCAGCTGAGTGCGATAGAAGGTTTTCCAGTCGAATCCCTAGAAAATACTGACCTACAAATGGAACTGGTGCAAGGCCTTCTATCGACGTTGGCTTTCGACGAACACAAAGAAACATATGCGGGGGAATATGGGGGTGGCACATTCCAGCTTACTATTGGACACAGAACGGGGCTGAATCGATGGGTGTAACTATCTAAATCGAACGCAACACCACCCACAGCCAGTAGGACTGCTTACAATGCCTCTATGGCTAGAAGCATCGGTAGATAAGAGATTACCCGGGATGCAAACTGTGAGGAGGTGTGTGTGCGAAAAAAATCCACTGCTGATATGGGCGCAATATATTGGGCGAACGCCTATCGCTGGGAATTATATTGGCACGTTTGAAAGCAGTGGATAAGGCTATTCTATGTGTAATGAATTATTGTAGAGTAAGGTGGGGCAAAAGTTCGAGTGGGGTAAAAGTTCGTTTTGCAGTTTTTTATACACAGAGTACCGAAAAATTGGCAACACTGGTATGGATTGGTAGGAATTTTGACAGCTCACATTCAGATGTAAACAGTTCTTGGCTCGGTTGCGTTTTCTCAAAATAATGAGGTAAAGTTGTTTTTTCGTCCAAAAAATGTAATTTTTTAGTAAATGGTAAACGTGTTTTCGTACACAAAACTTCAGTTTTCAAAAAAGTGTTGTTGTGCCTTTAGTTGCTGGTTTCAATACCAATCAGATGCTGCGTTACAATTTTCAGTATTATTTCCCAGTTTTGCACTATTTGATGTAAAGTCCATGAATCCATAGTGGGGCAAAAGTTCGAATCGCGAGTGGGGCAAAAGTTCGAATCAGAATAATCATGTACTTGCTTCCTTACGTATAATCATACAGGGTCTACAAAAGAAAATCGGAGCGGAAGGTATGTACTTCCGATATGCTGGAAGTCGCCCAACAAAGGCTTGCCAATGGCGAATCTAAACTCGCTATTGCCAAAAGTCTCGGAATTACGGAAGCTGCATTGCGTAAGAGGCTGAAGAAGGTAAATAAATCAAACTTTTTTTTTATGGTTAATCGTAGTTTAATTTATTCTGTTCCGGTTTTAGGGCTACGGAGCGCAAAAGCTTGGTCGGTTTAGATCAATCTTTACTCCAGATCAAGAAGAAGAACTAGCTGGACATTGCAAGAATCTCGATGACGCATTCTACGGATTATCGTTAATCGACCTCCGAAGAGCGGTATTCCAGTACGCCGAGGCAAATAAGGTCACACATGGATTCAATACGGAGTCAAAGATAGCTGGTAAAGAGTGGACGATCTCCTTCATGCGTAGACACAGATTGTCACTGCGAACTCCCCAGCAAACCAGTCTTGCGAGGATGATGGGTTTTAACCGGGTGCAAATGACCAAATTTTTCGACAATTTGACCGAAGTGACAACAAAGTATAGCTTCAGACCAGGTCGGATCTACAATATGGACGAAACAGGAATGTCTACAGTACCGAATATTGTCCCGAAGGTCGTCTCTACATCCGGAAAGAAAGCGGTAGGTAAAATAAGCTCGGCTGAGAGAGGAGAGCTCACCACAGCAGTTTGCGCTATGAGTGCTGTGGGAAGTTATTTGCCACCGGTTCTGATCTTCAAAAGAAAACGTCAAAAGCCGGAGCTTCTCAATGGGGCACCTCCAGGAACCGAAATGTTCGTTTCTGATTCGGGATACATAAACTCGGATCTTTTCTTTCAATGGATACAGCATTTTCAGAAGCACACTAACGCAACGAAGGAGAACCCGGTCTTGCTCATTTTAGACAATCACAGCACACATCAATCGTTGGAAACTGTTCTCTACTGTCGAGAAAATGGAATTATTTTGCTGTCTATTCCCCCACACAGTAGTCACAAAGTCCAACCGTTAGATCGCTGTTTCTTTCAAGCCCTGAAAACCAAATATGCCGAAGCGTGCAATAATTGGCTTGTGTCCCATCCTGGAAGAGTTATCACGCAGTATCAAGTGGCTGAACTGTTTGGGATAGCTTACTGCAGATGTGCAACAATCGAAAAAGCGATCAATGCTTTCAGGATGTGCGGCATCGTTCCAATCAATCCTGGAGTGTTTACAGATCAAGATTTTGCCCCAAGTGAAGTGACGAATATTGATCAGTCGAGCATTGAAAATGTTGACCCGGAACCCACTACCACCAGTAGTACAGAAGCAACTGGACGTTCTTCGCCATTGGCTGTATTCGTAGAGTCATCTGCGGAATTGCCCCAAAGTTCTTCAATCCACGTGAAGAGACCAGCAAAACGAAACACCGCTTCAAAAGTCGATAACCAGCCATTGAGGGTTAATCCGACTATGCCACTTCAACAGATAGCTGATCCTCCTGAACTACCGAATACGAAATCGTCCGATGCTGCTTTGACATGCTCCGGTGCTTCCAACCAACATGCGGAGTGCAGCAAGGATTGCAGTGTGAAATTCAAACCGCTTTTGGTTTCCCTCCGGAACATCCTGGAATCTCTAGAGACAGTGTGCTCTGATAATTGTTCATCGACGGACGTACAATCGTGCTCTGAGCCGTCAGAACCGGTTTCCATTGCAAAAATCAGGCCCCTGCCAAAACGAGTAGAGCCGCAGCAAAGACGGAAGAGAGGCCAGAGATCTGAAGTTATTACCAGCACACCATTCAAGGAAAAATTGGAACTGAAAGCTATGGAGCAAGCACAAAAACTGTCAAAAACATCTAAACGCAAGAAACTTTTCAACGAATCGCAGCCTACTAAGAAGAAAGCAAAGATTGAGAAACACTAAATTTGAACACGTGACTATATCAGCTGCACCATGAAAGGTCGAACTTTTGCCCCACCTCATTCGAACTTTTGCCCCACTGGTGGGGCAAAAGTTCGTTTCGAAGGTTGTTTCGAAATATTATTTTTAACATCGTAATTTTAATTTCATTGAACTTGTACTTTTTCCGAAGAGAGATAAACAGTTGTTGAATAAATCAGTATGCTTAATTTGTTGTAACTTTATTAAACAAAAAATTGAAAAATAAAATTCCACTAAGGTCGAACTTTTGCCCCACCTTACTCTACAAATATAAGGTGATGTCTTCTAATGTCGTTTTGCTGAATAAATTTACTAAAGGCCAAGTATTTTCCTATCAAAGACTTCAAATGTAAGAAAGGGAGATCTCATATGCAGTAGTGAACGATATTAAGGGGTACACCTTAGCAAAATGCTTTCATCATGAATCATCACACTTGATTCGAGTGTTGACAAGGGATCGGATAAGGCGCTTTTTTAGTGGCTCTCGGAAATCAATTCAACAAGCGAAAACTTGATAGTTCTTGCAACGCGCATCGTTTTTTTTTTTTTGAGTTGTGTTATTGAAAAGGATTTAGCGAAAAGAAATATCATAGAGAAGACAATTTGTGATAAGTGACGATGGCGGAATGTTCAGGGTGGAACCCCGTGAGGCCCACCGCAGTGATGAATGGCAACGGGCAACAGTGCCTGACTGAATGAATTCTGGTGGATTTGGGTGAACGCAGATTCTACTGCTTCAAGGTGGAGAAGGCAATGAAGAAAAGAAGCGTAATCCCTTCATCGTCAGAAAGCCCATGACAGATCTCGTCGGTGAAATTGATGGTACGACAAGCGAAGGAAACGGAACCCGTTATGTGCTGCGAGTACGTAGCGAAGGACGCTAAGATCGAACAAAGTTCGCCGAACCACAAAGTTGACCATCTACAAGACATTAATTAGACCGGTAGTTCTCTGCGGCCACGAAACATGGACATTGCTAGTGTAGCACCAACGTGCCCTTGGAGTCTTTGAACGGAAGGTGCTGCGTACGATCTACGGTGGAGTGCAGATGGAAGACGGAACGTGGAGGAGGGGAATGAACCACGAATTGCACCAGTTGCTGGGAGAACCTCCCATCGTACACATTGCAAAAATCGGTCGACTACGATGGGCTGGGCATGTCGTAAGAATGTCGGACGACAGCCCTGTGAAAATGGTTCTCGAAAACGAACCGACAGGTACAAGAAGAAGAGGCGCGCAACGAGCAAGGTGGATTGATCAAGTAGAAGGCGACCTGCGGACCCTCCGCAGACAGCGAGGCTGGCGAGGTACAGCCATGGACCGATTACAATGGAAACAACTTCTGTGTACAGCAGAGGCCACACCGGCCTTAGTCTGATTGATAAGGTAAGGTAAGAGTAAGTAGTGTCGAGCTAGTAAGGAAGCTGATGGCTTTAACGAAACTGGGTGATGCTACGGCCTGCGGTCTCCCATCCCAAACTCAACAGATGTCGCTGCGTCTTTTCTGCCGCGAATCACAGGAAATTACTAAAGAGGAATTAGTAACCGGACTTAAGGAAATGGGTGTTATCGAGGTTAAACGCATTTTCCGCACCGAAAATGGAAAAAAGATCAACACGCCAACAGTCATCGTCACGCTCGATACACATCCAAGTCGGCCCACTGCGCGTCAAGACCCGAGTGTACGTTCCTAACCCGACAATATGCTACCGATGCTACAACCACGGCCACACCAAGTTCCGATGCAAGTCGGAGGCGAAGTGCAGCAACTGCTACAAAGTCCACAATTTGGAGGAGGATTGTTTTGCAGCTGCTTTCTGCTTCCACTACCTGGTCTGTGACCATCCAGCCGAAATTGTCCAACCTACATCATGGCGAAAAAAGTGTTGAGACTACGTTACAGCAAAGGCGTTTCAGAAGATGAAGCGATCCAACAAACTCAGGCTCCTATGCTGCTTTTAGCAAGTTACAACAGCGACTGAAAGTAGCTCGCGAAACCACCAATGAATCGAAGTTGATCAAAGAGAAGGACGAAATGATCAATCAGCTCATGGAGACCATCGAGAAGCTGACACACAGAATTGACGATCTGGAAAGAAAGCAACGGGCAAAAAATGATAAGAAGCGAAGCAAGAAGGTTCTGGCCAAGGAAAAAGCTAGCAATTCCGACATGGAAACCGACTCAAGCGCTCATTCTTCGACATCCGTAGCAGCAACTGAACAAACGGCAGTGCAGACTTCCTCAAAGGTAAGTGCAACTTCTCTTATGTCAAGCGCTCAGATTGTACACAAACAGCACTACACCACTGAAATCCTCCCTCCGATCAAACGCAAAGCTCAGAGGACTCGACTTTGTATTCACTTCCTAAACAACTCAACCATGGCTCTCACAACAAACTCAACAAATAACTAGTCATCTACCAATCAACCATCGCTTTATACTAATCTGGCACTGCAATGGAATCTTCTAGGTTTACGCAAAAGACTACCTGAACTACAACTTCTCATTTCTCAATTTAATCCCATTGCTCTGTCACTACAGGAAACAATGGCCCCTAAATCTAAAATTCCTTCCAATTGCGTTAAAGGCTACGAATTATTTTTCTGTGAAAACTCAGACAAGCCCTACAAAACCAGCACAGCAATTGCAATTAGTATTGATATCCCTCACCGTAAAATCAATATTCCCTCTCCACTGATAGCAATAACTGTTGAAATAGACTTTCCAATTAAAATTATTCTGCTTTCAATATATTTCTCCCCGTCAAATCAAACCACTGCTTCCAACCAGATCCTTATATCCCAGTTATCATCAATATTAAACGATATAAAGTCCCCAGTTCTTTTGATGGGCGATTTTAATGGACACTCAACTTTCTGGGGAAGTTCTTCAAACGACCCCAGAGGACATCCAGTAAAACAGCTTATAGACGAATATGGTCTAGCCTCTTTTAAATGATGGCAGCCATACTCGAACAGATCCCACATCCGGCAAAACATCAGCTCTTGATCTATCAATCTGCTCATATAGCCTTGCTTCCCAGCTAAATATCCTGGAACGTTCATTATTGTTGTGGAAGCGATCATTTCCATCTTGTCATTTCTTTGAATCGAGACGGACTTGCCGATTGGCCGAACTGCCAAATTGAGATCATTGTCGATTTCACAGACAACCCCCCGTCTGACCCCATAGAAGAAAATAATTAATTTTAACAAGTGCGTTAAATTTTCCTTCGTTTAATTCCAAGCCAAAGGAGGCGTAAACAACGTAATTGTTTGCAATCTTTCATGCGCCATACAACAATGTTTGCAATCTTTCATACAATAGGCTAGATTCAGGCGTTATCTGGCTTAAATTTACATGAAATATCCCATTATTTTCTGCCTAATCTAGCATTCCCTGTATGTGCATTAGATTACGCAGAAAATTCAATGTTTCTTTTTATCTGTGCCGTTTATTTGAGACTACAAAACATCATATTCCAATAGCTAGCGGCTCTCCAGGGAAAAAATCAGTTCCATGGTGGAACCCCGAGGTTCGTTCAGCAATTAAACTCCGTCGCAAGAAGCTACGCGCTCTTCAAAGAATGCCAAGAGAGAATCGCAAAAATTCTGCCATCCACTCGGAATCTAAGGCCGCTAGTAATGCGGCTAGATCAAAAATAGATCGAGCCAAACAAGATAGCTGGGAAACATTTATTTCGTCTATTAACCCTGTTGGCGCAGCCAAATGAAAAAGGCGGACACTGCTATCGATAAGCGAATTTATTTATGCGTGCTTCTATCTGAAATGTCGATACATTAGGTTTAGTTTGACATAGTTCAACATATAGGTTAGACCTAGTGACTCACGTAAATCAGTAGGCCTTTGTTCATCCAAAGGCCTTTCTATTCGGCTGTCCAACACCTTAAGTAGTTCGTAGATTAGACACTAGCTAGGACATTAACTTTAAGAATATTAGGTTTATTAAAATAATTTACAACTAACAAATTGCACTCGCGTGCGATTACGTGCTCTTCATTTACTATGGCAAATGACGTTTTTCTTCGTCTGTCTTTGACATGCGGAGTCCATCGCGCATAGACTGGCCGATCGCCCCATGACGTTCAGACTACCGGGATGCCAGATCGCTCGATGTCCCTGTGGCAACAAACCCCAAAAGCACATCAAAAGAACTGTGGGATAAAGTCCACAAATTGAGTAACTGTAAAGCCAGACAATCAATCAAACTCAAAATATATAACAATCTAACAGATAACCCTTCCCTTATCACTACACACCTTGCAGATCATTTCTATAAATCTTCCTCATCCTCTAACTATTCCGAACAATTTCTAGCCGAAAAGACGACCCAAGATTCCTTCCCTCCTTGCTTCGATACTAACAATAGCCAAAATTATAACCATGATTTTTCATATGAGAAATTGGAATGTGCTTTGAACAAAGTGCATGACTCATCTGCAGGACCGGATGACGTTGGCTACCCGGTTTTTAAAAATCTTCCCCTCATTGACAAGTCTATCCTGCTAACGCTTTTCAACAACATATGGAACCAAGGAGAAATCTCCATGTCATGGGAAGAAGGTCTCGTTATTCCTATCCTCAAACCAGACAAGCATAGGAACAATACTGACAGTTTCCGGCCCAGAACACTTTTGAATTGTATAGGAATTTTTTTTGAAAAGGTGGTCAACAGACGGGTAATGACTCATATGGAAGATCAGTGTTTGCCCCTCGACAATAGACAGTTCGCTTTCCGACCTAATAAATCCACAGATATTAATCCGTTTAACTGAACTTGAGGGTATTATTGACTATCATCTGGAGAAGGGTAAGCATGGTGACGCTACTTCTCTCTCGATCAATCGAAAGCATACGACCGTGCGTGGCGATTTCCCATCCTTAAGTCTCTTGAGGAATGGGGAATCAAGAGTCGCATGGGTCGTTATGTACAAAGCTTTCTTACGAATCGGAGATTTATTGTCTGCATTGGCAATAACCGATCTGAGCTGAGATGTCAATAAAATGGGATTCCCCAAAGATCAGTGATAGCACCTACTCTCTTCCTTATCTGTATCCAATCCATTTTCAAAAACATTTCCCCTAATGTCTTTATACTTATGTATGCAGACGATATCACTCTTCTTGTTTTCCATTCCTACAAGTCTTTGGCTAGAAAAACTATGCAATCCGCTGTCAATATAGTCTCCGAACGGGCCAATAAACACGGTTTTATTTTATCCCCTGAAAAATCCCAACTCCTCCACATCAGCAGTAGTAAGAAAAAAGTTAGTAAACTGCCCGACATAACTCGCAACCACTCCATCATCAAACCAGCTAACACCCTCAAAATTCTCGGCATCCATCTTGACCGGACTCTTAGCTTTCGACACCACGTAAATTTGACACACAAAACTATTGATAACCGCTTACGGCTAATAAAAGTGATTGGTTCAAGAATTCGGCAAAGGGTAAATGCACCCTTCTTTTTGGGGAAATGCTCCTTAAACTTTGGAAAAATGCTCCTTAGATGCGTTTGCCCGGTATGATGCAATCGGGGGTATTAACCTTCTGGTTAGCGCTTGCCGGGTGTTTAGACGGGTCTTCAGTTTCTTCAAGATTGTATAGTTTTGACGGGGTTTAAGTTTTCCGAATTTAAGAGTCGTCAAAACAAAATTAAGACTCTTCAAAATGAAATTAAGACTCGTCAAAATGAAATTTAAACCCGTCAAAACAACCTCGAAGATTGCAGAGCGAAGCTCCGCTATACAATCTTGAAGAAACTTAAGACTCGTCAAAACAACTGGCAAGCGCTAACCAGAAGGTAAATACCTCCGATTGCATTATACCGGGCAAACACATCCTAGAAGCATTTTTCCAAAGTTTAAAGAACATTTCCCGGGAAAGGGGAGTGCATTTACTATACCCCTTAAGCATACCATGCGCTCATAAAACAAGTACTATCTGCATTATCAAGAGTTCGCTTCTACCGAAAATATTATACTGAGTTGGCCTTTTCAGTAGGGCCCGTGATATGATCAATAACAAACTGAGTCCGAAAATATAACACAGCTTTTCGATATGCCTCTGGCGCATTCGTAACCAGTCTAATCCCATCCGTGGTGTATAAGGCTATCCGTTGGCTTAGCCTGGGTGGCCGTAAGTATGTTCCTCTAGTTAATAGAGCATACAACCTATTCAAATCACTTACCAATCAAGGAGTACCCGCAATAGCTACACTTCTCAGATCAGCAAATAGACCTCGGAACCAACGTCCTCCAGAAATAGATCCATTCCTTCTCCGTCAGGTAAAGGCTCGTGATCCCCAATCCGTTATACAAGCCCATTTCCACAAACTCTAGGTTTCGGAATAACAAGTAAATTACCCTTCCTCAACATCCGCTCTGCTCTTCTATCTGTTCCATATTTAGTGCTGAAGCATATGCCATTATGAAAGCATCTGAATCTGTCTTGCCCCAATCAACTAATCCTACCGTCATCTTCACAGACTCTGCTAGCTGCCTTAGCGAGATGAGGGTGTATCCATTTTCAAATCTGTTCCAGCCCACGACATCAACAGATGGACTAAGGAACGAGTTCGTGAAAGCTGGAACCAGAAATGGTTCAGCGGCAGCAGGTCTGCACTTAGATCAGTTAAACCCATCCCCATACCCTGGCCCGACAATAATATTCCTAAAAACAGACTTGCTCTTACCCGACCTTGAATTGGTCATACCCGCCTCACCCATAGTTTCTTAATAGAGAAAATAGAATCCCCCGACTGCACTGGTTGTGTTGGTCCCATATCAGTACGCCATGTTCTGATCGATTGCCAACTGTACAATTCTGAGCGTTTGAGCTGGGGTTCTAGCATAACATTTGAGGAGGTTCTATTTAAAAAAATAATTGATTTAGTTTTCCGGCAGTCGTGGAGCTGTGCAGAGTAGGATCTGCTGTTGTAACGCATTTGCGGTAGTAAACATCCTGGAGGGTGCACTGGCAAGCAGTCGTTGCCCGGAGAGGCGTTGGTGCAGTTGGCTATTGGTGCCGATGCTCCCGCCAACCTTGCTGTGAGAAACATGGCTGATGAAGCCTACAATTTGGCGGGAAAAGCCGCCCGTGACAACGAGACAAAAATTATCCCACGTCACCTGCAGATGGCCACTCGCAACGATGAGGATCTGAACGAAGAATTCCAACAAGAAAGCCCAAGTTCAATCGCGAACCATGTTTCTCCCCCGTCAATTAAATCCGTCATTTTCAGGACGACCAAATCAGTTTGTCAACTAAAGAGTTTGTTTGCTTGAATTTTTCTCTTGTTCTGTTTGAAATTTCCATTAGCGCACCCCGGCTGAACATGGCATTGCTTTAAACGCCGCGTCCCGGAGTAAATGGCAAAGCGCGTTGAAGAACCAACGAACCAACAGATCCGTAACTATCTTCTACGCGTTAAAGATAGTGGCCCTCTCAACCATCGTAGAAAATACAACCGGGGCCGTATCATCATTAAGAGCCACCAAATGCTATCTAAAGCGTTTAAAATAGAATTTTCTTACATAAAGGGTCCACAGTTAAATTGCATCACTTTAAACTTTTCCTCAAAAACAAGTCTCTCAACCGATTGTCATTAAATATTCAGGGAATAAAATACAATGTATACTCTTGGTTTAGGTATTTTTATTTCACTGTATTTCTTTACCAAATCCAAAAGCCCGAACTTTTTTCTTAATATCACGCATAAGATTTTGTACAACGCATGAACCGACATTTTTTTCCGCTTCCAACCATGACTTCAACATTTCCTGTTCTGTAGTGACAACTTGAGAATGCTTACAAAGCTCGTGCTTCATTATAGCCCAATATTTTTCAATTCGCCGCAACTCTGGAGAGTTTGGGGGATTAAGATCCTTCGGAACGAAATTGACACCATTCGTCTTGTACCACTCCAGAATATCCGTGGAGTAGTGACAAGAGGCTAGGTCCGACCAAAAAATTGTAGGAACGTTTTGTGTTTTGAGAAACGGAAGCAGTCGTTTTTTCAGGCATTCATTCATGTATATTTGAGCATTTACGGTTGAAGTTGTCACGAGAGGCTTGCTCCGTTTACCAC
The DNA here is from genome assembly GCA_024533555.2 of Aedes koreicus. NCBI lineage: Eukaryota > Metazoa > Arthropoda > Insecta > Diptera > Culicidae > Aedes > Aedes koreicus. Next base: position 126,929 of record JAHHFK020004255.1, read on the forward strand.
ACGAACAAATCCCCTGCCAAATCATGAATTTCTTGGAGAACTTTGACACTTGCTGTTTCCTGAGAGACTCTGGACCATCGAACTTGTCTTTCGCAGTCACATTCTGGTTGCCGGAAATTTGTTTAAAGTCCGCTTTTGACGAATTTCACGCCAACTCATCCAGTGTTGGGCAGCACCCTCTCAGAATCCAATGAAACATTGTTAGTGTGTAGACTATGTCATTTTAAGCAACTTTGCATACTTTGTTTTTTCATAATTTATCTAGACTGTCATTCGAAAAGGGCTTAAGTTTTTTGATCGTTTTTTTTAATCAACATAACTCAAAAAGGACAAGACTTACAAAAAAGTTGTGTATTATTGACTTTTAGAAAATTGTCTTATCTTTTAGGAAATTTTTTTTAAATCGATTCTTACACGCAAAAAAAAATTATTTTAAAATTTTAAGTAAATTTGCAGAATATGGCTATCTTCGAATTGGACGAATTTTTTTTTTAATAAATGCAATATAATTGTTTAAAAGTTCGCCATACATCGCGAGATGGGCACTTTTAAGGAAAAAAAGTTTTTCAAGCATCAAATTTTTCATGTCAACATAAATAAAAAAGGAAAAAACTTAAAAAAAAGCGTTGTGCGGGGGGCTTTAACCTTCCCTGGGTGTTATCATTTTGTGACGAATAAGTTGTTTCGGGTCATATTGACCCGGATTTCAAATTCAAATTATGGAAAATTTATTTAACTAAGTTCGAAGTCTTTGTATTCGAAATGCTTATTAGGGTCCCAATTTTCAGTTTCCGGTGAGTACTGCCCTTTTTGACCCGATTGGCCACAGGGAATCTGTGCCGGAAGAGGGTATGTTTTGCCACGATCCGTGAAGCGACGAAAGATACAAATTTTCATCGGAACATGCTTTTCGACAGCTCAAAACCTCATAATCTTTCATCAATAGTTTCCTTCTAGCCTTGAAATGGACCAATGACCATATTGGCCATTCCGGGACAATCCGGATTCCCCGGGGGAACCGTTTAGGAAGGGAGAAATACAGATTTTTGCCGAAATATGTCTTTCGACGGCTCGACCATCATGATTTTTGTTGAGAAGTCTACTTCGAGCTTTGAAATAAAACAATAATCATATGGGAAATTCTGAGACAACCTGGATACCCCGGAAGAACCCTTAAAAGGGGACAAAAGCGAATTATCGCCAAAACATGCCTTTCGACGGCTCAAACTTCATGATTTTTTATGACTGGTCTACTTCTAGCCTTGAAATGGACCAATAACCATATTGGCCATCCCGGGACAATCCAGATGCCCCAAGGGAGGAGACCAATGACAGTTGCCTTTATTTACATACGAACTAGGATTGCGTGATTTTGGATTGATCTTTACAAGATCGATCCTTTTGATGTCGATTTTCGATGTAGATTTTCGATTCGAAAAATCAGAAAGATCATCTTTTGTTTTGATCATTTCGATCTTCGAAAAATGAACCACAATTAAAAAGTTTAATTGTACATGCTAAACTGATGAACCTGATCCAAAAAGTAGAAAACAGGAGGAAGAATGGTAAATTTGGCAAAAATATCGTAGTAAAAAAAATGTAGTGTAAGGTGAGGCTGAAGGTGCCAACTTTTTTTTAACCGTTGTAGTGGCTAAATTTGTGGAGTGAACGCAAAAATGTAAATATGCTGTGAAAACATGAAGCCTTGGCGACAACTTCATGTTTCATGTCGTCAGCATAGGTTGCGGGGCCAACTCAGCAGTGGGCCAATTCCTGTCGCCAACCGCTATTGCTCAGCCGTATTGAAACCGAATGATTTGATTTTTCTTACATGACTAGTGTCTATGTGAAACTATTCATGAACAGAATTTGAAGTCATTTGGTTCTTTTACGGCTGAGTAATAGCGATTAGTGATGAAAATTGGTCCCGCACCCTATATGGGTTCAATCAGATGATTAAAAATCAGCAGTATAATAAATAGTAATGGGCCAAGATGAGAACCCCTTGTGACACCTAGGGCTGATTACTGGTAAATTTGAATGCTTTTCTATTTTATCTATATTTTCTATTTGTTCTCAAACCACATTGAAATATTCTAAAACATCCCAACGTGCTTAAAAATAAGTAAAAATAGTAAACAAAGAGAGCTGTGTCAAAGCTATGTGATCCGTTTTGCTCATTCTGGAAGCTCATGAACTGGATTACCGAACTGGTTACCGAAATTACCGAAATCTGGCAAATTCGGTAAATAGCACGGCAATAGAATTCATGAGTTTTCAAAATCAAAGAAAAACTGATCCAATTGACATAGCTTTCTTAGTTTATCATTTTCACTCATTTATGGGCAGTGGCGTAGCGTGGTCGGGCGAGGGGGGAGTTCACCCCGGTTGTTATCCAGACAGTTGCGGAATTGAATACTTAATCACTTTTTGTTGTTGGGCTTAGCTTATTCACTTTGCCCGCTCCATGGATATATTTAACTGAATTTGTAACCAATTTAGAAAATAATGACAACAACACATGTTGGACATTAACAAGATAGTAAATGTGAAATTGACATGGTTTAATTTGTCAATGACTCTTAGATTGAATGAGTGACCATAGCTGCTCTATCAATATGTGCACGGTCGAAATTTAGTAACAACGACATGTTGCGGGTAAAAAACTGTATTTGTCTCCTCCTGAAGGATTCCCTCGGTTGTCCCGAAATGGTCAATATAGGCATTTGTCCATTTAATGACTAGAAGTAGATTGTTTACAAAAAGTCATGAAGTTTGAGCCGTCGAAAGGCATGATTCGGCGAAAATTTGTATTTGTCCCATCTTAAACGGTTCCCTCGGTGCATCCGGATTGTCCCGGAATGGCCAACAGAGTCATTCATCCATTTCAAGGCTAGAAGTAGACTGTTAATGAAAAATCATGAGGTTTGAGTCGTTGAAAAGCATGTTCCGATGAAAATTTGTATCTGTCTCCGCCTCACGGATCGTGGCAGAACATGCCATCTTCCGGCACAGATTCCCTGTGGCCAGTCGGGTCAAAATGGGCAGTACTCATCGGAAACTGAAAATTGGGACTCTTATGAGCATATTGACTGCAAAGACTCCACAATGTGCGTTTGAAATCCGGGTCAATATGACCCGAAACACCTTACTTGTAACTTTTTTTTAACAGCCCTTTATAAATGTCAAACAAATTTGGGTTCAATGCAGAATCATACCCTTAACTTTTATGAAAATAATTGCAATAATTTAAAAATCGGTTTTTACACGCTAAAAAAAAATTTTTAAAACTTAAAGTCAATTTGCAAAAAATGGCTATCTTAAAATTGGGCGAATTTTTTTTATAAAAGCAAAATAAATGTGCAAAAACCCCGCCATAACTGGAGGATAAGCACTATAAAGAAAAAAATTTTATTTTAAAATATTTAATTTCTATTTTTACCGTGTATCGCTTCCGCTCCATTAAATTATTATTTACCTCAAACAGAACAAAAAGAAAATAAAATAAAATTATAATTAGTTTTTTGATAAGTGGGTGGATTGTAAAAAACAGGGTTTCCATTGAGAAGGGTATTTTTTATATTATAGAGTTTTTTTTAAAACTTAAGTGATAAAACAATTAAATCAGGTGTTTGATCCTGTTCATTAGCAATACTTTGAAGTACATAACAAGCAGGACAATAAATTGGAAACCAAAGGCTTTATCACTTTATCTGAAGTATTGACCCATGACTCAATAGCAGTTCAGTTGCTAATATCAAAATTGCTAGATTTTTATAAAAAAATTCAATATATTGCTCAAAAATTATTTTTATGTCATATGGAGCCACGGCCCACTTTAAGAACAAAAAGAACTTTGACAGCTTGTGAAATTTCAAGTCCAAGTCTGGATTGGCAGAATGGCACTTCGTTGCAACGTCTCATGGGTCTATTTGAAGCTATTGTTGGTACTCTCAAGCGAATGGCAAAGAGAACAAGCTTTGCTCAAGATTATGGAAACACAATCAAACCCCCTCTGTAGCTATATAACTGGGCAGTTGAACCGTCAAATAAAAGTATTTTAAAACTTAATTTCTGCTTCATATCAGCTTAACAGTATGCTAAAATATTAGAAGAACTTGAGGAGTAATATAGCCACGTAAAGACAATACCTGTTGCAATGGTTCATGGCTTTGTACCTATTTCAGAAAATAAAATTTCAGCTTAAACGTTTTCTGATTCAAAGGATAATACAAAAAAACTTACTTTGTATGTGAAAGATTTATAAAATAAATATATGAGGCTATGTTAATTACTAATATTTGAAAATGTACGTATAAAAATAAATAAAATTAAACCCTGACCAAGCAAAAACCTATGAGTTTTCATTGACATAAACAGGGTTCCAAAAATTCATGTAACCTCACATTTGAATCGTCTTTGAACGGATTTGATGCATCATCAAATTAGAATTTTCTAATATTATAAGACATGATGCATATCCATTTAAAGACGGTTCAAGTTTGTTTTAGCTATTTTTTAGATTTATCAGCCCCTCTCTATCACAATTTTTCCCATTCCTTTTAACCGTGCTAATCTAACGAATCTTGACTTTTCTTCCGCAAACTCTCACCCCCCCCCCCCCCAAATATATACGAAGCCATTTTTGAATCTTCCCTAAAAATAGGAATTTTCGAACAAGCAGTTATGAATCACTTTTACTTAAACGTACACTTTTGGTTCTGTTTTACTGATGTAAAGGGAAATAGAATGTTTTTGACTCTTTTCAAATGTTAGTCTAGATGATTTGTGTTTTTGGTAAAGGTGTTGAATACATTCAATTCTTTATGACTGCTAAGTTTTATTGGATTCTATAGTGGTGTTGAAGACCATCACTAGACGAGTTTGCGTGATACACGGTAAAAATAGGACATGAAAAAGTTGTTGTTAGAAAATTTTTTGTCGTGTTTGTTGTTTAACATTGCATTGGAGGGTGTGATTCGAAGAGCTGGGATAGACACGAGTGGCACGATCTTCAGGAAGTCTGTCCAACTATTTGGCTTCACCGACGACGTTGATATCGTATCACGTAACTTTGAGACGATGGCGGAAACGTACATCAGACTTAAGGCTGAAGCTGGTAGGATTGGGCTTGTGATTAATGCGTTGAAAACAAAATACATGAAGGGAAGGGGCTCACGAGAAGACAATGTTAGCCTCCTAGCTCAAGTTCAGATCGACGGTGATGAAATCGAGGTTGTAGACGAATTTGTGAATCTGGGCTCATTGATGACCGCCGATAACGACACCAGCAGAGAAATACAAAGGCGCATTATGGCTGGCAATCGTGCCTACTTTGGACTCCGAAAGACGCTAATATCGAACAAAGTTCGCCGAACCACAAAGTTGACCATCTACAAGACATTAATTAGACCGGTGGTTCTCTACGGCCACGAAACATGGACATTGCTAGTGGAGGACCAACGCGCCCTTGGAGTCTTTGAACGGAAGGTGCTGCGTATGATCTACGGTGGAGTGCAGATGGAAGACGGAACGTGGAGGAGGCGAATGAACCACGAATTGCACCAGTTGCTGGGAGAACCTCCCATCGTACACATCGCAAAAATCGGTCGACTACGATGGGCTGGGCATGTCGTAAGAATGTCGGACGACAGCCCGGTGAAAAAGGTTCTCGAAAACGAACCGACAGGTACAATAAGAAGAGGCGCGCAACGAGCAAGGTGGATCGATCAAGTAGAAGGCGACCTGCGGACCCTCCGCAGACAGCGAGGCTGGCGAGGAACAGCCATGGACCGATTACAATGGAAACAACTTCTGTGTACAGCAGAGGCCACACCGGCCTTAGTCTGATTGGTAAGGTAAGGTAGAAAAAAATTTCGTCCAATTCTGCAAATCGGCTTCATATTTAAAAAAAGTTTTTTTTAGCGTGTAAGAATCGATTTACATTCAAAAAAAAAAAAAAAATTCATGAGATTCAAGACAATTTTTTAAAAGTCATTAATACATCACTTTTTTGTAAGTCTTTTCCTTTTTGAATTATGTTGATTTAAAAAAAATCTTACGTGAGGGATTCCATCCAGAATGTGCCGGAAATCCCAAAAATCATACCCGATCATCATTGATTTGGATGAAACTTGGCACATGAGTTCGGTAAGTTGGAAAAAAAAAATTCCACTGGTGTTAAGATAATTTGGGTTCAAGAGTAACTTTTGAGATGGGCGTATGTGTTTTTTCCAACATTTTACTTGAAAAATCGTAGTTCAAAAACCATTACATTTAGAGAAAAACTTTATATAAGGGAATTGTAGGGAACTAAAAAACCTTTCTTAAAAAAATATACACAGAAAAAAAATTTTTTTTTTCATCAAGAAAAATCAAAAATAATTACTAAAAATAAAATATCTAAAATAACATATTTTTAATATTTTTTTAATTTGTTGTTTGTAAATTTGAGGAAAAAAGACACGTTTTAAAAAAAATTCTAGGATGGACGCTCTTATAATAAAAAAGTTTTTCAAATAGCGAACTTTGGTGTATATTTCAAATTTTGGTTATTCATTCTTATAAATAAATTTTGATGTTACAATATGGTTTTGGAGATCATTACAAACAATAATGATACACATGATAAACCACGTAAACGCAACCGTTTTCAAGATATTTCTGATTTTCTTTCAATAAAATTTCAAAACCTCAAAAAATACGCCCTTTTCATAAATTACTCGTGATATTAAAACAACAATAGCTAACAATTGTTTCTCTTGTGTTTTTAGCCTTTTTAAAACACATGTATGTGCCTCTTACTTACTCTTAACAGCTCGTCGATTGAAAAAGCTTCACTTAAAGTTATAAGACAAAAATAATGAATTATGGTTGGATTTATATTTATATATACCATTTATTAGTCTCGGTCATTGATAATATTACATAAACATTATATAAACTATTGATTGCTTTTATATATATTATGAATCCTGCCTTCTTCGTCATTCGAAAACAGTTTTACAAAAACTTCGTTTTCTGAAATTGGAACGAATGAGTGGTACTTTTGTGTACCTGCAATCGTTTTAGTCTGTCGGTAAATTTCATTCCATTCTGCTACCCCCTGTTCATACTATTCATGTGATACATAACAAAACGACATTTTTGTTAAACAATCATCACTTTTTTGGTTCGCCCATTCGAATAACTCTAATGCACTTTTTATAGGGTGTTCATGTTGTACAGCAAGGCTTGCATATCTTGCCATTCGTTTTAATGTACCACCAATTGCATCGCAAGGTCCCTTACCGTGGGATGTTGCGAAAAAATGCCATTCAGCATCAATATTGTATTTCTTTTTAAACTTACAAAGGCTTGCAAAGTTCTTCCTATTTTTATATTGGGATGCTGCCCCGTCAGACATAAACGTAGCTTTCTTTACTTTAATTTTTGTTTGCAAAAAGCTTATTAGTTTTGAAATAAACACCTGCACCGCAATCGTATCATGTTTCAACACTTCTGAGATAACAATGAAACTGATATTTTTAAGTATTCCAGATTCCGTGTAATAAATGACAAAAGGGTGAATAGTGGCTTGCTCGTTACTCCAATAACTACTTTGAACAGCATCTTGAAAAACAAATGAATAATTTTCAGAAAAATCACAAATTATTATTACTGCGCCGTCTTTAAGACAACTTTTATAATCTCTCAAGAAACTAGACTGCTGAGATTTGACAAAATCGTGGGATACTAATTGTTCCAACTTTTCACAAAAATAAGCAATAAATTCATCAATTGGTTTAACAAGTGTCTCTAAACTACATCTATCAGTTGAAATCCATTGCTCAAAAGATATTTCAACTAAACCACGTTTTTCTAATTTGTCTGTTAAACTACTCTCAAAATCTGAAAAGCCTGGACATCGTTCGCATTCACGGAGGTAACATTTTTTAGTTCTAGTTGATGAGCTACATAATATTTCTTCAAAACACAATTTATAATCATTCTCGAATGAATATTTTCTAAGACCATGAAGCATCAAGTTAATGTTCTCATGAATGGTGCAAACACAAATGTTATGAGAACCTGTGCTGCCAAGTAATTTGCAATGCTTTGGTCTTAGTGCTGCAAAAGAGCTAAACCCAACAGCATTTTGATGCATCTCTTGAAATTTAATGAAAGCTTCTCTTAATGAACAAACTAAAAGGCGCTTTTGAATATGAACCCTCTTACCTTCACTCCTCACTGAAACGTAGTCGTTCATACCAGGGGTTGCTCGTGTAATCTCATCACTGTCGTAAAATTGCAAAATTTGGTTTTTTATTTCCGGGTTCAGACCGTGTCCCAGCTTTTCGTTAGGGGCAGCTAAAACACCTTCGTGCTTTGCAAGGAATTTAGCTTGTGATACGATGTACTTGTTTGTTATTCCAAATTCTGCCATTACTCTTTGATTTGTCCAAGATTGTGGTAAAACCGAAAGTATGCTTACTTGATCGTCCCTCGAAGTTTCTGGATCAGCATACCGGTCCTTTAGCTGCGCGATTATTTCGTCATATTCGGCTTGATCCCCAAATATGTGTGTCCGAATGCCGTTTGAAACATCTTTGAACTTTTTGCGGGCATAATTTACGTTCAGGAACTTTTTAGCCGATATTGGCGAAACGTTGATTCCAGCTACGCCCTTGTTAAATAGCTCAATATTATGGCGCCTTGAATAATCTTGCACACTGCTATCAGATGGCACTGACATTAATGATATTGCCGATGGCGTTTCCTCGAGACCATACAAGTCTACTTACCGTGATGTAGATGGTTGTGGATCCATAATGTTAGTAATTGATGGTTTCTCACTAGGCTCCGAAATTGCAGCATGGGATTGTTCCGTTCTATTTAAATGCAAACGACAATTATCACAAATCATCAAAGAAGTGTCCAAATGTGTTTTGCCCATAAACTTGAGTTTTTTGACATTTTGTTCGGTTAATTTACGAAGGTTTTTTGAGCACCGTTTAGTGGGAAACGGCATACAACACTTCTTCATGTTAAACTCCATTTTCAGTTCACTCAGATAGATTTTACTGATGAATGCGACTATGTATGAGCATATATATTGGCTGTGGTACCTTTGGAAATGCAGGTATAAAACATCTCTGGTAGTTTACAGGCAGCGTACATTAGCTGTTTTTTTTATGAGAAGATATACCTGACATACGTTATAGCTGCTATTTGTCTACCTACCTTAAACAATATGTGTTACTTTCATCGCTACATCACCGAACTGTTCGGAGTGTAATTTTCACACACTACACCCGACCTCTAACATCGTTGGAGCTTGGCAAAATAGTCAGCAGTTCGATTAATATGCTTCTTCTATATGACCCTCCGCATAATTTCATCATCTGTCCATTTCACACTTGTCGCCCCTGCGACATCTATCTCGCTGTTACTTTCATCGCTTTAGCAAATTCGCTCCCTTCATTCTCTGAGCGGCCCGACCGATACAGCCATAAAACAATTATAAATATATTGATTGCAATATTAAAACAATAGTGCTATTTATCTTGTTCTTTTCAAATGAGTCTTCTTATCATCCTGATATCAAAAGAAAAGAGGACATTAGAGTAATGTGAACGTTATAATATGAAGATCTTGGAAAATTTATCATTTCTGGTGGAAATCTCGATTAACTTAAGAAAAGAGCGAATTTTTTTTATGTTTTTTCATTCTATTGAAATAAAATCCGAAAAATCTCGAAAACGGTTGCGTTCAGGTGATTTATCATTATAATCATTATTGTTTTAAATGATCTCCAAAATCATATTGTATAATTAATTTTCATTTATAATAATGAATAACCAAAATTTGAAATATGCACCAAAGTTCGTTCTTCGAAAAACTTTTTTATTATAAGAGCGTCCATCCTAGAGTTTTTTTCAAAACGTGTTTTTTTTTCTCAAATTTCCACAAAACAAATTTGAAAAATATAAAAAATATGTTTTTTTTTATATTTGATTTTTAGTATTTATTTTCGATTTTTCTTTATGAAAAAAATTTTTTTTTTCAGTGTACATTTTTTTTACAAAGCCTTTTTAGTTCTCTACAACTCCCCCATATAAAGTTTTTCTCTAAATGTAATGGTTTTTGAACTACGATTTTTCAAGTAAAATGTTGGAAAAAAAAACATACACCCATCTCAAAAGTTACTCTTGAATCCAAATAATCTTAACACCAGTGGATTTTTTTTTTCAACATACCGAAGACGTGTACCAAGTTTCATCAAAATCGAAGATAGTTGAGTTTGGTGACCGACCGATTTGGCGTGGAATCAGTCGTATGCAAAGTTGCTTGAAAAGAAATAGTCTACACACCCACAAAGTTTCATTGAATTCTGAGAGGGTGCTGCCAATCACGAAGACGACTTGGCATGAAATTCGTCTTTTCCGTGTGTTTCATCGTCCATGATGCAGCAGTGTGGTTTCGTCAACATTTGTGTGTACAGCTTACGCGCACGTGTTTTAGCTGTCCTTTTTTTTTTTTTTTTGGGGTTGGGGCTTTTTGGATGGAGGGGGGGGGGGCGCGTTCTGGGGTTGTGGGCGAGAATTTTGTCAAGTGCAGCTTTTTTCGCGACATCTCGAACGGAACAGTTGGGTTTGCGTTTAAAGGCAGCAACCACTTGTTTGTGATCGTTCATACAGTAGGGAACACATTTTCTACCATTCACCTTCTTCCGATCGACAGTTAACCGTTCCCCGAAACGCTTTATGACACGAGACTGGTGAATTTTCAACATCTTTCCGATTGCTCGGTGCGAAAGAAGTGGGTTGTCGAGGTGCGTGTGCCAAATGTTCTCGCGCACTTGCTGTTCCTTCGACTCCATTTTCGTAACTACAACACATTTCACAATGAAACTCACGCAGTTTAAACAATACACGCTGAGGTCATTTCACCCAAAATTTCTTTGAAATCAACCCAAAGGGTGAAATGTTACAGCTTATTGAAAGTGATGCAATTTAACTGTGGACACCCTTTATTTACTTCCTAATGCTGGTCTGACATTTCATTAGCACTTTTTCGACCTAGACGTCTATCGGCAATAATAGACTTTGAATTCACAATCATCTACAACGCAATAAGGATAACGATGGTCGATGGTATCAACAGGATGTGCTCAATTTCGCCCAATCGAGAAATATTGGGCAACGGTTAAGCGCTTGCTAAAAAAGACTGGAAAAGTGACTCGGAGTGCTGTAGAGAAGAAAATATGGTGGAATTAAATGGCCTTCAAGTTGACGAACAGAGTGTCCAAAAGATATTACAAGAAAAGTTCGTCATTACATCAAAACGAAAAGCCTTTATTTCGACTGTTTTTGTTTTCACCAAAACAAACCACGAAACAGAGCTGATTTCATGCGTCCAGGTATTAACTTTATCGAACTTTATTTGTAAAACCGATGGAGATGAGGATACAATGTTACAGTTAAAATTCTGAATTTTGGAATAATACATTATTTCGATTCCGAAACACGGCTGCATGTGCTTCGAGTAATATGACTACCCAGAATTGTTTTCGTATCTAACGTATGGAATGAAATTCTAACACTGTGGATTCTTCGCATGAACAGTCGTTAAATATTTTCCAACAAAGTTGGAATATTTACTCTCTCGGAACTGAGGACAGCTCACACGTCCGGACGTTATCGTGCCACAGTCATCTTTCTATCTGTTTTGCCTGATTTGGTAACTTTCCACTTGATGTTCGGAATAGAGTTTTCCATCCTTTCGTACGAATCGCCTTGATGTAAAAACTTCCATCCGTGACAACCGTTTATGAAATGGGAAACTTCAATCTTGTGTGCCATGTATCTCCTGCGGGAGATCAAACTAAGTAAAAACTTTCCCATCAGTTCCGTTTGCGTTCTCACGAACAGAAACACACACCCACACATACACTCATGGCGATAGGGGAGAGTAATTGAACAGAAAATCGATATAGATTTTTCTTCTTCGATCTGCATTGGAAATTTGATGATTGTAAATGGGATTATTCATGAAATGGAAAATAGTTGGCTCAGTTTTTTCACCCACCCAGACAGATGGAAATAATGTGCTACGTCAGATGATCATTTTTCACCCATTCTAGTTTTGCAGTAAATTTCCATCCATTGTTGCTAATATGCGTTGTCTCGGTGAATAATGGGCTGGCAGACGAATGGGGTGGTTGGGGGGGTGGAAAGTTTTCACGCAACCCACACCATGCCGGCAAAGCTTTGGGAAAAACAATATGTCATTCATTTATGGCACGCTTTGTGCGTAAGTGCGTCGAAAGAGCACGCACATTTCGGAGGGGCTTTTGTTCTTGACGTTTCGAGCAAAGAACGAAGAGATGGCTTCGCTAAGATTAGGAGCTCATTTTACATCGTGATTGGCACAAATGGTGTTCGTTTGTGGGGATTTTAGTTGATTGCGTTAAACGACTGCTGGGTGCGGTCTGTTTAAATGGCAAACATAATTGGAGCCTGGTTTTTGTAACGTTACCTGCTTATCATCTATCACGAATGCGAAGCTGGAGAGTGTTGTATTTGTTTTTGTTTCAGTTTCTTCGAAGCTATTTTCTCAATGGAACAATTATTATGATTGCTTCTAAGAGTGCTTGCCTCAATTTTCTTGAAATTGAGGATAAAACTCGCTTGAACTTTCTTCTCTTGCAAGTGTTTAGTCTTACTAAGAATCTAAGGATATGTCAGGGGATCTTCTTTCACTTCTTAGAGAATGCACCTATAGTCTAAGGAAGGAAAAAAGTCAATTAAAAACTTGAAATTGGAACTATTGCCGTGATGTGTTGCTATTTTGTAGTTGAGAGTAAGCTGTGCTTTTGAGCGAAGAAGATTTTATAATGTTATAAGATATATCTTTTTTCGTCATACACACTACCAAAAAGTCATGTAAATTTAGGTGCTCTGAGACCGACACATGCAAGCGTTCCCGACGACGTAAGAATAAGTTCAAAGAGACGAGCGAATCTATTCGATCTAACTTACTTTCGGGTTCGGAAGACATAATCTTACAGAAAGTCTTTGCTTACCTTCTTCGATTTTTGTCAAAGACAAATTAAGGAATTGAAAGCGACTCTGTTGTGTTACCACATGTGAGGAGCAAAATTTGACTCAGGATATGTTTTATGAGATAGGGATGGGGTCGCGCTTGTGTTATGTGGTATGGGTTATGGTTTTTTGAATTTCTTGGAATGGGGTTAGGTTTATTTGTTTGCGTGGGACGGGATAAAATTAAAGTGTGAGATGTGGATCTCGCGATTCATTTATTGAGATGCGATGTGATGTGATAGGAAACCACCACCAGTGTAGGACTTGCCATGCGTACAGTTCCTCTTAATGGCAAGATCAAAATGTACATTCCTGTAATCATCACTATTCCGTTGTATGAAGGGCCAAAAAACGGTGGTGTGGACCCGTAAGCAGAAGCACTTACACGAAATCCACGGAAAGGATAGAGAATCTCCTTCCAACGAAACGCTCTTATTACAGACAATGAACAGTAAGCAATACACAATAGGATTTCCGTCTGTTGGTTTGTTAAAAATAGGGTTAGCAAGCTCAATGTAGACTGTCGGAAGATAATTAGTCCTTCGCTGATCTCGATCTGTTGATTTCCATCAAGAAAGGCATAATTGTCAACCATGACTTGGGCCAGATAAGCACGAATTCCTCATCCAGCCTACACTTCGTCTGGCACTCTGTATTCCCCCTTACCCTTTGTTATTCAATGTATGTAAAAGGCGAAGAACATAAGGGCTCAATGGTGAAAATCGGTTGAAAAATGAGGAAGTTATGCTGGTTTTTGAAAAAAGTGCAGAAATGCGGAAAAAACAGAAATTCGAAAGAAATACGCCCATCTCTTTCTCTCTCTCTCTCTCTCTCTCTTTCTCTCTCTCACTCACACATACACACACACACCGTTTTTTTTGTCGCTCTTGAGAACTAAAAGCAAATTTCATTATAATAAGTTTATTAAAACTTAAAAATGATTCGAACTTGAGCTTCGTTGTTTATGCGTCGTTTTGGTTTCTCTAACTAGAAACCAACAGTAGTCACCCAGCGTTGATTCGTCCCAAAAACCGTCGTATATCGTCGTATTTGCTTCATTTATTGGTGGAATTGTTCACCGTGTTCATCATTTTCGTCGCCAAGATTCTGTGGGAAGAAATCCAAATGTGAGTGGAGGAAATGGATTTTCAATGACATGTTCACACCTATAGTCATGAAGAGCAAGGAATTATAAACTATGTAGATGAAACATGGGTCACTTAATAAATTATTTTTAGATTTAATATTACCTATTTTCTTATAGTTTTCCAGCAAATTCTCAATAACTTCAATATAATCCGCTCTTTTAGTGTTTCCTAGAAAATTCGTAACAACCAGCCGAAATGATTTCCACGCTTGTTTTCTTTGACTTTAAGCTACATATGCAATACATTTGTTTTGTTGACGTTATTCTGGTATTAATCATATGTTTAGTTCATTTTTTTTTAACAAATCTCCAAATCGCAAAAAATATATATACTTATAAATAGTGTAGACACTATTACTCCTAGAATATTGCTATGCTCAAAAGATCAGTGTTAAATTTAATTTTGCTTCATTTGATGACAAAATATTTGAAATTGGATCACACGCGTTGGAGATATTTCATTTTAAGTAAATGTATTTTTGTTCATTTATTAAAAAATCAACTTTTATCCATATCTTGAAAACTGTTCTACTTTAATTATGTGACGGCATTTTTGAATTCTGCATTTAATTTAACATTAGAAATATTAGTCGAATTATAAAGTCCATCAGTTTTGATTTATTTGTCTAGCAGCCACGCTAAGAGGCTCATTTGTGAAAAATTGATTATTTGTGTACAAAAAGAAGTGATTTTTTATGTTTTTCTGTGCCACGTGCTAGATGTGGGCATTTTTAAAATAATGTTGGTGCATTTTCACACATCTCTAGAGATTTCTGTATTAAAAGAAGTAATTTTCTTTGACCGTGTTCTTTATTCTGCGCATAGGTTAATAAAATGAGTCCCAGAAGGAAAAATATGCTCTGAACTCCTCAGCAAGCCGAATCGGCTATATCGATAGAGAAAAGAGGTTATTCTATTCGAAAGGCATCCAAAACACAAAATGTTCCGAAGTGTGTTGGAAAGCACACTGAGAGCTGCTCTGGCTCGTGGTTTCGTTTGTCGTCGTCAAGGAAAACCAACCGTTCTAGCCAAGGAAGAGGACAATCGTATTGTGCAGTGGTCGGCTTAAAAAAGGCGGAAAAGGCGCATAAAAAAAACATTCGTGGCATATTATCTTGGTTTGACTCGCAAGTCCAATAAACTATTGAGAGAGCTCCTGGACAGTAGTGGTTAAAATTAAGCAGATGCTAAGTTGGCAGAAGTGAAACTGAACAGATGATGAGTTTCATGAATCAAACTCATAGATTATTCCAAATAAAATAAAATATCATAGAAAACACCAAGTTTTTTTTATGCGCAGAATATGGAACATTTCAAAAAATGATGCGCAGAATTACGAACAATATAACATATCCCAAAAAGGGTTTTCTTCGTGTGTTAATTTTATATTTTTTAAACGTTTATATTTTTTATTCATACTTACCGAATTGAACTACACATCTGCCAAAAAACAATTTAAATAAAAAGCTTATCCGATTTTTGTTATGCTATTTTTGCATCAAAAATGTCTTAAGTGCGCAGAATATGGTACCTTCACGGTACCCCTTCGTCAGATGATTCATCATTTTTCGCTATACATTCGTGTGTGACAGACGTATTGTTTTCTGTTCGGTTTTCCGTTTTAAGTCAGTAAAGACAGCTGCTCGAAGTGCCCAGGTACAAAACGGAGCTGCAAAAACTTGCGAAAACCCTTCCACTACCGATTGCTGTGGCAATGACGCGCAGTAAAAAGGACGCTGCAGAACGGCATGCAGCAATGGCTGCCGCTAATAAACAAGCCGTCGACACAAAACGACCGCGAAACGACGATGCCGTTGCCGGATCGTCAGACCCCAATGGCAGACTACCGGCAAACAACAAGTTTGCTGCGTTGCCGGTTCAGAACGTGCCGAAAAAGCTGCGGAACGAACTTACGGCGGCTCAAATTCATCCGCTGTTCAATTTGAGTAGCATGGGCACAAAAACCATGTGCTCAACTGAGGAAGATCTCCAAGCAGTTGAAAAATTCCTTGCAGTGGAAAAGCTGGAATTTTTCACGCACGATTTTCCTGGCAGCAAGCTGTTGAAGGTAGTAATTCGTGGTCTTCCGGAACACACCCCGCAAGAAATCATCGTCGAGCTCAAATCGGTGCAGCTGAAGCCAATCAAAGTGTTTCCCTTCGGGCGCAAGGGGACAGCCAACTATCGGGAGAAGCTTTACCTGGTCCATCTGGAGAAGGACTCCACCTGTCCACAACCTCGTTGTGGATAATGCGCTGGAGCACATGGGACTGCTGAGTGCATCCAAATCGACGAAGGTGTCGAGCCGAAGTGAGTCAACTGTGGTGCCAATCATGAGGGTAGCAACCGATGGTGCCCAAAGCGATTGGAATACATTGAAATTCGCTAGAAGTCAACATCCAACGTCAATCAAAAATTCCAGCGCCGACAGCCTCCACCGGTGACGGAAGAACACTTTCCGGAGCTCCGGTACAATGAACCAAACTTGCCACCACTTGATGGAAACCACCGACAGCAAAACCGTCAGCCAACCACCACAGTTCACCACCGATTTGTAGCCGCCGCGACAGCTCCTCCAGTTCAACATGCCCCTCCTCCAGTCGGGGGAAATCCAGCAACCCATCAGTTTGATGATGACCTCTACACGCCGGCACAGATGATGGATTTCATCCAGAACCTGCATCAACAACTGCGCCATTGCAGTTCCAAGGAGCAACAAATCAACGCTGACAGCATGGTGCTGATGAACTTCATCAAGAAATATGGACCGTGAAGCCACCATCAAGATCCTGAATTGGAATGCTTGGTCCGTTCGGAATAAAAACATAGAGTTAACATAGAAGCAATAGGTGTGGAGGTAGACACGACCGTCGGACCGATCGTCATCATCGCGGCCTACTACCCCAAGCAAACGACTCCGTTCCTACGGCAAGACATCGTCAAGCTAACTCGGCGGCGGGGGCAATTCATTATCACTGGCGATCTCAACGCAAGACATGAAGGCTGGGTAAACACTCGTCGGAACACCAATGGATTCATCATCCAAAACGCCTTGGAGGAGGGCCACTACACGTTGCTGAGTCCGGAATCTCCTACCCGTTTAAGTCAAGCCGGGACTCACTCAACCCTTGAAATTTTCCTCACCAACATCGCTCAGCCTGTCGTATACCAGGGCCCAGCTCGGACTACTATCCGGTGGTGGCCGTAGTTGGCTGCTCGGTCCATCGGCAACTTATCACCAGGCGCAACTATCACCGAGTCAACTGGGAACAGTTCCAGCGATGCGTCGACGGCTCTGTCGATTGCCGAGATGCCTGAAGACATCGACCGACAATCTCTCTCAGATTGTGCAAAACCCGTTTGGAAGTCAACCAAAATTCTGAAAAATAAGCCAAGGCCAATTCCGCCGCTTAGTCCGCTCGACCAGAATTCTGTCCCATACCAACTTATCACCCCTGTTGAAAAGGCCAATGAACTAGGTCAACACTTTGTGGACTCACCCAACCTTGGTCAATCTATTGTGAGTCCACATGAGCCTACTGTTACGGAGGCAATGTCTAGAGTCGCCGAAACACCCATAGTTGTCCCTGACGATAGTAGTATATCGGCTGATGAGGCAATAGCTGGTGAAAGCCACTGGTGTCGACGGTGTCATCAACCTCGAGTTGAGAAACTTGAGGGTTGATTTTTTCCGACACCTAACAGCGATTTTTAACAGATGTTGGGAGCCTGGCTACTTTCCATCCTGCTGGAAAGTAGTTAAAGTAATCCCTATTCGCAAGCCTGGCAAAGATCCTACCATCGCTAAGCTATCACCCTATCAGCCTTTTGCCCTCCATCTCGAAGTTGTTCGAAAAGGTGATCCTCAGTTGTTTCCTGGAGTTTTCAAACCAGAATCAGGAACAATTTGGGTTCAGGAAAGGCCCATCTGGGAGAGTTACGCCAATTGACACCATCAGAAACTCCAGGTAGTTCAGAACACCATCCTTCGGATGATTCTGAACTGTCCTCCAAGAACCAGAATTTTTTAGATCCATCGCCTGGCTGGCCTACAGACTCTCGGCGAGAGAAAAATCATAGTCCTGGAAAGGTTCAGAGAATCCTGCCTGAGGTCACCACATCCAATCATGAGACAACTGATAGACTAGATTTCAGTTATTTTAGTTAGGTAGGTTATCGAATTTTTCAAATGAAACACACTCCCACGAGGGAAAACCATATACATATTATTTAATTATTTTGTAAAAACTGTTGTATATATGACGCTAGTATTGTTGGCGTTAAATAATTTGGATATTATTAAAGATGGGGGTGGGAGGAAAACAAACAAAAGAAGTAAATTAAAACATGAAGAATTTATTTAGGTCTGTGAAAATCATTTTGTTTTTTTTGTTGGGGTTTTTTTTTTTTTTTCCTCTGTTCGGGACATAAACCACTGCGACCAGTAATTAGATCTATTGTAGTATATCCCGTATCCTTTGTTTAGTGCATGTCGAGTTACTTCATCACTATTGAGAAATGATGAAGTATTCGGTGTTGTTACAGTTGTCATTGTTTGTTTTGTTGGCAATGAATCGAGTTTTATTGAAAGTTTCCGCTATTTAAACCCTTTGTGAGCGACAGTACTCTTCAAAGGCGTGGCCCTTATTCGTCAAAACCGGATTCATTGCAAACAAAACAAACAATGACTCCGATACTGACCATGCATCAGAACCCTAGTCATAACCAATTCAAACTATAGAACATCAAATAGAAAAATGAGAATTCACATAAATGAATACTAACCATGTTTTCCTTATTCCCTCATCCTCGGTGGCTCAATCCGAGTATTGTCACTTTTCACAAGACATAAAATGTAATAAGGACTAACATATGTTCCTTTGATTACAAAAACAAATATGTTCCCTAGTTTGAATTAATTCAGACTAGGGTTCGGTGGTAGATCTGATACCCCGTAACGCACCACGAAAAGGTGATCTACCAGCATTACGGGTCCAGTTGACGAGTTTGTTTAGATTGGAATATATCTAGCATAACGTTCCAAATTCTTGTCGATTGGAAACCAGTGGTGGATAAAAAAGGTTCAGCTTTCCCTTTGCCGCATACCTTAAATCTTTTCCATAATTTCAAACACTGCTCGGTAATTTATCTATATGTTTCCGAAGCGCAAATATAAAGCAAGCTTGTGCCAAAAGCAGCATGCCGAATTGAAACATATAGTTATGGCACGCCAGGATGCATGCTCATCATTCCAGTGCACCGAAAGTGCATAGTCAACACCCATTGCCACACGGAGAGGCCCAACCAACAGCATAGGACACGTGGCACAGCGACACCGATCATCGACGGATCACTTTGTCAGCATTAGTAGGACATAAAAGGTTTGTTTAGATTAGATTGAGAGTCAGTTTTTAATTGGATAGTTAGGAGTAATCAGTGATAATCGCTAATTAATTTGTAATAATGAAACATTTTAGTGAATAAATGCAGTAAACCAAAATAAATCCTTTTTTAAAAAGGATTCACAGCCTAACACATGTGATTGGGTCAGCCTAACGATGTTTGTGAAGAAGATTGTGAAGATAACAGTGCTTTTTTGATTTGTAAATCGAAAAACAGTGATCCTGCGCGAGCATCTATCGGTACTTGAGAAGCACCATAGAGTAGAGGACCCGCCGCTCACAATTGGACCACAGACGAACCGCAGTACACGACTAGCAAGGTAAGTGAATTTTATTTTTTCACTCTCATGTTTCCAAGCGAAGTGCGAAATGCAGAAAATAAATTTGCGACCCTACAGCAGTTTCAATTCAACGACAGGCACTGATGCGACCCGAGCAGAAGCGAATAACTTGATAACTGGCCTTGGTATTTATGAGCTCAGATTAAGAGGTAAAATACCTGAGGATAATACCATCAAATTGTTCCCACAATGTCATGCGAATACCGAATTGAGGTAAGACAATACCAAAATAATACCTCTAAGGTGACCAGATACTTACCCAGGTATCCGGAATATCAAGTTTAGTTATTCTAGAGACATTTTGCTTGCAATTCTTAGGTATTTTGCTTAGGTATTTTACCTCTTAATCTGAGCTCTTTAATACCAAGGCCAGTTATCAAGATCAAAATTAGGTATTCATATGCTTTTGTGTTCTGCTCGGGGATCCAAGCGAAACGCAAACGGTACACTGTCTTAATTGTTCTTGCTAGAGAAATTGAAACCACTCCAAGCGAAGTAAATTTTTTCACCGAAACCGTAACGATCTAAGAGAGACCACGGTTTCGCTTAAAATCGCGAGTTCTAAGTGAACGTGAATTTAGACCCCAGTTCTATTTTACAACATTTCGTGGTGGAAAAGGTGGAGGACATCGTGTCACTCAAAATCATCAAGTACCCACACATATTTCTTTAGTGTAACCCAAGGCCTCAGCGCATGGGACACTACATCCGTAGCTATAACGTAGCTAAAACTGAATGACGAAGCACAGCGCAAAGAAACCTCTGCATTGAAAAAAGCGAGGAAAGTTCTTTTTCAACGTAACGACATTAGCTATACAGAATCCAGTGACAGTTCTATTGAATCACAAGAGAACAGTCATATTCCCCTACATAAAGACATCCCATCACTAGCTCACCTTTTTTTTTTGGAAGAAGACGAAAATATGGAGCAAATAACAACACAGCTTCAATTAATTTCGCAACAACTGCAGAATTTAACAACCAGGCAGGCACGATGTGAACAACAACTTAACGTAATTAGCATTGAGGCTCCCGAAGAAAATTGCTCGGTAGAGGATATTATTGAATTGGGACCAAGTAACGCCCAAAATGTAATGGAATCTTTATCTAGGATCCCCGATCCCATTAAAAGTATTCCGTCATTTGATGGAAACACTAAACAACTAAACGCATGGATTGCGTCGGCAGAAAATATACTTCGGATATTCAAACCATTAGTACCTACAAACGTGTTTAGAATTTATGAACAATCAGTCATTCACAAATTACAGGGCAAAGCCAAAGATGCCATTTGTATGACTCAATATCCACTGACGTTTGACGAAGCAAAGAAAATTTTAACATCTGCATTGGGAGATATACAGGAGCTATCGTCCTATAAATCTAAACTCTGGAAGAACAAACAAAGCGATTCAATGTCCGTACATAAATATTACCAAAAGACACAATATGTAGTTGAAAATATTAAGACTCCAGCGAAACAAGATAAAGATTACACAGAACCTTGGCCAGCACTTAACAAATGTATTGATCAAGACGCATTAGCCGCCTTCATCGCCGGGCTAAATGAATTTTATTTCGGTCATGCACTTGCAGCGAGACCTAAAAGTTTGGGAGACGCTTACGCATTCTTATGTGCATTCACCTGAAGCGAAAAAATTGCTCGAGGGGAAAATAAAAACGAGATTAACACATCGCGACAAGTGAGAAAAGAATACAACCATAAAAATGATAACAATAGAAACAGCAAATTTAATAACAATAATTCATCTAAATATGGAAAACCGGCTGCAGAACCAATGGAAATCGACCCTTCTATTGGAAGTAAGTTAACCTTAAATAAAAAAGTAATTCATAATAACGAAGCGAATGAATCCGAATCTAACAGTGAAAGCGAGGATGAAAATTCACTAGAATGTGATGTAAATTTTCAACAAGCCTCCAGTATGGTAAGCCCGGAATGAATTATTTGCCTTACATTGTAATATGTGTTCCAGATACTAAAACCGAATTGAAACTTCTGATTGACACCGGGGCTTATAAAAACATAATAGAGCCTGGCATACTACAAGATCCGCACCAAATCAAGCATATGACCATTAAAAATGTGAGTGGAATAAATCAAATTTCACGCAAAGGCAAAATAGATATCTTCCCTGGTACGTCAAAACCTCTCATGTTTTACGAGCTGAAATTTCACGATTTTTTCAATGGTATATTAGGCTTAGAAACCTTAGCAAGTCTTAAAGCAAACATCGATTACAATAGTGAAACACTTCAATTGAGTAATAAAAGTATTAAATTTCTGAAATATTACCCGTCCAAACCAAATTTTAACTACCAAACTGTGACTATACAAACATTGAACGACGGAGACTGATTTGTTCCCACTTTTCAAAAATTAAATGAAAGTACCCTCATCCAACCAGGCTTGTATAGATCAGCAAATGGAAGGTCAACAATTCAAATCATTACTTCAAACGAAAAACCAACAATAACTTCAAATTTCAAACTTATTGTCAATAACTTCGAGACAATCTCTCCAATACCAATTAACATTCAAAGTAGTCTCGACCGAGACACCATCGAAAACCTTCTTAGAACCGAACATTTATCGATATTCGAGAAAAACGAATTAATATCGTGTATTTTAAAACACCAACAAGTTCTTCTGAGGAATAATGAAAAGCTGATAGCTACAATGGCAATTAAACACAAAATTAATACCATTGATAGTGAACCGGTTTATACTAAATCATTTAGATATCCCCACCATTTCAAAAAAGACGTGGAGGACCAAATTAAAGAGATGCTAGAAAACGGCATCATTTGCAATTCAACTAGCCCATATTCGTCCCCAATATGGGTTGTACCTAAAAAACCAGATGCATCTGGGAAACGAAAAATACGAGTGGTTATCGATTACCGGAAACTCAATGAGAAAACGGTAAACGATAAATTTCCAATACCACAGATTGATGAATTTTTAGACAGTCTGGGAAAATCGGTGTATTTCACTACATTCGATTTAAAGTCAGGGTTTCACCAGATAGAAATGGACCCGAAACATAAAGAAAAGACTGCTTTCTCAACAGCTGAAGGGCATTTTGAATTTACAAGCATGCCTTTCGGTTTAAAAAATGCACCTGCAACTTTTCAGCGTGCAATGAATAATATCTTAGGGGATTACATTGGACAATTTTTTTATGTATACCCAGATGACATAATCATCATTAGATACAATCTCAAGAATCATCTCGAAAACATTGCAAAAGTTCTGAAGAGACTTTCCGATTTCAATCTCAAAATTCAATTAGATAAATGTGAATTTTTGAAGAAAGAAACGGAGTTCCTTGGACACATTATAACCTCGAATGGGATTAAACCGGACCCAACCAAAATAAATAAAATCCTTGACTGGAAGCTTCCTACCTCTCAAAAAGAAATCAAACAATTTCTTGGATTGACGGGGTACTATAGGCGCTTCATAAAAAACTAAGCCAAATTGGCTAAACCATTAACTAAGTTTCTGAGAAAAAATACACTAATAGACCTAAACGACAAAGAATTTAAAAGTGCGTTTGACGAACTTAAACTAATCTTGACCTCCGATCAAATATTAGCGTACCCAGATTTTGAGTTACCTTTTATACTTACAACCGATGCCAGCAATTACGCTCTAGGGGCAGTATTGTCCCATATTCAAAATAATTGAGAAAAACCTATAGCATTCGCGAGTCGTACATTAAGTAAAACTGAGCAGAATTACTCAACCACGGAAAAAGAAGCTTCAGCCATAATGTGCGCTGTGGAAAAATACCACCCATATCTTTTTGGTAATAAATTCCTTCTGATTACGGACCACAAACCATTAACATTCATAAAATCATCGGTGAAAAATTCAAAAATATTGATGGAGGCTAGAATTAGAAAATTTTGACTTTGAGGTAAAATATAAGGAGGGCAAAGCTAACGTTGTGGCGGATGCCTTAAGTCGAAAGGATCAAGAAGTCAATGCAAAAGAAATAAATGAAGAATCTCTAATTTCAGATACTAGCTCACAGGAAAAATCAGTGGGGTTGTGTTTAACACACGACCGGTTGACGTAGACTACGTTAACCCGTTTGATTAGTTTCGTAGTGTACTGTTCTAATGGGACGTTGGGTTAGCATAAATTAGTGAGAAAGTATGTTAGAACATGCTATGATTCGCTTCTTAGAAATTATTTGGCAGCTGTGGAAAGGGACGTTTGGTTTGAATGTTAGTATGATGAAAGGGCAACAATTGTGCTGGCTGTAGTGATTGTGTTGATATGATCGACCAGCTGGAGACCATTATCCATAACGCGTAATCTCGAAAATCTATCGATAAATGATAAAGCTTTAAGAGTTCACACTGTTTCAGTTATTTTTAAATGTTGATTTGACCTCCACCCTTGCCGTAAGGCCTAGTCTGATAAAAAAAGCGTTGATGTTTGTCCTCAAAGATCGTTAGACCAGCATTAGATAGTAAGTATGTTAGCAAAAATTTATTGTACATTCTTTAGAAAGCATTTGAAAAGTATTTGCACTTTGTCAAGTTGGTTGACCACTTGATTTTATTTCCCACCTCGAGTTTAAGGCCCTTCTCTAGCTTTCCGACCAGTAGTTAGAAACGCATTACCTCTGGTTGCTTCCAGTTTCGCCCGATAACCTCGAGTTCGCTCGGCATCGGTACATGGTCAATTCGGAGGATTTTTCGAATGTTCGATCTTAACGCGCTTCCGAAATTTGCGCAAACGGTTGGCATCAAAACGAATAGGCATTGCACTTATTCACCCTTTCACAGTTTCTCAAAACTTATTTCTTCCTAGAAGTAAAACGCAATCCAACGCGAATCGTTAACACAACAGAATAACTATTCATAACAGTACTCATTGAAATGTGCATGTTCGAGAATCAAAACATTGTCCGTGATAGGGAATTTCTTGAAACATGCCAGAACGCTACATTCTTTAAAATTTTCATACACCGATTGATGAATATGTATGCGAAATATATTAATCTTTTATTTGTAAAACTTTATATACCTGAGTAAATAGAATGGCAATCGTATAAATTTCTTGATTAGAGCAGTCTCAAAAATAAATCAATCAAGAAACAATCGAATTCTTAGCGTCCGGTGTTTTTCGTGACGGTAGCCATTTGTGAATTGTACAAAATGCTGAAGGTATGCAACAAAGAGAAAACTTATTTTGTTTTAGCCACCACTGTCAGCCAATCGGTAAGAACCAATCATTAAAATCAAACAAACTCTCAAAATTAAATTGGTCGTCCTGAAAAGGACGGATTTGAAATGGTCCGCATTTGAATTAAAACCCTCTCTGCGCCTTACCAAAAGATGTCTACCAAATATCACACACACATAAGCACCTTATTTCGCTCCTCGTGGTTGCACCCACCAACTGGCTACAAAGCATTATCTACCAAATATCACACACACACAAGCACCTTATTTCGCCCCTAGTAGTAGCACCCACCGGCTGGCTACAAAGACATTATTTGCCCAAGCAGCCGACTGCCTAGCACACCACAGCATAATGTATGGCTGCCTAGCAACGGTTGCCTAGCCAACGGCTTGTTACCAACAGACTGCAGTGCAATCAGCTACCTGACCAATTGCTAGGTCGCCAGTGCACTTTCTATGGTGCTTGCCACAGCCAGCTGCCAAATCCAAATTGGCGTCTTGCCGCTCCGCTGAATGAAGTTAGTGCACCCTCCAGGGTACATACTATCGCCCGGCGCCAGCTGCCAATCCATAATGGCTCGATGCTCCGCACAGCTTCAGTACTGCAACACGAATGAGAAATTTTGCGAAGGTGTACCCGTTTTATATCGTTCACTGCTGCATATGAGACCTCCCTTGCTTACATTTGAAATCTGTGATAGTAAAATTGAGTGCATTGAGTAAATTTACTCTGAAAAATCGGCAATATAAGACATCACCTCATATTTTGGTTATTTTCAATAGCTTGAAATTGTTAACGGATAATGTTTGATAATTGAATTGATACGCGGGAAAATTTCCAATCGATTGATGTAAACATCTTGAAAATCTATTGAGCATTTATTAAGTTATTAGCGTTTAATTTGTAACGATATTTCGTGACGGTCGCTGATTTATAGATTTTCAATTGACACCCTACCCTTCCCGTAAGACGTAGTCTACGTCAAAAACACAACAAATAGGTTTCTAGAAGACATACTGGACACCATAATTAAAACGAAAGTTGCACTGCCGAATAGCAAGCTGCTGACTCTACATGAAATTCTAGCAATAGAATCCATATTGCATGAACAAGGAATCACCACGCAATTCCCAGAACAAGCGCTCGACTATGTCGAACCCAAGATAGCATTGATCCTTCAGGTTCCCAAATTACAAAAGAATCCGTCAGAAGTCATTCAAGTTTTACCACAAAACAATGATCTACAATCTCCCACTGCAAATAATTAAAGCAGATAGCATAGCATAGCATAGCATTTTCCGACCAGACACAATCATGAGTTGGCTGTTGTAGAGACGATGGGAGCGCCAGAAGAGCTGCCTTGGGTGTGACAGGCTCTTCATCCATCAATCTCTTTGCACAACACCTGGCCAGGTCCTTATGATCAGCAAGGGATGGGAGGGAAGTGTTGATTAGATGTCTACTTAAGAAGATGCTGAGAACTCATGCTACCTTCATAGACATCTGGAGTTGGAAGTTGGATGGGATTGTGCGGGAGGCTTTCCTTGGTGAGAAAGCAAATGTATATTTATATGTATATTGGTCGTTGGGAGTGACGAAGCTAAGAAAGTTAATGCACTCCTTTCTTGTCCACACAGGCGTTTCCTACTTGTATTCAAGCTCCAAATCCAAGGGTGTAGCACCTTTTGTTGCACTAACTCTTGTCCTAGCCTTTTAAGGCTTATGGTTATAGCGCCATAACTTGCTCTCTGAAAAGAGAAGAAAGGCGCGCCGACACAGAGTCATACGCTCATACACATACACACATACGATCACACTCTCTCTCTCTCTCTCTCTCTCTCTCACACACACACACACACACACACACACACACACACACACACACACACACACACACACACACACACACACACACACACACACACTTAAAGGAATTTCCCCCGCTGAACAACAAGCGTTTCGGGAGCTAAAACTCTAAAATATAAAATATAAAAAGTTAAAAGTATTAAAGGGTGATACGGTCAAAATTTGGTCAAGGGAAAACGCGTGTAAATCGGTGAAATCGTTTATTTAAAAAATCAAATTAAATTTCTTTTTCAAATTCAGTTAGTATAAAATTCAGGAAAAATATTCAGTTAGGCTTCCGCTTTTCCAAATCCGAATTGCCGGGCCTTACGCTTGACCCCTGCCATCAGATTTTGTACAGCCACCTTGTCCACCTTCTTCGCCGCAGAAAGCCAGTTTGCCTTGAACTGCTGCTCGTCCTTAGCAGTTTTTTTGGTCTTCTTTAGGTTCCGCTTGACAATAGCCCAGTATTTCTCAATTGGGCGGAGCTCTGGCGTGTTGGGAGGGTTCTTGTCCTTGGGAACCACCTGCACGTTGTTGGCGGCGTACCACTCCATGGCCTTTTTACCGTAATGGCAAGATGCCAAATCCGGCCAAAACAGTACGGAACAACCGTGTTTCTTCAGGAAAGGCAGCAGACGTTTATTCAAACACTCTTTCACGTAAATTTCTTGGTTGACAGTCCCGGAAGCTATGAAAATGCTGCTTTTTAAGCCACAGGTATACAGCCGGCGTCGGTGGTGTAGTGGTAAGCGTGACTGCTACTTGGCACCCCAGTAGGGTCTGGGTTCAATCCCAGTCGACGTCGGTGGTTTTTCTGAGGCGAAAAAATCTGGTCACGTCTTCCTTCGGAAGGGAAGTAAAGCCGTTTGTCCCGGTTCATATTCATGAGTCGTTAGGTAGGGTCCAGGTGGTGGAGTCGTCTTCCTGGCGTTGGTGATTGTCACCATGTGAGAAAATAGGCCGACGTATAATAAAGATTATATAAAAAAAAGCCACAGGTACAGATGGCTTGCCAAACCAGATATTTCTTTGCGAACTTTGACAGTTTCGTGTGCTTGAAAATATCTGCTACCTTTCCCCTTCCTTTTGCCGTATAAAACTCCTGTCCCGGAAGCTGCTTGTAGTCGGCTTTGACGTAGGTTTCGTCGTCCATTACCACGCAGTCAAACTTCGTCAGCATCGTCGTGTACAGCCTCCGGGATCGCGCTTTGGCCGTCGTATTTTGTTTATCATCGCGATTTGGAGTCACTACCTTCTTGTTAGTCGATAGTCCGGCTCGTTTTATGGCTCGATGCACGGTTGTAGACGATACACCCAGCTTATTTGCGGCATCTCGGAGAGATAGGTTAGGGTTTCGCTTGAAACTACCGGCAACTCTCTTTGTCGTCTCAGCGGCTTCCGGTTTTCGATTTCCCCCAGATCCAGACTTCCTGGCTGTCGACAAACGTTCCCCAAACACTTTAATTACATTTGTAACGGTTGATTTGACAACTTTTAGGGATTTTGCCAACTTTGCGTGCGAGTAGCTCGGATTTTCGCGATGTGCGAGCAAAATTTTGATACGCTGCTCTTCTTGCTTGGACGGCATTTTGACAACTGAAGAGTGAATTCCAAAATCAAAATAGGAGCAACATTCTACAACAAAAAGCACACACCTTTAAAAAAGGGGGGGTCTTGTTTTTTTTTAAATAAAAAAAAGAAAGACATACGTCTATTTGATATTGACTATTTTTGTCGTCTTTAGGTGCGCAACTAAGTTCCCGCTGTTCAGCAATAGATGGCGCCAGTAGTAAGTGCTGGTCGAATGTTGTACATTTCAACCGTCATAAACCAAGCTCAGACATATGGTAAACAAACCGCTTTCCCAAATCAGTGATTTTGGTTTAGTGTTATACATTTTGGTTGTTTGAAGATGTCTGCTTTCGTGCCAAATAATCGTCATTTGCGGGAAGTGTTGATTTTCTTCTTTCATTCGAAGAAAACGGCGGCTGAAACACATCGAGAGCTCCAAAAAGTTTACGGTGATGCTGCTCTGAGTGAAACAACGTGTCGTGATTGGTTTCGTCGCTTCAAAAACGGTGATTTCAGTGTTGATGATCGTCCGCGTGAAGGAAGGCCAAAAAACTTCGAAGACTCTGAATTGGAGGCATTGCTCGATGAGGATCCGTGTCAAACGCAAGATGAGCTTGGTTCAGGATTAGGAGTTTCCCGCCAAGCTGTTTCTAAGCGATTGCATGCGTTGGGAATGATTCAAAAGCAAGGAACTTGGTTCCTACGATTTGAAGCCAAGAGATGTTGAGCGTCGTTTTTTCGTCTGTGAACAACTGCTCCAGCGGCAAAAAAGGAAGAGTTTTCTACATCGCATTGTGACGGGTGACGAAAAATGGATTCATTACAGTAACCCAAAACGGAAACATTCATGGGGACTGCCCGGGTATGCTTCAACATCGTCGCCTAGGCCGAATATTCACGCTGCGAAGGTTATGCTGTGTATTTGGTGGGACCAAGTTGATGTTATTTATTATGAGCTGTTGAAACCAAACGAAACCATTACCGGGGAACGGTATCGAACTCAATTGATGCGATTGAGCCGAGCACTGCACGAAAAACGGCCACAAAACGAGCACAGACACGAAAAAGTGATTCTTCAGCTTGACAACGCTCGACCTCACGTTGCGAAACCCGTGAAAACCTACTTGGAAACGCTCAAATGGGAAGTCCTACCCTACCCGCCATATTCTCCTGATATTGCACCGTCCGATTATTACTTGTTCCGTTCGATGGCACATGGTCTCACTGGTCAGCAATTCCACTCAAATGATGACATCTCAAAATGGCTTGATTCTTGGATAGCATCAAAAGGCGAACAGTTCTATCGAAATGGTATTCACGTTCTACCAGAAAGATGGGAAAAAGTCGTAGCTAGTGATGGGCAATACTTTGAATAATTCGTTTGTATCCTTTTGTTTTCAAAATAAAGTTCCTTTTTCACAAAAAAACAGCGAGAACTTAGCTGCGCACCTAATATTTAAAAATGAGAAATGATGAATATGAAAAATGGAAAAAAGCATAAGGTCTGTATCCGCAATAATCCGGACACCCCGAAACATGAATAAAACATAAATTTCGCATTATATTTAGGTCGTAGTTGTTTATTTCAGATTCATGAGATGTGTTTGAACAATTTGTGAAGACAAAACATAGTTATTCGGTATTTGCATAAAATTTTCGAACTTTGCGCTTAACTCCGTCCATTAGGGTTTGTACAGACTCTTCAGAAATCGTAGAAGCCGTCTTTGTTCAAATTTGCTGGAAGTGTTTGATGTCTTTGATTGCTTGCTTCTTTCCAGAAAGCTTCCGCTTCATCAGAGCCCAATATCTCTCGATTGGTCGTAGCTCTGGGCAATTTGGCGGGTTTGAGGTTTTTGGTACAATGTTCACTTGATTTGCTTGGTACCACTCCATCACAGTTTTAGCATAGTGGCATGATGCCAAATCGGGCCAGAACAAAGGTTTTTCTTTGTGACTTTTGATGAAGGATAGCAATCGCTTCTGCAGACACTCTTTCTGATAGATCTCCTTGTTGATTGTGCCTGTAGTGACGAAAGATTTACTTTACTTTGCCATACGTAAAATTGCTTGCCACACAAGGTATTTTGGGAAATTTCGATGCTTTCTTCGTTCTGAAATGCTCAGCTGTAGCATTTCTAGCCATAGCAGAATAAAAAGCCAGCCCTGGAAGCTGCTTGAAATCCTCCAAGACATAAGTTTCATCGTCCATACAACGCATGAAAACTTCGTCAAATATTCGCAGTACAAACGTCGAGCCCGTGATTTTGCTGCCCAGTTCTGTTTGTCGTTGCGATTTGGAACTGTTTTTACTTTATATGACTTAAGTCCCAAACGTTGTTTTGATTTTTGGACAAAACCAGGCGACATCCCTATTTTATGAGCCACCGTTCGAATGGAAAGATTTGAGTTTTTCGTTAATATCCTTTTCACCTCTCGGTCCATGACAGGATCAGCGCGTCCAATGTTTTTGTCACTTCTCGGTTACCTCTCCACTGTCAAACGTTCCGAAAATGATTTGAGCACATTGTGAACAGTGGATTTAGGCAAATCTAATGTTTTGCAAGGTCCCGTATTGACAAGTCAGGATTTGCCGTACGTCCGTACAAAATTCGCTCGCGCACTTGTTTTTCTTTCGTCGCCATCTTGAATACTAAACATGAAATATAAACATCAATCATAGTCTTTTTCATCATAGACTCTCAGCTATACCATAGTGAAATTTTTCATTCCTACGTGCAATATTTCAAAAGTTACAATGATTTGAAGGTGTCCGGATTAATGTGGATACAGACCTTATTACAATTTGAGATAACTCATGGCAGACGTTTTTGGCAGATTCAGGCAATCGGTGGAGACCCACCTGGTAGTTTTTAGCAAGATGCTTAGAGGCGGACCGGAAGATTCAATAAGCTACCTCCCCCTAGACCAAGGGGTTTTCCTATCAAAACTAAAAATGAAATTTTTACAAATAGATAGCAAACTTTGGTTCAAATCTGATGAGGTTGACTACAAGGGATGTGGTCATTTCGGGTGAATGACCCATATGCATAATGGTCCTCACAATAATAATGGCAACGTAACATCGATTGACAATGCTAGTTGGATCATGACTGGGTCTCAATAGCAGAAATATATTTCAATGCTTCAAAAGAAGAAAAACCATCCCAGAAGTAAAAATGCAATCAGGAAGTGTACACAAATCAAAACTCAGTCAAGCTTCGGTATGCAAATCCAAGTAAGCCAGAAACTGATTGCAATCATCCATTACTGGCATATTTCTCCGTCGTTGGTAATGGCATTCCGAGCAGCAAAATAACAACAATCCGCTCAGTCATCATCATCGCACCCATCAACGGAGAGCCACATTTTCGCCATTATCCTTGCTGTGCAAAATCAATCATGACACTTCACTTTCTGGTCGTTTTCTCCGCCCACCCGATTCAGCTGCAGTCCAAGAAGTAAGCCGACTTGTGACGAACGACACCAACAACCAACCGACGGTCGACGCCGGGTTGCATGCCATTTTTTTGCCAAACTAAATGTATACATGTTATTCATAACCTTATGCTTTCCCCCATTCCGTTCTATTATGCATGCATAACCTTTTTTCTCCGACCATCTTTCTTACCCTTTCGTGTCCCCTTGAGCTGAAAAGGCAATAATGTGAAAGCTAAGAGACACCGGCCAGCCAGGTGGTCCGAAGTATAGGTTGGAGCACGAATATGTCATGTGTTCATGGGTACAAGGTACGATAACTGAGACATACCACGAGAAAAATTGAATCCGGAAAGCAACTCCCGTCCCGTGGCATTCTGTGTTCCTACGATCAATGGCAGGGAATACTTATTCTCAGTGTTTTTTTTTCTCCATTTATTGCATCAAAATGCCGGCAAATATCGAGGGATGAAACAGGCGGTAAGCGATATTGTGGCTGGCGACCGGAGATACATATATTGAATCAGATGGGTTCTTTTGTTGACTGCGAGCTAGAATCCTGAGCAGCAGTGCAGAATACCTCAAAGGCTCGTAAGAGTGTCGTCTCTTATGTCGTCTCCGGTGGCTTATGTTGGCATTTTCGGAAGACGTTACGTTCGGGATGGGGTTCGAGTGGTGAAAAAAATGACATGCTTCGAGTCAGAGAGAGAGAGAGAGAGAGAGAGAGAGAGAGAGAAGAGAGAGAGAGAGAGAGAGTATATTTCATTTCATTATATGATTCACTTAAGGTAGTGAGCGAGATTTCTTGACCCTCCAGTCATAGGGTATGGATATACTTACCACATAATCATACTTATGCTAAAATGGCACATACATCGAAAAATATCACTTAAATATCCTTTCATCGTGCATTACAAAATTTTGCACAGCCCTCATTTTGAATATGTGTGCATGCAGTATCATGCCTCTGTTTTGGTCTGAGATTAGCACTTAAGTTATCAATATGTCGTCGAAGGAAGAGAAGCAACGCATCAAAATATTGCACGTGCATGGCGAAAATCTAAACTACTCTCACGCCAAGTTGGAAATTTTTGAATGTGGCTAAATCAACTGTTACCAACGTATTAAAAGTGTTCGGTGAACATTTGTCGACAGCCAGGAAAGCTTGATCGGGGGGAAATTGAAAGCCGGAGGCCACAGCGAGGACAAAAAGAGTTGCCCGCTGTTTCGAGCGGAACACCAACCTCTCCGTCAGAGATGTCGCAAAGAAGCAGGGAGTGGCGCCTTCAACCGTGGACAGAGCTAAAAAACTAGTTGGACTGTCGACTTACAAGAAAGTGGTGACTCCAAATCGCGACGATAAACAAAACACGTCGGCCAACGCACGATCGCGCAAGTTGTACACGACGATGCTGACGAAGTTTAATTGCGTGGTACAGGACGATGAAACTTACATCAGGGTAGACTTTAAACAGCTTCATGGACAGGAATTTTATACGACAACCGGACGGGGAAAGGTGGCAGATATTTTCAAGCTCATTAAACTGTCAAAGTTCGCGAAGACATATCTGGTGTGGCAGGCCATCTGTACCTGTGGCTCGAAGAGCAAAGTTAACATTCCGACCGGAACCGTCAACCAGGAAACTTATCTGAGCCTACAAAAACGTCAGTGAGCGAAACAATTGTTTCGTTCTATTTTGGCCGGATTTGGCATCTTGCCATTACGGAAAAAAGCCATGGAGTGGTATGCTGCCAACAACGTTCAAGTGGTGCCCAAGTACAAGAACCCTCCCAACACACCAGAGCTTCGCCCAATCGAACAATATTGGGCCATCGTCAAGCGGAACCTTAAGAAGACTCAAAACGCTGTTGTGATCGAGAACCAGTTCAAGGCAAACTGGCGTTCTGCGGCGAATAAAGTGGACAAGGAGACTGTTCAAAATCTTATGGCAGGTGTTAAACGAAAGACCTGGCAATACGCATTCGGTAAAAAGGAAGCTTAGTTGAATATTTCTCATTTTTTCTGTATTAACTGAACTTGAAAAAGATAAAGAATTTGACTTAATAATAAAAACTTTGATCGACTCACACATAACTGTTTGACCAAATTTTGATCGGAACACTCTGTTACATCTGTGCAAAAGCATTTAGAACAGTAAGTTTCGAGCAGGCGATAAGCTACATATCTAGTTGTGATAATAACGTTTGCATTTAAAAAAAAAATGGACTACATTGCCGATTTTTCACGGTTTTACCTTCACCCACACTGTCGAAACTACCCATGCAGCATAAATCATAGTAACCCATGAATCAGCAGATAAAATTTGACAGCTCTATCAGTCGAACTCTAACCGTGATGGCAAAAACAGTGAAGCAACTCCGTTCAGAAGTGTACGCGTTCAATGAACGGCACCCCGCCGCGTCGAAAACGTACATCGTGCGGCACTTTGTGGACGCCGGATACGCCCGTTCCGGCATCTACAACATCTTGGAACTATTAGACTTATGTATAATCAGAGCATCGAAAGAAAGCCCGATTCCGGACGGCCGACGACCCTGAGCGACAAGAAGCTCCGAAGGATTCTGAAGAGGAAGACCAAGGGAAAAGTGGCTACATCGCTGCGTGCGCTTGGCCGGGGGTCGGTTCAACCGGCCAAACAATGAAACAGTACCTGGCGAACATGAACATACATGTCTGGAAGCTGAAGTCACGTCCACTGGTTTCGAAGCTGCAGGCAATGACGCAGCGGCAGCGGCTGAAAAGATGGTCTACTCGATTTTCCCGGTGAATCGCAACGTGGCGGTGGTGATGGACGACGAGATCTATCTCACCCTGGATGGCAACGACTGGCAGGGCACTTCGTATTTTACTTCCCCCACGAAGGAAGTGAGCTCCGAGGTGAAGTTCATTTCACACACCAAGTTCCCCAAGATCTGGCTGTGGCTGACAATCAGCGAAAAGGGGATGTAAAAGCCGCTCTTCTTTCGCTCCGGACTGGCCGTGAAAGGGAAAATTTATAGTACGAAATGCCTGCCGGAAGTTGCGTCGTTCATCAAGAAATACCATAAGGGCGAAGACGCGGTGTTCTGGTCGGATCTGGCGTCGGCCCACTACTCGAAGCGATCGTTGGAGGAGATGGAGCGGCTGAATAGCGACCTGAATATCATCCTGAAGCGTAAGATCTACTGCAACAATTTTGTCGCGAAAACTGAGGAGGAATTGATAAATAAAACGAAGAAAGAACTCAAAAACATGCCTACACGCATGTTTTCGTCCGCCATGGCGAATGTTCCGGTAATTGTTTGGTTGCGAATAGCTGCGATCATAGCGCGCGGTATCTATTATTTCGGTTACATATTGTTCGTTGGTGTTTATGGAATGAAGATCCTGGATAATGTGAAGAATTGGTGCTTTGTGTCCGCCTCGATGTATGTCTCGTCGAAAGAGGTAGAGATAAATAGAGAAAGAAAATGGCGCGTGTTGCGGACGGTCCCGATTAACTGGCAGGAAAAACGTATCAACCGGGAACAAATATGAGTTCGGCAGTGGCGGTAAAGTCAAGTGTTACATCGGTGCAGTGGAAGGTTCGTTCGGAAATCATTGTTGAATCTTTCCGGGAGATCACTTATCTTGGATGGCTTCTTTGCTGTCGTTTTGCTGCTGATGTTGCCTTTTTTGCGCGACCAACGATTGGCGGCTAGTTGGCAACAATACCACTAGTTGCTGCAGGGTCGATTTGTGATGACACCAACACACTGTCGGGGTGTTTGCTGTGAAAACGGATGACCTCTCCAAAGTTGATAAACAGGAGTTTCTTCAGGTGTTTGTTAAACATGCAATTTTGAAAAAGTGCAGTCTTGAGATTTCATAGGCAGTGTTTCGCTCAGGGTTTTTTTTTCCTATGATGTGAAAAGTAAAAATAATTAAAAGTGCTCGCGGTTGGTCCCATATTACACTGATAATTGCGAAATTTGAGTGTACGGTAATTTTTTGCTAGTGACATGATAAACACAGTCTAAGGCGCATTGTACGTGTGATGGAAGAAAGTCCTCGGGTTGCACCTTTATGTCGAAGGCATGGTTTCACCCTCCAAGACGAAATATTCGAGGGCCTCAGCCAATGAATAGCAGAAAACGGCTTTAAATACGGATTGAGAGGTGGTAAGTGCACTCATAAACGCGGAGCGGAACAGGTAAATACAGTCGGGTACCGATCTTTTCGGTTTCGTTCTTCACGGTCTCAATTTCTACGGTTTCGTTCTTTTCGGGCAAACTGTAAAGATCGATACCATTAATTGGGAGAAATGAGGTCTATTGTTGTTTCAATTAATAAATATCTACAGTCTTCAGCAGAATTGTTGTACGGGGTTGGATCAACAAATCTTTGTCATTGGATTTCGGTTTAGTTGGGAAGTTCACCGCTAGAAGCGCTTTTTTCGAGCTACGAAATATGAGTGCTGTGACGCGTTGTGTAAGGGGTAATTGGTTTAATCCTAGGATATCTCGAGAGCCTCAGCAGTTAGGACATATTAGTCTTGAGTAAACTTGTCCTAGTGGCCAAGTCCTTCCTAGAGGTGGTCACAGAAGTTCCGAATTCGGTCACTATACGGCGCTAGTGTGCATATAATCTTCCAATTTGTGATTGCTATATTTCGATAGCCTTACTAGTTAGGACGATGTTTTCTTCAACAAACTTGTGCTAGTGGTCAGGTCCTTTCGGGTGGTAGTCACATGTGTTTGGAACTCACTCACTGTGTGGCGCTAGTGTGCATATGAGCCTGCTGGTCTATTATGCTATATCTCGAGAATCTTACTAATTAGGACACTGCTTTCTTTAGCAAACATGTGTTAGTGGCCAAGTCCTTCCGAACAGTGGGCAAATTTGTTTGGAATTCTCTCACTGCGCGGCGCTTGTGTGTATATAGGGTTTCAGTTTTATTATGCTATATCTTTAGCGTTTTATCAGTTAGGACATTGCTTTCTTGAACAAACTTGTGCTAGTGACCAAGCCCTTCCGGGTGGTAGTCACATAAGTTCGCAATTCACTAAATGGCGCTAGTGTGCATATGAGCCTCCAATTAAAGAATGCTATATCTAGAGACCTTTACTAGTTAGCTCACTTGTGCTAGTGGCTCAATTTTTGATCAAATTATCGACTTTATTGAAAAGAAAGGATTGTTGCAAGCAGAAGTTGCTCGAAAATATAACAAAACCGAAGCGTGCATCCGGTATATCCTCAAAAAAAAAGTCTAAACTTACAGAACTTGCTTCTGCCACTTCTACGATTGGAAAAAAATATTTGTAAGCTACGAGATCCAGTTTTTCTAGATATGGAAGTAGCACTTAAAGCGTTAATCGAAGATACTACCAACAAGGTGTTTCCAATTGAATTCAACACTACGCATTTTATAAATATAAATCAGAAGTGTCGGAGGTGGAAGGCATACAGTTCAACGCCACAAAGGGATGGTTCAATAGGTTTAAGAAACAATTTGGAATCCATAATGTACGTCTACACGGTGAAATGGCATCAGCTGATACTGAATCTGCAGCCTGGTTCCCTGGTTGAAAAAGAAATAGAAAGTGGCAGTTTTGTCTCGACCAAGTTTTTAACTGCGATGAGAAAAAACTTTTCTGTAAAAAGTCCCCCAAAGGTCTTAGCATCTAAAAACATTTCCAGGATCCAAAGCGGATAAAAAAGGATTTTCCATCCTGTTTTGCTCTAACGTAACAGGATCCTTAATGACGAAACCACTCGTTATAAATAATATCTAAATCTGAATTAACAAATTGCAAAAAGAAAAGCATTACCGGAGCAACAAAAGGGGTTGGATGACTCAAAAACTTTTTGCAGACTGGATTTTTGCACCGAAGCTAGAGAAGTTTGGCGCAGCCCAAAATATTGGATTTAAAGGTTTGCTGTTATTGGACAACGCTCCCTCCCATCCACCAGCCATTGGAAATCCTAACATTAAACTAAAGTATATGCCACCCAATACAAGCTCATTGCTACAGGATTAAAGGGCGAACACGAAATTATTGCGACACATTAAACAGGGCATAACTTTTTTACCATTGGGTAAAAATCAACCAAATTTTGCACACTTTCTCATTGATGTGTATTCTTTACATGCTGTCAAACTCGAAGTCGTGTTTTTCGATTCAACGAAAATGTAGGTGAACCAACGCGAGTCGAGAGAACAAATTCTTTCCAAACACCTGGAATTTCCTGACCTGTCGAACCGGCAGTTGGGAAAAAATGTTGAACATTCACCATTCAACCGTCTCCAGAGTGTTGAAGCGGTTCCAGGAGCGGTTGACGTTGGACCACGGCAAAGGAGCTGGAAGAAAACCGGGACCGGAGAACAAAAAGACGGAGGGAAAGGTGAAGCGGATGATTAAAGCAAATCCCAACGTCTCAAGCCGTGATTTGGCTAAAAAGATCGGCATGTCGCAGAGCTACGTCCAGAACGCAAAGAAGAGAGCTGGACTACATACATACAAGGTACAGAACTTCCCAAACCGCGATGAGCGGCAACAATCGACGGCTAAAACTCGGGCGCGGAAGCTCTACGAGAAGATGCTGACAAAATATGGCTGCTGTGTGATGGACGACGAAACGTATATAAAAGCCGATTTTAAGCAAATTCCGGGGTTGGAGTTTTTCACCGGCAAAAGCAAGTTTTATGTGGACGACAAATTTAAGAAGAAGAAAATGTCGAAGTTCGCCTCCAAATATCTCATTTGGCAGGCCATCTGCTCTTGCGAACTGAGGAGTGAGCCTTTCGTGACAAAGGGCACAGTAAATGGCGAGATCTACAAATCTGAGTGCCTCGAGAAGCGCCTTTTGCCGTTCTTGCAGCAGCATGACGAAGCTCCGCTATTTTGGCTAGATATGGCATCATGCCACTATTCTAAAAGTGTCCTGAAGTGGTATGAGGCCAATTCTGTCCATTTTGTTCCAAAGGACATGAATCCGCCAAACTGTCCGGAGCTGCGCCTGGTGGAGCAGTACTGGGCAATGATGAAGCGGGAACTTCGGAAGAGAAAGAAGACAGTCAAAGACGAGAAGGACATGTTAATAAAATGAAAAAAAAAACTGAGAAACTGGTACCGGATGACACTGTAAAGACTTTGATGGAGGGCATCAAGCAAAAATGCGTTCAATTTTACACTCAAGGCTCCATCGATTAACTTTTCTTTTGATTTTTGAAGTAAATATATGTATAAAACTACCCTAAAATTTTGGTTTGATTCTAAACATTATAAGAAAATTGGCATGACATTTTCGGTGTCGCAATAATTTCGTGTTCGCCCTTTATGTCTAGAGATGCTACAGCTATAATATATTTTGGCAACTGCCGAGAAACACGGATTTTCGTTTCCAGATGCTTGGAAGAAATTTACGCTTAAAGACTGTTTTGTTTGCATGGAAGTTGCCGTTGAAGACATTAAGGCGAGTATATTGCGGAATTTCTGAAAAAAGATAATTCCTTCATGTTTCGCACATTCGAAAGGATTTAAAAACTATGGCAGAAATCAAGGAGCTGGGCGCAATGTTCAGTGTATCCGAAATGACGCATGGTGAAATCAATGATATGTTGAAAGAAGAGTTGGCAACATTAGATGAAATTGTAGCTGAGCTGGACCCACCTACAACCTCTCTGGAGGACCTTTTGATCCCACCACCTACTGCAGCTGAGATAGACGAAAAAGTTAAGCAGCTCTCAGAGATTGAAAATTTTTTGAACTTTGGACAATAACGAGGACCGTAGTGAAAAAATTCGAAACATGTTGATGGATTGCAAAACCCTACTTGAGGAGTGGAAGATCGAGAGCAAAAGGAATGAAACACGAAAGAGTTGATAAAGAAAAAGAGACTAAAGCAACAATTTGCACATAAACAATGTTTTTGATTATTTTGAAAACTTTCCCATTGCTCAATCCACCCCCTTTGGATATAGCCCAGCTTCTTGAAGCCTTTTGCGGTGTCACTGTCCTTTGCTATATCACTGACCCTTGCTCCAGTATCTCCCTCTCTCTCCTCTCTCTTTCTCTCTCTCTCCTCTCTCTTTCTCTCTCTCTCTGGCTACTTCATATTTCTACTCGTAATTCACATTTCTACTCTTTGTACAGCGTAGACAAACTGGAAGCTCAAATGTACACTAGCGCCACACAGTGAGTGAGTTTCGTACACTTGGGACTACCCCCCGGAAGGGCTTGGCCACTAGCACAAGTTTGCTGAAGAAAACATTGTCCTAACTAGTAAGGCTCTCGAGATAAAGTAATCACAAATTGGAAGATTATATGCACACCAGCGCCACACAGTGAGTGAGTGAGACTACCATCCGAAAGTGCTTGGCTACTAACACAAAGTTGCTGACGAAAGCAATGTCCTTATTAATAAGACTCTTGTAATATAACAATAAATAATCTGGAACCTCATATCCGTACTAGCGCCACATAGTGTGTGAATTCCAAACGTATGTGATAATCATGCGGAAGAAATTGGCCACTAGCACAAGTTTGCTGAAGAAAGCATCGTCCTAACTAGTAAGGCTCTCGAGATATAGCAATCACAAACTGAAAGATTATATGCACACTAGCGCCGTATAGTGAAATTCAGAACTTGTGTGACCACCTCTAGGAAGGGCTTGGCCACTAGGACAAGTTTACTGAAGACTGATATGTCCTAACTGGTAAGGCTCTCGAGATATTTTAGGCGTCACATTACTCATATTCAGTAGCTCGAAAGTAAAGCGTCTCTAGCGGTGGAATTCCCAATCAAACCGGAATCTAATGACAGTG
Source organism: Aedes koreicus (assembly GCA_024533555.2). NCBI lineage: Eukaryota > Metazoa > Arthropoda > Insecta > Diptera > Culicidae > Aedes > Aedes koreicus. The sequence goes on from JAHHFK020004255.1 coordinate 167,794, forward strand.
ATTTGTTGGTCCAACCCCGTACAACAATTCTGCTGAAGACTTAGATGTTTATCACTTGAAACAACTGAGATAGACCTTCCTTCTCCCAATTAATGAAAATCCCATAAGCTGCGGGTATCGATCTTTACGGTTTCGATACGGTACCCGACTGTAAGGCCGTTTTCAGCGGTGTTCTATTATTTTGGTCTAGTTTTATAACAGTTCCAAAAATATAGACCACCAAAAATAGATCAACTATTTTCCATTTTCACCGCCATTGTTCTAAATTTTGTATGATGACGTCCATGTGTGTGTTTTGTTTTGGAACTCCGCCTGCTTCGTTTGGATTTGGTTTGTGTTGATTCAACTCGTTCGACATTTCGAAATAATTCTAAAAAGTTTCCGAGATTCACGAGTCAAAAGGTGCCGATTCCTGTTGGCGCTGGGTGAATATTAAGATGAATGATTGGTTCCAGATAGTGAAGGTTATTCCGAGAGTCAAAGTGTCGTTTGTCACTTTCTCACTTTTATCATTTCCCCAAGAGACATACCTCACTTCAACTCTCGGAATAACCATCAGTATTGAATTCCGCGGCTGCTTCGTGCTGTTTTATGGTAGACGAGTTGGAGGATTTCCGTCTTGCTGAATCAGTCAAAACTGGAAATTAATTTCCATGGAAATTTCCTTTTTAGGAGGAAGCTCTCATACGCTTAACTATGAATGTTTGACTGGATGAGAGTACGGCACTAGCTGACATAAAGGATCGGTATTGAGCTGGGTAATCTGCCGCTCAGTTCAACTCTATTTTAACAACGATTTCGGGCCTGAATAAAGCATTCCAACCGGCTGAAAACCCTGAAACTCCATTGCTAACAGGTTTCCTACGACAGGACTCTCTACAAGTCCCAATGCAAAAAGTTCGCGTTTCTTAGTCAGTTGAGCATCGCGTCCTCAAGTAATACACTTGTTCGGAACGAAAGTATTAAAAGGAAACGAACTTCCATGGTTTCTCGCAGATGATCATCAAAAACCCATCAGAATATATTCCATCAGTTCCGCGAAGCGATATAGTAAGTGGAATAAAAGTCTGGAAACGCCGGAAGACGATGTTGAAATCAAAATGTTCCGAAAAACTAGACAGAATGTTAACACGTTCATTATAACATAACTTATTCATCTTCCCGATTGGCACCGGAGGAAGTGCAGATGATTGAAAGAGAAAACACCGTTGCGTTTAGACTTAGAACTTCGTACCTTTGTTTTTTTTTAAATAAATATCATTCATTTTGAAGGCTCAATCATATTAGTTTTAGGTTAATTTGGTAATAACATGTAGTTGAAGGGCATCTGGAATATAGATAGAGAAATCAGGTATCTTTGAGTATCTGATGTGACTTTATATATAATGTCAGAATTAGTGCACTGTACAGCTGAACAGCAACTTTGTGTATAACGTTCAAACCAGCAGTAAAAACAATTGTCATTTGAATCTCCCAGTTTTGAACTGGAACAAAACTAAAAGATTTAAATGTTAGAAGGGTTACATTATTCAGGATTAAACGAGAGAATATCTTGGATCTTTGCGCTGGATTTCAATACAAACAATAGAACTGGAACAATTTTAGGTAGAGTTTTACCTCTGCTTGTTTTCTGTTCACCCAGGTCGAGGGAACCTGTATTAGAGTTGTCTCCATTTACCATGTACTGGAAGTAATATCTCAGCAGAAGAAATGATACACGTTTTGCCGAGTTGAAAAATCCCTAATATCCCCCACCCAAGCTCGCGCAATTTCTAAAAGGTCGCATAGGTTTCACAAGCCTTTTTTAGACTTTTTATTTGATTGCGTAAGGTGTGAGATGTTTGGGATCTTTCAGCTTGGCAAAACTTGCGTCACTTTTCCTCTTGTGTACTTATTTCAATTTACCTCAAGGTGTGTAAATTTGTGGTGCTAGTTGAAATGCTTCAAATACCTTGGAAAATCATATTTGTAACTGGGATTTTATATAGCATCTTTCTTGCTAGCCTTCATATGCTTCCAAAGTGCACAAAATTCAATGTATGGGAAATACAACTTTTTGATGAAGACTCAAGCAACGTGTAAAACATATGTGTTAGCAAAATCACGCATGATAAAAATAAACAAAGCTATGAAAGCACGTAAGGCTTGTTTTAAAAATGTGTCATAGCTGTGACAATATGTGTTAACGTATCTAGTATACTGAAAAAAAAATAATTATAGGGATGGATTACTTCCGCTAGAAGTTCACCCTTCTTTTTCAACTTACCCATAATGATCGTAACACTTTAGCCATATTCACAAAACTTCATCAATAATCAAAGAACTTCATAATATAGTTCGCAGAAATTCTTCAAACTTCGTAGAGCTGCTGCAAAGTTGAACTTACATATTTCTCAAAATATCAGTTTAGTTCAAAGAACTTCAGTGTTCAGAATTCCACCATTGCCAGCCGAACTCCATAATGTTTAAAAAAAAAAGCTATGATAAAGTTCAAAAAGCTTAAGAAAAATAAAAGAGAACTTGAGCAAAGTCAGTAATCTGGTTGGTAATACCGTAATATTGTTTTCATACTTACCGAAAAACGAGCGCGCGATCCACGCGGTTGTGGACTTTGCCCTTGTTGTTGTTGTTTTACACCATTTTTTTTCAGCTGCCTAAACAAATTTAGAACGCTCTGGATTCCGTTCCAAATTCGCAACAAAATAAAACAAAGCGTATGACAGTTTTACTTTTTTTACACCAAAACTGTTCGAAAATAAAAATTAGAACGCACCGGTGAAAATGGAAACTTTGGTTTGGTCTATTTAATTGTCAAAATTTAGAATAGACCACGACCGCAGAAAACGGCCTAAGTAATACATATTGTCCCTATGTCTGTATATTAAACCTAGATCAAATAAAATTAAAACTTAACATTTTATATTATATTGTTTCCGCCTCACCCACCTTTACTAACGATTATGAATCATTAATATGATCACATCACTTATCAAGATGAATCCTGATCCATCGAAACCTACTCTATTAATAAAAAAAACTCCTTCCTGTGACCTTTGCGGGAATGCTGAGGTAAACAGGATCCTTAAACAGCAAAGGTCACACTAACATTCCTTCCTTATTCCCACCTGATTGCAAGGACGTAGCTCGCGCCGTTATTGATTATTAGAGAAATTGAGTCATTGAAACGTGTACAGTGAGAATGGTCGGTTACCCCCAGCCCCATTCAGTTGATTCATTGTGCAATTTCACTGATTCTGATCAATCATGGAGTAGCAACCATTGATACGTGCAGTCAGTCAAGCTAAGCTAATAAGTTGCAAACAAATTGTTACAACTGACTTTCAACAAGTGTACTGCTAGGATAGCAATGTCTATGTTTTGTAGACGTAGAGGACTACCGGTCTAATTAATGTCTTGTAGATGATCAACTTTGTAGTTTGGTGAACTTTGTTCGATCTTAGCGTCCTTCGGAGTCCAAAGTAGGCACGATTTCACGTGCGCCTCTTCCCATCGTGTATTTTGTTTTCAACGCATTAATCACTAGCCCAATCCTACCAGCTTCAGCCTTAAGCCTGAAGCAAGCATGGGAAAATTCATTCACTCGCACGAGCACCACCGATATAAAATAGCAACCCTCGGTTGCTAACAGAATAGAGCATTTCCAGCCAGAATAGCAAACCGGTTGCACCCTACTCTCTCCGATCTAAATGAAATTTTGTCCATATGTTGGTTTCTACCCAAAATTACGTTTTCTATTAAAAAAATCCAAAATTATCCTGGACTAATTTTCTATAAGGGCGTATTTAAAATGTGGATTTTATTTTTTCAAAATAAAAAAAAAACTTCGCAAACGACTCTTCTGATCAAATGTCGTCTTTGAAGAAGTTGTAGGTAATGAAATGTTCTTCAAGCAAAAAATACACTGAAAATAAAAAAAATCGTAAATTCTTGCTTAAAAAACATACAACATTAATTTTATCAAAAGACTCCCCCTTCGATCCTCCTATTTTTTTTTAAAAAAAAAAGCTGAAGTTATGTCCTTTTATCTGGTGAAGAGATTAAGATGGTCCCTCCTTTTTTTTTTATTCTTTGTTTATAAATATATATAATTTTTTTGAAAGTGATGAAAATGATAATTTTTTTATTAATATATACCAAAAATAGATTGTTTTTAATTAAAAAGCATTTAAAAACTTTTTTCGTAAGCCTAGCCGTTCTCAAATTATTGCGAATGTTAATAACAGTATTATATGTTTTTTGCAATTTTTTTGGCCCTTTTTGATTGTTCGTCGTGATGTCCACAACAAAATGTATTTTTCATAATAGATTATTGAAAAACAGACAATCTTTTCTCACACACGGTGGCAGTCAGACTTACCCGTTTCAGTTTGAACGCGATGGAAAAGAATCAAGTTGGTGCTTTTGGATATGTGTGTGTTTCGGATAGTTTTGTTTAGGGAGAGCAAAAGCAGTATTTCATACAATGTTGTTTTTTTTTTAATTTTCATTACATTTATTACATTTCAGATCATTTGAGTACATTAAATATTTTGGGTTCATCATTAGAATTAGAAAATACCTTAACTGCAATTTGGTTTTATTTGAAACTGGAACGTAAGCATGATATTTTTGAGTTCCAGGAAAAGGTTTTGCTTTGTTATTAGATCGAATTCCTTTTTAGATTCAGGATCGGTAATTTTTTCCTTTAACTGGTTCATTATTACCTCGTAGTCCTGATCCTTGGAGTTATGACGCTTAACTCCATCCATAATTTCTTTGGGTTTTTGCAGGGGTAGGCAGCACTTCTCATTTTCTCCGTTGAAATCGGTGACACATGAATTCCCAGGATGCCATTGTTGAATGTCTCGATGTTATATGACAAAATGATTTCATTAACAATGAAACATATCTAAAGGTCTCGTTGATTGCACACCACTGGTAGAAGGCACTTCCTCATCATTCGAAGGTGGTGGTTTTTGTTGGGAACGATAAATTAGGGGACGGCACTTATTGCAGATTAGCATCGAATTATCCAATGGTATCTTACAACCTAAAGATCTTAATTTTTCAAGTTTCTAGGTTCTAAACCACACTTCTTCGATTTGGGTAAAGTTTTACAACACTTGAAAGTATTATCCATGTTTGAAAATAAACTTGCTTGTTTAACTTGAAAAGCTATGAAAGATAAACAAAATTTGATGACTTCCCAATGTATAGCACTTTGTTGACTTTGTACCTATCTTCATTACAAATGTATGACAGACTCCATTGTATTGAAATGTACCTATAAGAAATGTGTTTCAGGCACGGGTATAAATAAAAAATTACCTGACTGCTGTCTCCTCAACGAGAGGCTTGAAAAATCTCGATATATTAACCGATTTTGCAAAAAAAAGAACTTTTGAGTTTGATCATTTACTGCAGATAGCATCAGTTTGTATCGCTTCCCTTGTGTCTAAACAGAAACGAGTAAGGCTGACAGCCTCCGTGTCTGAGAAAGATTTATTCCTTATTCAATACATACAATCATGTAACATGCATTTTTTGTAGACATCGACTCACATTTGAAAATGGTTGAAAATATTGTTACAAAATTTCCTTTTAATAAAAATTCGCAATAACTTCAGAACGGCTGGGTTTACAAAAATAGTTTTTATGTGCTTTATTATGAAAAATAAATACGTGGAGTCTATTTTTGGTAAAATTATATTAGAAAATACGCGATTTCATCAATGGGTCAATCTGATCAATTTAAAATCTTCAAAAGATTTTAAATTTTTTCCAAAGATCGGGCCATTGATCGGGCAATCTTGGTAAAACAACTACACATTTTTTTCAGTGTTTGAAAATTGTAAATAAAAATAAAACAAGAGCAACAAATTCCACAACAAACTGTAAAGACTGTATTCGATGAAATTTGGACACACGCAATTGTTCGTAACTTTTTAGCGTGTGGGTAAAAATTATTGAAATTTTAACTGAATGTATTTCATTGTGTTGTGTCAATTGTGTAATGAGTTTCGTGAAAATCGGTCGAGTGATTTCAGTGATGGCTTCGAATGAAGAAATAGTGCGCCAACAAATGTTGGGCACTCACTTCGAAAACCCAAACGCTTCTCATCGATGTATCGGAAAACAGCTCGGAATCGCACATTCAACCGTATCTCATGTGATCAAAACGTTCAAGGACCGTAAGACAACCAAGCGGAAAAATGGTAGTGGCAAAAAACGTGGCACATCAAGTCCGGAGAAGGCCAGGATGGTATTGAACCAATTTAAGCGTTATCCCAACATTTCGATCAGAGATGTTGTGAAAAATGGCGAAAGTTTCAGTTTGTTTTGTGCAGAAAACAATGAAACGTTCTGGATTACATGTGTACAAGGTCCAGAAGGCCGAACCGGAGCGATAAACAGAACTCGGTGGCTCGTGCAAGAAAAACTGTACAGGGAGCGGCTCACAAAACCGTTCTGCATTGTGATGGACGATGAGACCTACATTAAAGCCGACACCAAACAAATGCCAGGACAGGAACACTACGTCGCCACCTCTAAGTTGGCCGTTCCGGAGAGTGTACGGAAGAAGAAACTGTCGAAATTCGCCAAAAAATTCCTTGTCTGGCAAGCGATCTGCGGATGTGGCAAAATAAGTCAGCCCTTCATCACCTCTGGGTCCGTCAACGGACAAATCTACAAGGACGAATGCCTCCAAAAACGTCCTCTGCCCTTCTTGAGTTCTCCACGATGGTCCGACACTGTTTTGGACGGATTTGGCATCTTGCCACTATGCCCGGCCCGTCTTAGACTGGTACAAAGATAATAATGTAGTTTTTGTACCTAAAAGACGTCAACCCTCCAAACACTCCGGAACTTTGCCCAATTGAAAAATATTGGGCAATCATGGAAGCCAAAGCTCGTTAAAACTCCAAAACTGATAGAAAATGAACTTGAACTAAAGAAAGTGTGGTTAAAAGTTAATTACCGCAAGTCGGTCCTATCATGTCCCAAAATTTGGAGAAAGGGGTCAAGGCAAAGGTGCGGGCATTTGGTTTGGGAGAAGAGGTTCAATAAACCAGTGATGTCAAAACTTAACCATTTAGTAGTACTTTATTTCCAGAAAGTTTGAAAAGAATCGAGCTGAAGGGAAAGGGTTTTTTAGGTATTTTTCTTGTCCAAATTTCATCGAATACAGTCTTTAGTTCTTCGATCTCTGCATGATTTACATTGATTTATTCGTGATTCAAATGTGATTTAAAACGATATATCCTAGCCATGAACATTGATAAGTATGATTTATTCTCTTAAAGCTATGATCCGGAACTGGATAAATGGACGTTGATTCAACCAATGCACTCATAACGATTGGATGTTGGCGTTGCCGTGCTCAGGTTACCGAAAAACTAGTGGAAGCTCTGTATCAGCACATTTACGTTGTGGGTGAATTCGATGGGACACGGCAGTTGAAGACGATTGAGCGGTACGATTCAGAACTACAGATATGGAAACTGAATGCACCAATCAAAATAGCCAGAAGTGCCTTGTCTAAGACGGGTTTGGATGGGAAATGGGAGGATACGATGGACGAACCCTTTTAGTTATCATTTGAGGTTCGTAATTACTGCCTTCAGGAACTGCGTACAAACATCGGCATTGCACCAAAAATTGCACGGCGTAAGAATCCACTATAAGCTGAACTACTTATAATAGCGTCGACAAGAAGCTCGATCCTACATAGACAACGGATCGCTAGTGTGAAATGGAAGTGAATTGTTACAAATAAGCACAACTTCCAGAAGTTATGTTTTTTTTTCCACAGCAGGAACATTGGGACGCTTAACCGATCATCCGGGCGCCGTTTCAGCCTAGCTGATGTTCATCATTCAGATGCCGGGAACCATCAAATTTTAGAATAATCCGTTTGGCAATATCACATAACCATTGCAGCAGAAAGTTATTATTACAGCCCAGGAATTAATTGGAAGATTTCGTGCGACTGCTTCTGGCTGTTCGATGCTATATTCTAGGAATAAGACGCTGGACGATAAATTCATCTGAATTTGAAACATTGTTCAAATATTAATTATTCAAGTTTACTAAATTATTGGTTTTCGGCTTCTTACTCTCCGGTTCATTTGGGTTGAGTCTTGTTATAAGCAGTTAGGGAATCTAAAATATCCAGTTGGTATTCTAGGCAGCCTCCTTAGCTTACTTGAGGATTGCTTTTTTTTTTTTTTTTTTTTTTTTTTTTTTTTTTTTTTTGGAACAAGGAACTCGTTTTCCTTGGTCACTGGTGATAGATTAATCTGTTCAGCTAGATTTGACTAGACCAAGACGATCTTCAAACTTCATTGTGATCGGGACTTCTTTTATCGGAAGAGTGTGGATCGTTATGCGTTTTTTGCCGTACAGGCCACGAATAATCCCGCTCTCGCAACCGTATCAAAAATGTACACAATTCCTGACTTCTTTTCTTTGGGAATGGATTCTGCTGGCAACACCTTGTTATCGCCCGTCTTAAAATCGATCGTCTTATAATGAGAGAAATGTGTTTTAAACTATTTTTTTTTTTTTTTTTTTTTTTTTTTTTTTTTTTTTGGGGCTGTGGTCGTACTGGTGGCTAGAATTTCCTACTGGTTCCGTCGCAGTTTCCAGTATCCGACCGCGATCACCATCGCATTTTTGATTGTACGCGCACTACCAATCGTTTTAAATCATCCCTGAAGAAGAATAACACTTGCTTTAGGAGCAATGTTTAAGGAATAAATATAATTGCTACCAGCTTAACCGTCTCGTGAGAAACGGAATGTAATGTTTATGTATGAAAACAAATAAAAAAGGCATGTTTTTATTTCAACACACTGACATAAAACAGTTGCCTGTATCAAACTGTCATAAAAGATTTCAAATCTTTATTACATCATATGATCTTTTTGAAAGGTTGGAATGCAAATCAAAGAGATCTGATCAAATGATCAGGAAGTCCGGCCCCGTAAGTTTCATAAAATTTAAAAAATCCATAAAAGTTTAAAAACAAAAATTTAAAAATTAAAGAAGTGACCGTTTTAAACTTTTCACCAAATTTTAGGATATAACTTCAAGTTTTTTTCAAAAAAAAAAATTTTAAAAATTCGAAGCGAGGGCCCTCTGAGAACATCAATGTTTTTTATTTCTTTTGCATGAATTTACGATTTTTTTAGTTTCAGTGTATTTTTTTTCTTGACCTACAACTTTTTCTTAGTCGACATTTCGATCAGAATAATCGTTCACATGTTATGATTTTTTGAAAAAATAAAATTCATATTTTACATAAGCCCTTATAGAAAATTAGTCCAGGAAATTTTAGGATTTTTTTTATGAAAAATGTTATCTTCAATAGAAACTAACATATGGACAAAATTTCATTAAAATGTTTGTTTGTTTGTTTATTAACGACACTTTACACATTGCTGTGCATTCATGTCGAAAAAGAGTGTTAAGCTACGGAGTTGTTGTTACAGAGTTGTTGTTGCATCATAATTTCTCATTTCTTCTCCCATTCATCGTTTTCTTCTTCTTCTTTTGTTCTCTTCGTTTTGGTTTTTCTTCATCGTCAATATCATCGTTAAACATATTCGGTGCAGGGGCTGGAGCGAATACTGGATTTCCTCCGGGTGGGAGAGTGCTATGACGTGGTGACAACTGTCGGCAAATCGTCTGGGGAAACTGTTGCAGCTTGTCAGTGACCTGGAAAGATCACCGAGACAGTACCTGATGGTGATTTAAAAAAGCCGGGTACTAACCTGTGGGACGCCAGTGTCCCACAGTGCCAGCTGATGCCGAAACTACTACACATTGTTTCCAGATCTACCGGCAGCAGCCGGCACTGGGGAAAGGCTTTGTGTAGTTCTGTCGGTAACTCCGCTTTCGCATGATAGTATCCCAATTTTCCTTAGTTGTGGGGTGCTCTGCGTTCTCCCTAAAGTTTTTTAAGTAACCCAGTTTGGCGCAGGAATGCCAGCAGTTTCGTCGTATTACCTTCGCAATTATTCAAGGCATCCTGTAGGCTGGAAGAGCTGACGTCGTTTTCTTGTCGTTCTTTATCGTACTTTTGACAGTGGAGGATAACGTGCTGCACGTTGATTTCAGTTCCGCAGCACTCGCAGATGGGTGGTGTATCTTTTTTAACAGAAAGGAATGTGTCAGTCGAGTGTGGCCAATCCTGAGACGTGTTAGCGCACGTTGGTCAGCAGTGTTGGTCTGGTCCATCCACTTGCGCGTGTCGTACTTCACTTCTCTCAGTTTCGCGTCCCTTGTTTCGTACCACTGTTGGTCCCATCGGCGGCGTATCGCTTCTTTCACTGCTCGTAGTGCATCTTCGCCAGGAATAGGCATATCTATGGCGGGTTGGTCTCTAGCCTCATTTGCTAGTCGATCATCCTGAGAATTTCCGTTGATCCCAGAATGTCCCGGAATCCAACAGAAGCGGACGAGTTTGTTACGCACAATCTCTTCGATTTCTTGGATCCACGGATGCTTCGATCTTCCTGATTCTAAGGCCAGAAGACAACTGGCTGAATCCGTTAGAATTGTTATTTCGGCACTGACGTTCGGTATCGAAAGCGCTCGTTTTATGGCGTACGCCTCTGCCGAGAAAACGCTGCACGCTTTCGGAAGGCTGAACAAGTCTGCGAGGCCAGTCATGCAAAATGCGGCTCCAACGGTGTCTTCACATTTCGACCCATCGGTGTAGACCACCGTTGACCTGTGGAATCTGGTCGCAAGCAGCTGTTGGACGACTGGACGGACTCTATCAGGCGGATCACCGGCTCGTACACTTCGCTTTACATCCCATACTATCGACGGTTTACGTGCGTGCCATACACGATCGCTCTGTCTCGTTAAAAGGTCGACAGCAGGAAGTTCGGTACCCGTCACATCAAGTATACGTTCAGATGCTCGCTGGATCAGTGGAAGGGTTTTGTTCGTTCGGTTTTTAGCTAAAATCCGGATAGCCGTTCGTGCTACAGATTGAACTGCAAGGAATTCAAAGGGGAGTGTTCCAGCTTCGGCCATAATCGAGATGATTGGGCTGGTCACAAACGCTCCGGAAGCGTATCGTACCATTTTGTTGTACGCTGGGGCTAGGGTCTGTAGGGTCTCCGGTCCTCCTCGGCTCACTAGTCCAACACCGTACGTCAGCTTCGCAGTGACTAGTGCCGAACCCACCTGCAGCAAGGTTGCTCGGTTGCCACGTGGAAGTTTGGCGCCGATCATCTGCAGGATCCGTAGTCGAGACTCGCATGCTTTCTTCACCGCTTTGCAGTGCGGCTTGAACGTCAACGTTCGGTCCAGCGTGACGCCCAGGATCCTCAGACGGTTGGTCTTCGGGATGGGGGTTCGATCGATGGTGACCTCTTGCGCCGGCTCCCGACGCGCATTAGGGCTGCAGTAAAATGTCTGTGACTTCGTTGCGGATATGGCAAACCCCACGCTTTTCGCCCACTTGTCCACCGCTTTGACAGCGGCCTGCAGTTTTCGGTGCAAGCATTCCCCTTTCGCACGTCGTACCACGAGGAGGATGTCGTCCGCGTACAAAAGAATATCGACTCCAACGGGCATCACACGGAAGATCGGCTGCATCGCAACGAGAAATAGTGTCACAGACAGTACGGAACCTTGTGGCACTCCATTCTCCAGTGGGTACTCACGAGACTTGTGTCCCCCTACGGACACTTGGAACGTCCGTTCTGAGAGGAAACTCTGCAGCAGATTCAGCATCCGACCACGTATTCGCCAAGACTTTAGCGTCCGCAATATGCCGTGTCGCCAGGTGGTGTCGTATGCCTTCGACAGGTCCAAGGACGCTATCAGGCAGTGTTCGTCGGTAGTAGGCAGCGATCGTTCAAGTTCGGCAAAGTACGTGTCAGTGCCGCGTCCTGCACGAAAAGCGTGCTGTCGCTTGTCGAGCCGTCCACTTGACTCTAGCTCGGTGATTAGCCGTCGATTGATGATGCGCTCTAGGAGCTTCGCCATGCAGCTGGTGAGTGATATCGGTCGGAAGGCATTCGGTCCGGATTCGTGGCAGTTCGGCTTCGGTATTGGAACGACAATGGCATTCCGCCAGCTGGCGGGAAACTCGCCACTGCGCCAGATATCGTTCAGCAGCTGGAGGAGTGTCGTTTTCACAGAAAGCGGAAGACGTTGCAGCAGAGGATACCCGATCGAATCTGGGCCTGTTGAGGCGCCTCGCCCTTTGTCGAGGGCCCACAGAAGTTCGTTCATGGTAATGTCGATGTTATAAACATCATCGTTGTTGTGCGAGAAATCTATGGACCCTCGTTCAGCTGCCGCTTTCGCCATCTGGAATGATGGAGGGTAGCTGGAAGTCGCCGACCTTTCGCAGTAAACATTCGCCAGTTCTTCTGCCACTTTTTCGGGGTCATCCGTGAATCCGTCCGCTCGCTTGAGGATTACCGGTCGCTGTTGTCGGTTGCCACGCAAAGTGTTCACCGTCCGCCATAATTCGGTTGCCGTGCTACTCGGTGATATCTTCCCTACGAAGTTTTGCCACGATTGTTCCTTCGCTTTGTTGACCGCCTTTCTTGTTGCTGCTCTTGCTTGCTGGAATCTCGCCAGTGCTTCGGGTTGATCTGGATCAGATTGTTGGAGACGTCGGAGTGATCGAAGGCACTTTCGCCGCTGTTGAATTTCTGCTCTTACTTCGGGACACCACCATGGTACCGCTTTTGGCCCGATTCGTCCACTGGTTCGTGGTATGGAATTTGTCGCTGCTGAGATAATTTTCTCCGTGAAGCTGCTCACGTCCCACTCGGCCTCTGGCCGGATGGTTTCCGCTGTAATTCGCTCGTACAACGACCAATCCGCTTGGTCGTACAGCCACTTCTGTCGAGCCGTTCGATGATTCGTCCACCCAGGGATCGAAACTGTGATCGGGAAGTGGTCGCTGTTGTGCGTATCCGACAATGTTCTCCAGGTGAACCTACGAGCAAGATTCTCGGAGCAGATGCTTACATCAATAGCCGAAGTGTTTCCCGTAGCCGGGTCGATGCGAGTATGCGAGCCGTCATTTAACACCACCAACTGTTTGCTCAAGGTCGTCTCAGCGATAAACTGGCCTAACGAGTTCGATTGGTGGGATCCCCACGCGAGATGATGTGCATTGAAGTCCCCCAGGAGTAGCACTGGACCCTCCAGCTGCTCAAACAACTCACGCAATGCAGCTTGACACTGCGTAGAACTCGGCGGAATGTAGACAGACACTACGATTTGCCTGGATCGGTGCGTGGATGCGTACAGCGATGAGGTGCAGTGTGGTATCGATCTGTACACGCTCATATGGTATGCCTTCCCGAACGGCAAGGCCAACCCCGTGTTGCCAGTAGTGAACGCTGTTCGACTCCAGAAGCAGCGTGTAGTATCTGCCGACGAAGTCTGGTGGAATGATGGTTTGGTTCGCCTTCGTTTCCTGTAGAGCCACGACGCAAGGCTCGAGATCGGCGATGAGAAGTTTTAGTTCGCTGATATTGGCCCTGAGGCCACGCATGTTCCACTGTAGTGCGAAAACGCCATCGGGGTGACTACCTGTAACCGATCGGGTGACAGACGACGATGTGGATGCTCCTCGCACTGGCGGGTCGGCTGTGGGGGAAAAAGGTGGTGCGATAACCTCCGCAGGTGTTGGTACAAAATTCTGACTTGCCTGTGGGACGCTTTGTCCCACAGTACCAGCTGCTGTCGAAACAATTACACTAGTTCTGTCAACACCGACAACAGCCGGCACTGGGGAAGCGCTTTGTGTAATATTTCTTCGACGAGACGGGCCTTCTCCGGGTAAGAGAACTGCTGCAGTTTGGCGATCTGGAAAATTTTGCAAGACAGTATCTGCATACGGATTGGAAAAACGAGTACCCGAAACAACAAAATAGCCAACAACCAAGGATAATTTTGGGCTAATCTATAGGAGAATCCCGTTCAACATACCAGTGATGGGATGTGGTTGCAGGAGGAAGACTATAGGAGTTATGGAATTGGAAGCATGGTCGCCACCGTAGTTACCGTCCAGAATATTCGCGAGGCTACCCGGCATACCAGGAATTGGGCTGCACCAGGACCGGATTATGTGCACAACTACTGGTACAAGAAGTTCTCCTAAATCCATGGACGAATGGTGGAGTGCTTAAATGTGGTACTAGAGGACCCCCAGTGGCTGCCAGAATTCATTACTAGAGGGGTATCTTCATTACTAGAGGGGTATACCTATCTTCTTCACAACGATCAAAACACGGCTAATCCAGCCAAGTACAGGCCAATAACATGCCTTTCAAGTCTGTACAAAGTGCTCTCGTCAGTAATCAACCGAAAGGTACAAAATCATTGCGATGCGAACAATGTCATGATTGAAGAACAGAAGAGCTGCCGATAAAACACGCTAGGCTGCAAAGATCAGATCATCATCGATGAAGTTATTGTAGGTCAGGCTAGCCATAAAAGGAGAAACCTGAGAATGACATACATCGACTACAAGAAGGCGTACGACTCAGTTCCTCACTCGTACCTTATCAAGGCACTGCCGTTGTACAAGGTAGATGGTGGAATCATCAGGCTATTACAGCATGCAATGGACATGTGGAGTACACGTCTTCAAAATAGTGACGGAGCAACGGTGTTAAGATCCAGGACTCTCAGCATAAGAAAGGGAATTTTTCAAGGCGATACCTTTAGCCTGCTGTGGTTTTGCCTTGCGATGAACCCCTTAGCAGAGCAATCAATCAATGCAATTATGGCTACCATTTGATTAGTGGAGTAGGAGGTACCAATGTTACCCACACCTTCTACATGGATGACTTAAAGCTGTTTGCGGAAACTGTTCGAAAGCTGCACCGACTCTTGCAGCTTGTAACGGTGTCGGACAGGAGGAAATTCGGAATATGGTTGAAGGCGAGACTTACAAGTACCTTGGATTCCTGCAATTGAATGGGATTCGCCATACAACGATCAAGAAGGAGTTGCTGGAAAAGTTCCTGTATTGAGTCAACCATGTTCTGAGGTCATACCTGTCGGCCGGCAACAAGATAAAGGCAATTAACACGTTGGCCGTGCCCCTGTTGACCTACAGCTTTGGAGTGATAAAGTGGACCAAAACTGACTTGGAGGCGATAGAACGAGCAGTACGAGTGGCGTTCACTAAGCATCGCACGCATCACCCAAAGTCGGCCATCGAGAGAGTCACCCTACCACGTACTGAAGGAGGAAGAGGCGTTACCGATATTCAAGCGCTATGTGTTTACAAGATCCAGCAGTTGCGGATGTACTTCGTTGAAAGCCAGACCCGTCACGAAGTCTACCGTGCTGTTTGTGAAGCAGACCATGGGTTCAGCGCCCTCCATCTGGCGCAGGAGGACTATCAGCTGGGCTGCGACCTAAAAACTATCGACGATAAAGTTGCATCGTGGAAGCTGAAGGAGCTGCATGGGATGCATCCCCATCAGCGCTTGTCGACAAAGTAGCGTCGAATACGTGGCTGGTGCGAGGTGACCTCTTCTCAGAGACTGAAGGCTTCATGGTAGCCATCCAAGACCGGGTCATTGCGACGAAGAACTATCCCAGGTACATATTGCACGAAGAAGTAGAAGACCGTTGTAGAAAGTGCAACGCAGTTGGAGAGGCGATCGAACATGTTGTTGCTGGCTGCCAAGCATCGGCAGAAGTAGCGTATCTCGGTCGTCACAACGATGTCGCCAAGACATCGTTGCACTGAAGCACAATTTGGTGAAGCATTACGTGCCCTACTACAAGTACCTGCCAGACCCAGTTCTGGAAAACAGTTGCGTAAAGCAGTACTGGGATCGCGAAATTCTAACGGATGTACTCATCCGTGCCAATCGCCCTGACATAGTGATCTACGACAAAAGGAAGAAGAGTGTAACTCTCATCGATGTCGCTGTGCTGCTGGATCGTAACGTCCATTCAACGTTCTCCACCTAGATTACGAAATACCACGATTTGGCGGAGGAGTTGAGGCAGATGTGGCATTTGGAGGAGGTCCGTATAGTTCGGGTAATAATCTCGGCGACCGGAATTGTTCCCCGTGCCCTTATACGTTCCCTTGAAGAGTTGGAGCTGCGAAAGGAATTGAGCAGGATTCAGAAAGGAGTGATTCTTGGAACCTGTAGTATTGTCCGGCGGTTCCTGAATCACCATAACTAATCCAACCGAAGCAAACAAATTAGGATGTAAGTTTACAAAACTGACGAATGTATCTACCGAGCCTAACCCCCTTTGGCCCCACGCCCGGGGGTAGGTGAAAGTTTCCAGCTACATGCTGAGAAGTGAGATGAAATCTCATAATAATAATAATAATAATAATAATAATATAATAAAAAATAATGGTAGTAGTATAGAAGGAAGATGTGAAGGAAGGTGGAAAAGAAGGGGAAGAAAAAGGGGGGACAACAGGCTAGAGTCAGTCGTTATCAGGCTAATATTTACATGAAATTTCCCATTACTTACTGCCAAATCTAGCGTTCCCTTTATGTGCATTAGATCACACATAAAATTCAATGTTTCTTTTTACCTGTGTGATTTACGGCAATATCAATCCTTAAGTAACTTGAAACCATTTTTTTTCAATCAACTATGCTTAACCAATAACTTAATGATGTTTATTTTATTCATCGAAGGTACAAAAGCGTTCATGGAACCTATTTTTTCACAATGATTGACCAACTCTCTCTTAAAAAAGGAAATTCGCTTAATTTTTTTCCTACACAGAAAAATATTCGAACTTTCATTGTGATGTAAATATCAGAGCATGTAAAATTGTACTTCCTTCCTCACGAATCAGCAAGTTGCATGAAATAGTTGTAATAAAGACGAGCTTTTGTATACAACATTAACCGCTACAAATCGAATACCCCAGAACTTAACACGTCTTATAATTTTAATTTGTAAGTTTTGTAATGCTCTTTTTATGTGCATTATATTGAACAGAAATTCACACTACTTTTTCGAGCTGTGTAGCTTCTGATTGCATTCATATTCAAAAACTTTCTTAAGATTCAAATGTCTTCAAGATGAAGATATATTGTCACACCGAGACGTAAACCTGTTTTCCTTTGAATGCAACATCGCATTTGACACGTTCTATGCCCTAAAATAGGAAGGCGGCAGTATCCTGCAACCACGCATGCAAATAGCGAACGATCAATTTACAATCGAACACCTGTTGCTGGAGTTCACGGAAGCGCGCATTCAACATTAAGTTCCACCCACTACTTCTTTTCCGAACGAGCAGTACACTATTTTCACCTTGACTGCCGCCATCACCCTTGAACTTCATCTGCAGTGGCATTGCCTGGCATCGCCGGTCTATTTTTAGCAGCAGAATCTGGAACAAACCCGTTGACTGCACATGATTCCGAAAACCCAACTCCAGTTCTGCATGGTGCTTCTGGTGGGAGCCCAATGGGTACATTTTTAACGGTGAGTTCCACTGAGTGAGAATCGAGTCGGGTACCAAAACAGAGAGTGAGAGCACATTTTGCCGAGCATGGCACACGCGTGTGGGGGTGGTCTGGGTCTTTTGGAAAAGAGCCGTCTGTTTTCCGCCCCAGAACATCATCATCGTCGTCGTCGTCGTTGTCGTCATCGTTGTCGAGGAAAGATGGGTTCCATCGATGCACAATGGGTGGGTGAAAGCGTTTAGCCGTTGACGATCGGTTAGTGTTGTTTGGAACACGACGCCGAACACGACGCGTGTGAAAGTGTGGCCCTGAAAGTGCAGTTGATTTACTTTTGATTTTCCGGTTGAAATCCAGTTCGGGAATCCGCGCCACCGCACCGTCGATGGTGGCCAAGTGAGGTTGCGAAAGACGCGAAAGAAACAATCAGTTTGTCCTGGTTTGTGGTAGTGGGAGGAAGATCGTAGATTCGTGATTGCAGTTTCTGTGTCGATTTGATTTCGGAAAATTTTGATGTTCGGTTGATTGTTTCGAGATCGATGTTTCAATTTGAATAGATGTTCGACTAGATTAGTGCGCAAGCAAAACAAAACAAAAAGCTTTCCGCTTACGTAGAGTGCCCTTTTCGATTGCCGTTATCGGTGACAGGTAATGATAGCGTGATAGTGGTAATTACGTATGGTGAAGTAGCAGATTTTTATCCACAGTAGTAGTTTCCTAGTGAGTTCATGAAACCGTCCTTTGTCAGAGGCCGGGAAGCAACAATTCGTTTGATGTAGTAGAGCGTGGCAGGATGGTTCAGAAGGTTGGAGGGTGCGATTCTTGCTCGTGCATTTTTAATAGGTGAACCTTGAAGGAAACCAGAAACCGTGCTTCGAGTGGTGCGAAAAATGTTGAAAAGTTTTCATGTAATCAGCCGCAAAACGTTGCGTACGGTCGTTGGCTTAAAATCCAATTAGGTGACAACGGTAGTTTGCTTGGGAATTCCGCACAAGCACAAGCAGACCAACTGGCTGGATATTTTGCTTTGAGTGTAGCTGCCGTTGTAGGAATTGTGATACTTTGTTGTGTGTATATAAAAGGGGAAAATCTTAATACAGTGTTGGTGATAATCGTACAACTTTAATCGAAGATTAAGAGAGTGATTTGTACACTGCGGGGAAATGTGCTGACTTTGTGGTTACTTTTGATAGGATGAAGGATATTTGCCGTTCATGTTCAGTTTGATCGGGTAAGTTCGCAAGCTTATTATTCCATTTTAACATCCAAAGAATTAGTAATGTAAGTTTAGTTCCAATGCTGATGGTATTGGCAAACTGATGCAAGTATGATTAAGAAATTATATGCTATCTATGGGGCCTCATATAGCTCAGTTGGTAAGAGCACGTTCAATCAAGCCGGAGGCAGCGGGTCCGGTCGAGGGAATATTTTGGGGTGGAAATTTCCTCGACTTACCTGACCATAGAATATCACTGTGCTTGCCACACTATTTACTTACAAGTTATACATTGGTGTTCGTATGGAAAGCTGTCAATTAATAACTGAGAAAGTGCTTCTAGAATAATAAATTGAGAACAGACGAGAGCTTGCTGGAAGAGCGTCAAGGCCAGTTAGAAGAAATAATATATGAATAATCGTCCTGTTCGCTATGAACTATCATTTGGTTGAATCGCAAAACGTGACGATCCTTATGAAACAGGTATACAGTTTTCGGAGTTGTTCCTGCTGTAACAGATACAGCAGTTAAGCAGTTTTTGTTGAATTCTTGTTCAAATTCTTGCTCAGGACGAGAATGTTCTTTTCAATCAGAATGATTTCAAAGCCGAAATTGCATAAGCATGAGGATGAGCATGGTGCATTTTGACCACCCGTTGGTTTTTCATTGGGGAAACAAGGTAAACTTAAAGTTGTGGGCAGCAGAGGACACTATAAACAATGGAATACCGCTTAGGAGATTTCGGAAGAACCAACACAAAATAAACACTGACTTTTTCTGTAGAAACTTGTATTGGCGTGTTCTTAGTTCGGTTACAATAATAGGAATGGCAAACACATCTCTTCTCTTTCTCGCTGATTGCGCGCCGTCTCGCTAGTTGATAATGACAAGTAACCCTGAGGCAAATTACTTACACGTGAGGTGTAGACCGTTGCGTTATGGTGATTGCTAAATCCCTTCACTCCTCCTCAATGGTTGGCCTCTCACTTTCCACCAACTATTCCCAACTTTTCTGCTAACTGGTAATGTTTCACTAATACCAGCGGCATCGTTAGAATGTCTGCATTCATTTGATCCGTAGGATAATACTGTAACACGACTTCTTTTCTATCGCAGAGGTCCTTAACGAAATTACGTTTTGTCTCAATATGCTTCGAGCGCTTCGTAGATCTCTCCGACTTCACAAAACTCAGGCAACCTTGATTATTTTCATTTACTAGACCACCTCCTGACACGTTTTAGCAAGAGCAACGTACTCCGCCGCCATGGTAGTATACTACCATTCCAGTAGTTGATTTACGCGTAATCTTGTCTCCTGCTCAGTTTGAATCAGAGAAAGCAACTAGATCGTTGTTACTGCCTCCTCTAAGTCGCAATTTCCAGTCCTTAGCTATCTTTAAGTACCTTACTACTCGCTTGGCGGCTGTCCAATTCGCTACCGTAGGAGAATTAAACTTCCTGCCGAGAATAGCGGCGCTCGTCATGATGTCAGGGCGTGCACAAACTACGATGTACATAAGTGCACCCACTGCGCCACAAAGTCCCAAATGGTTCGCTCTTCGTTTCGTCCTTTAGGTAGCCTTGATCCATTGGTGTTTGGGCTACCTTCGCTTCTTTTAGTCCCAGCTTGGTAATTTACTTTGTCAATATAGTTCTTCAAACTTAAACTCTAGATTCCGTTCTCCTTTTTGATTTCCAGTCCAACAAAAAATATCTGGTCGCTTGGTAGCTTTCTTCAATGCCAGTTAGCCGTTTAATGCATTTACTGGAGGCAAAATGGTTTTAAAATGCTTTTTCAACTGACCATAATAAGATAATATGAATGAGTCCTAAAACGGCATTTCAAAACAGCATTTTATGAGTTAGTAAAGCCAAAATAAAACCTTTGATAGGAGTAAAAGGAATTTTAGAAGTCAAGGTTTTTAGATCGTTGTTAAGAAGCTGTGTAGGTTCTTATAAACCTGACTAAAATTTGAAACCTATTGGCATCTCTTGCTGCCATAATAAAGCCAAATTGATTTCTAGTGGCTCTCATAAAACTTTAATAAAACTTAATAAAGCTGGATGGTTTTGGCAATGTTACTTGGGATGTCTCGTTTTGCTTGTGCGACTGGATCTCGCTGACCTTTGCAGACTTCCACAGATTTCGTTTCGAACTAGCTACTGCCTCCGCATACGTTGTAGGCTCATCGACCGAATGCGTTGCAATCCATACCACGAAATCAGACAATCGACCCCTCAATGCACCTCGATTACGGCGATCGGACTGCCTAACACCTTCGGGATCACTTCCAGCTTGCTCCTCCTCTTTCACAGATAGGAAATCTTCTTCTCCGGATTCAGAGTTTGTCATATCGAAACAGTTTTCAGATTCACTTCCGCCTGTGCCTTTATATTCGGGCTCTACTTCTCCATTCAGAAACTGCTGCTCTGATTTCGGCACGAAACTCCATTCATCTTCTCCACTCGTGACATCCGTAAATGGTTTTTTCTCCTGAGACGATCCGTTATCCAGCTGCAAGAACCTGGCATTACGACTTGTGGTGATTTTGTCCGTTTCCGTATCAACGAACCGATATGCCTTGTGTTGATCTGAATATCCGATGAACCGCAGCTTTCGCGCTTTGCTTTCAAACTTTCCCCGGTTCACATCGGGAATGTGCACGTAAGCTGGACATCCGTACACTCTCAAATGTCCCAACTCCGGTCTTCGTCCATACCATTTCACATACGGAGTAGTATCTACAGATCCCGACGGTAGTCTGTTTTGCAGATATGCAGCGGTAAGCACCGCTTCGCCCCGACGTCGAGCAGCATCGTCGTTATTCACGTACTCACCCCCACCATCCGAACGAATAAGCCTCGGTTTTCGATCGAACAGGTTTTCGACGTAATCAAACGTATTCCTTGATTCTCTGGACAGCATCTGACTTCCTTTCCAATAAATAAACGACCGTGAAGCGGCTATAGTCGTCTATCATGGTCATCAGGAACCTCTTTCCGCCGGGCGTCGTTGTTTTCATTGGGTCCAAAACCATCGTCGACTTTCGTTCCGCTACCTTAGGGATCGAGGTTCGGCACAACATTCCCTCCAGACATGACTTGCCCATTCAACAATGTCCATACCAACGCCCAAACGCTCGTTACGGATTCTCGAAATCACTGTCGGATCCCTGTGCCCTAAACGTCGGTGCCATTGAGCTGACATTTAAAATCATGTACCTTACCTTGAACTTAAATCGTCTTCTCCGCTTGCTTCAGTCGGTACAAAAAACCAGATCACTCACCAACGATCAGTATATTACCGGTTGCATCTCGAATATCACAGCCATTTGCACAAAAAACGGCTGTGAATCCTTTGGAGGCTAATTGATCCACCGAAATCAATCCACTCGTTAGCACTTTCTCCGGCTTCATATCGATCATGTTACCTGCGCCATCGTTAGCTTGCTTAGCATTTGGATTCACTTCGCGATTTTTCTTTTTCTCTTCACTGTGTTGCTTTGCAAGCAAGCGGTATGTTCGCTGAAAATGCCCTGGCTTCTTGCAATGATAGCACACTTTTTCGTAATCACTTTTAGATCCATTCGGTTTTGCCCGAAACTACGTACCAGAGTTCTTCTCGCGTTTCCATGCGAACATTGAAATAAACCATTATTATTCTGGTGAAATAAACAATCCACACTTGTGAGTGGCCCTAACAGCATTCCTACTGTTGGTGTAAATCGGTCCTCAAACTCGATGTTTTTAACGTATTGTTGTATTCCATTGAAATAAACCACCCATACTTGTGTGTGGCCCCAACAGCATCTTTACTGTTGGTTTAAATCGATGTTTTAACATATTCTTGTATTGTGGTGAAATAAATCATTCACACTTGTGAGTGGCCTTAACAGCATTCCTACTGTTGGTGTAAATCAGTGCCAAAATTTGAATAACTTTAATGTGCACCTCTGTACAGAGAATAAATCGGGAACATAGTTAGATATTTTATTCGCTGCCGA
Organism: Aedes koreicus; assembly: GCA_024533555.2. NCBI lineage: Eukaryota > Metazoa > Arthropoda > Insecta > Diptera > Culicidae > Aedes > Aedes koreicus. The sequence continues at coordinate 190,470 of JAHHFK020004255.1, forward strand.
CGTCAGTTGAATTCAGCACACCGTTTACCAAAACGGATCCCGCTGCAAACCCAACCATTTTATCCAACATCCCAGTGATTTTTCGTGGGAGTGCAGAGGTGTTTTCGGCTTCCAATAAAGCGAGTATCACGTCAACATATTCCTACCCATTCCCTACTTGACCTGCATTCGGGCGAGGCCGGCGCCGGTATTGCGTTGGTTTGGGATCACCAGTTTTTACACATTGAGGATGTATGCTGGTCCCAAGCATCATCTTTTGGTTATCTGTGTAATAACAGCTGATCTGGCAATAACGGAGTAGCAACCTCGGGTGGTCAATCATGCTTATGCTCATGCTCATGCTCGTTAGCAGCATTTCCATGCGAAACTTCCAACACTGCCAATTGGAGTTGTTTAGTTTCGCGAATGAAAATTTGTTCACGTCCGCCATCTTGGCCTTACTGCTCAATCACGTGCAGCGAAACTCAACCGAACCGAAAAACCTTCAGAAACACTTTTCCGTCAGATTCCTATTCTTCCGGAATCGCACTTTCTGAGCCCATAATCTGTGGGCAGCAGAGGACACCATAAACAATCGAATACCACGTAGGAGATTTCGGAAGAACGAAAACAAAATAAACACTGACTCTTTCTGTACAAACTTGTATTCGCGTGTTCTTAGTTCGGTTACAATAATAGGAATGGTAAACACATCTCTTCTCTTTCTCGCTGATTGCGCGCTGTCTCGCTAGTTGATAATGACAAGTAACCCTGTGACAAATCACTCACACCTGAGGTGTAGACCGTTGCGTTATGGTGAGGGATAACCCATTGCTAAATCCCTTCAAAAGTAACGGCTCTTAAGCGACTTGGTCCTATTTAAAATAACAGTCAGGATGCTGCTGGAGCTACTAACAAAATGTGATTGTGGTTTTTGTTTTGGAAACACTTTGATAATGTTTGCCCCATTGTACATATAAGGTTCCCGTTCCACCTGTGCATACAACCCAACAAACATCAATGCTGAATAACTGTTTGTTCGAACCAATTTGGAGAAGTTGTTCAGTTTTTTCTTCTTGAATGCTGATAAACTTCTCCAAATTTATTTTAACACGCGATTATCCGACACTGATGTTTCTTGGGAATGCCTTAGTTTTCTTTGCATGCACGTTAGCTAGAATTCCTATCACAGTAGGCAGTGAGTAAAAGAAGGAGATTTCCTTAGTTTGACAGCTGCACCATGACGAAGTGGCAGCGTATTCGTGATTTGTCCCCAGGAAATGGTTGGGGTTGTTAGGGTAGATGTACCAATTATAGCTATAGTACCAGTTATGGCTATAGTAAAGGCATTTTACGATTTTTTTCGAATAATCTTCGTATAATCAATCAGATAAAGGACACTATGTATTCTCTGATGTTAATTACACGTTAATTACTGAAGAAAATATATAATTGCATTAAAATCTTTTCAAAACATGCTTGGAAATATGCACCTACATGCGTAACAAGTTTTTGTTAACAAATTGCTAAGAAACAGTCAACTAAAGTTTTGATTTGTTACTGTAGATTAAAAATTTTGTAACATTTTTTTTATGCAAAGTAGTCGTGGACATGTTGAATTTTCATGATATTACCTCAAAACGTTTTGTTTTTACAAAAAAATATGATTTTTAAGTATGACTATAATTGGAACATTTTTACTTCGGTGTACCAATTATCGCTACAGGCGAAACTACACGCAGCAACCCGTTCATTTTAGCCATAGTGCAATGTTTACATCGGCGGTTTTTCAGTTTTCAGTTTCAGTTTTCAGTTGATTTCACGTGATTTCTGCTGTTATTCGAGCTTTTAAATCTCAGGTAATAATAACTATTGAATTTTCTGGGGTTAAAACATAATGATCTCTTTCCTAACTTGTAGAATGCCGAAAACTTCGTTCTCAACACCGTACACTGAAGAGGCTATCGAATCATGCCTCCAAACTATAAAGGGCGGCAAATCAATTTATGCAGGATGTAAGGAGTTCGGGATACCGATTTCCACCATCCGGTACAGGCTTAGCGGCAAGTGGCAACAAAAAGCCAAACCTGGACCGCACTCAGTGTTAACGCCAGAAGAAGAGAAGCAGATTGTCGATTGGCTTGGTGGGATGCAGGACCGCGGCTTTCCTGTTACGCGTGAAGCGTTAATGTACAAAGTTAACGAATTTCTAACGGAAAACTCACGCGAAAACCCGTTTAAAAACAATCAGCCAGGTATTTTTGTATAATAAGATCAATGAACTCTGAAATAATGAACTTTCTATGATGTAGGACGAAAATGGTTCAAGGGTTTCATGCGGCGTAACCCAGGATTTTCCCTACGAACACCGGAGAAAGTAACAACGGCAAGCGGGAGAGTTACCGAAACTGACCTTCGAGGTTGGTTCGAGACAGTGGCCAGCTGGTTGATGAAGAACAATCTTCTTGGCGTGCTGGATGATCCGAAACGTGTTTACAACGGTGATGAAACATCGTTTTACCTTCACCCTAGTACGAAGGAAGTAATTGCACGCACTGGCTCACGTAACGTGTACGAAATTGAACAGGCGGGTGGGAAACAAAATGTCACCGTGATGTTTTCTTTCGGAGCATCTGGAGTTGTCGTAAGTCCGCATGTCATTGTCCCGGGAAAACGCATCCGAAAAGAAGTGGCACAGGGTTTCCCAGCGGATTGGGGTTTGGGTCAGAGTGAACGTGGGTGGATGGACACGCACAACTTCCGCGATTACATCCTTAAAATTTTCCATCCGTTTCTCGTGAAACAAGGTGTGACATTTCCCATAATTTATTTTGTCGATGGTCATTCATCGCATAAAGCGGTGGAAGTAGCACATTTGTGCCAAACCTTGGGGATCGTGCTTATTTCGCTCTATACGAATACGACGCATATCACGCAGCTGGCTGATGTTGCCGTCCTCAGACCGCTGAAAAATGAATGGAGAAAGGTTGTTGATGAAAGAGAATGGAACATCAGGGCGAGTCTCTCACATTGCGACACTTCGGTGGAGTGCTGAGTACAACCGTTTCAAGGGCAATTAAAAGCAGTACGATCCAGAACGGCTTTCGAGTGTGTGGGCTGCAACCCTTTGATGCAAATGCAGTTGATTACACTAAGTGCATCGCAAAAGTATCTTCGTCATCGACCAATGAATTACCTTCTAGCTCTCTTCAAGAACCTGTTTTGCCAACTGTTCTAGAACCAACGCACGAACCAGTCCCATCAGAATCAGGATCTGCTACATATCATATGACAACACCGGAACAATTGCCAGTTTTAAATGAATTTTCAGAGCAATCATCAGAGTATGTGAGCATCCACATTGATAAAATTATAGAAGCATATGACTTGATTGGTTACGATACTATGGCAAAGATTGAAGGTGATGTGAACAAGCTCACACGTGAAGAACGTGTGATTCGTTTTTTCTATCGAGAGTTTGTCCGGCCTTACGTAAAATTTACTGACTTGTCTGCATCAAAAAGAAATTATAACCCGCCCTCGGTACAGCTTGATTATGACGAGTCGCATGATATCGAGTTGCATGAAAATCCTCGTTTTCCACCTTCAATATCTGCAGACGCTGATTTCACCGAATGTCAAACTATAAATGATGAACCTATTTTAATAGAAATAAGAGCAGAGCCCAATGAAGAAGACATACATGTCATGCATGTACCTGAGTTTACAATAGATTCCACAACGCAATCAGTGGAAAATACGATTGTGGAGCAATCATCAGACGGTGGCCATGGTATTCAATAGCAATATAAAAATAATGCAAAATTTATTTTTAAAAGTATTATTTTATCTTACAGAAGATATTCACATTGATGACCAAGACGAACCAACTGTTACAGAAACATCAGACGCTGAAACTTGCCTGCAAATGAACGCTGAAGGTAAACACGGTTTCCATTGGAAGAATATCATATTATGCAATAATTTAATTTATTACTCAGATACAACAAAAACCTGCGCGGATCTAGGCAATATTCAAAAAGATTCTACACGTTGTGTCACTTCTAAGCGTAGGCTATCGGAGATATTGAAGCTTCCACCAACACCTCGACGCAATCCAAAACATCGGAATTATTCAATGCAGTATACACCCGTTCTCACAGCCGGGGAACGTCTTGAAGCGATTCAGAAGAAAGAAGCAGAGAAAATGGAAATTGAACAGACAAAGAAAAGGAAAGCTCTTGAACGAAAAGACATAAAGTTAAAAAGAGAGGAAGCAAAAAAGGCTAGAATGGAGGAACGTGAGCGAAAAAAGAAGGAACAAAAACAGAAGAAATTTAATCGGAAAACCAAGAAATAATCCTTTTTTTCTGAAATAAGCCATTGATGTACTTATTATACTTAAAATACCTAATACAATATATGATGAATTAATAATATGATGCAAAACAAAAGATTTGTTTATTTTTATGAGAATGAATAAATCGATCCCTTAATTAATAAGCTCATCTACATTGTCTTCAAAATTTGATAGCCTTCCAATGTTTCCTGACAAGAGTCTTCAATCATAACGTATTATTGTGTACATTGAATAATTTTCCGATATTCTGTTAATCAACAATGGTGCCCGATTTTGTTAATCAACAATGGTGGCGCTCGCAACTTTTTTGTTCTTGCTTGTCGTTTGCTCAATATCGCCAACTAACACCAAATTATAGTTTTTGAAATGTTCAATAAATCACGTCTGTTTATCTGTGTCACAATAGTAAATATATAAATAATAAATTAATATATAATTCTTATTTACCATTCAATAAAGCTATTCTCAACAGTCTATTTCACTATAACCATAATAGGAACACATGTAAGACGAACAAAGGAACCATATGGCTATATTAGGAACCCGGAATAAGCATATTTATTTATATTATAATTTAGTTAGGTTCATTAATTCGTGAAATTTGATAAGTTTATCTTAACAATAAGACATTAAGCCTCAGTTTTTAGTATAGTATATGTAGTATCACGAAAACATGCGTACAACGATGACAAATATATGACTGGAAGCGACAAACTATAGCCATAATTGGTACATCCACCCTAGTTGTTCCGTGCTGTTTTGGCCAGATCCCGCTTCTTGCCACAAAAAAAAAGTGGCAGAAGAGTGGTGTAGCGCTGCTAATATATATTGTTCAGATAATTATAAAAAGATGATTAAGTAATTAAGTGGGTAGATAAAATTTTGGCGTTTACATCCGTATATGACTGATTTTGACATTTTTTTTTTTCAATTGTTTGCACGGAAGTTTGAAGATGCGTGGTCTTTCTCCCGAGCAAAGAAAACGGATTGTGCACAAACGGTGCACCGTCAGTAGTCTTTCGATCAGAAAACTGCAGACTCGTCGGAAACAGAAGCAGCCAAAACGAAGCAACAAAGCTAAATCTGTGAAACCGAGGGCTTGAAAGCCATTTACACCGAGAAAAAAAGGTAATGGTGTGGCAGACCATATGCGGATGTGGATAAATATCTCGTCCATTCATTACGACACACACAATGAATGGTCGAATATACCCGAAGGAGTGTCTGCAAAAAAGCTTGCTACCCTTGATTAATCAGCATAACAAGCCTACTATATTTTGGCCTAAATTTGCTTCCTGCCATTACTTTAAATATGCACTAGAGTGGTACAAAAGGAACAATGTCGTATTTGTACCAAAGGAGATGAATCCACCAGACTGCCCAGAGATTCGTCCTACCGAAACTTTTTGGGCTTTGACGAAAAGAAGCTGAGAAAATACATGAAACTAGCGGGTAGTGTTGAAAAATTTAAGAAAGATTGGCCTGAAGTGGTGAAAATGTCAGCAAAAAGCACTGTGCAGAAGCTTATGAGTTAAGGGAAAAGTTAGAGAATTCGCCTACGCTACAAAAATCAAGCAAATTGAAATGAAGATGGAAAGAAAACATAGTTATTCACTATGTTTGCGAATAAAATAATCTCAAGTCACAGTATGGTCTTTTTTACTTGAGAAAAACAATGTATTTATATTTTTCGGAACAGTTTATAGTGCACAAATCGTACTCAAGGAGAAAAACCCTCCAAACTGCCGGAACTGCACACAATGGAAAAATATTGGGCAATCGTAAAGAGAAACCTCAAGAGAACTAAAAAAAAAACAGTTGGAAATGAAAAAAAGTTCAAGGCAACTTGGCGTTCAGATTCAAATAAGGTGGATATAACAGCGGTACAAAACTTGATGGAAGGTGTGAAACGTAAAGTCCAACAATTTGCATTTGGAAAATCGGAAGCCTTATTAAATAATTTCCCCGTGTTTTGTAGACGATGAACTTCCAAAAGAAATAAAAATTGATCATTTATATAATAAACTAATCAGTGTGCACTTAATCATGTTTCACTTAATCATTTTTGACCGTTCCACCCTTTAGACCGAGAAAAAAAGAACAACTATCAGCGAAGGTGGCCACAGATCGTCCAAGGTCAGCTCGGTTTCCGAGGGTTATCACTGCCATCAAAAGGCAGATTCGAGCGAACCAAGTGCGTTCAATGAGGAAAATGGCCAAGGAATACGGGATCAGTGACTTTACTGGAGATCCCAAAGGAAGATTGCAGAACGAAGTCGAGGGCATAAAAAAAAAATTCACATGATTACCAACCGGATCAGGGAGCTACGAGTCGAGCCATGTAAGAAAATCTTAAACTTCCTCAAGCGAAAAAATCAGGTAATCCTGCTTACCGACGAGAGCATGTTTACCGTCGATCACGTATCAAATTCCAGAACCGATCGCTATTTTAGTTCTTTCCCGGTAAAAGACGTGGCCGCTGAGCATAAAAACGTGTATCTGACCAAGCATCCTGTTAGCTTTATGGTGTTCGGATTGGTGGCATCCAATGTAAAATATGAACCCGGTGTTCATTCCAGAAGGCGAAAAAGTAAACACGGAGTTTTACATCGGAGTTTCAGGTAAGTACGTTCTTCCGTGAATCAAAGAGTACTACGGCCTGAAGCCAAATGTTGTATTTCAACAAGATGGGGCTCCGTGACACACCTCGAACCGCACTCAGAAGTGGTTGCAGGAACATCTGCCATTCTGGGGGAAGGATATATGGCCGCTAGCCAGCATGGATCTTAACCCACTGGTCAGCATGGTGCGTTATGAAGACCAAGGCCTGTTCTAAACACCACCTGAGTTCAGCAAGCCTCAAACAAACATTGACTTGTACCTGGAGAGAACTGGATCCAGGCTATATTATAAGGACCTGCCGTGCGTTCCGCAAGCATGTGGAGGCCTTAATTGCTGCAAGTGGAAACTTGATTGATGATTAACATAGTTTAAGACTCTTGGAAACATCCCCTTATAAAAAAAAATCGAAACCGGATTTTTTTTAAATTTTGACATTGCTCAATGGTGCAAACATTATTACGCATACGGTACATTCTACAAACTATTTTACTAAAATCTGCATCAAGAATGTTGAACGTCCTAGAGAGCAATCTGTTCTAATGCACCCAAAATGATGATTGAAGGAATTGATGAAATTAGAGTCTCTAGAAGCATTTCGTGCTATTTGGAAACATTACGCCCCTATTGATTTCTAAACTCATCTGTTTTGTACCAACCGGGGGAAACTTCTACCTAATGATTTCATTATCTTTATTCCACTCAACCAATTGCATTTTTTTGTGACATAGGGGGAGTAGTTTTACAATTTGAGATCATTCAATGCAGACGTCTTTTTAATTTGACACATCGACAATCGGTGGGTAACCACCTGGGACGTCATAGTAAGACGCCGAGAAACGGATCGGAAGTTTCGTTGATCGTTCCCTGCGAATGATATCTGCGCCAAAATTACAGGGAAAAATGTTAATAATAAACTTGTTTAAGAGAAAACCACCAAAAGTTGGATTAACCCACCTTCCGTGAGATCTGTCCTTTTTTAAGAGTAATATTTCAGAAAATATTCCCAAGATTTGAGCCCAACAGGTTTAAGATACCGAATGCAGGATTGTGTCCCAGGGCTACTCGTTATGATTGGTTGTGATATACGAGAGCGGTCCAATTATAAACTGTTCCAGAAAGTATAAGCATACTTTCAAAATAACAAAAAAGTCATGTTTTTCTAGTTTTAATAATTTTATTTGGCAAATCATATTTGTATTTGTGTATTATATGATATTTTACTCTCGTTTAATCACAATATTTAATCATAGCCAAGACTCCTAACTTTTCCTCGAACATGACCCATTAGCTTCTGCACAGTGGTACTTCCCACCATTTTGACCACTTTTGGCCAATCTTTTTTAAATTTTTGGATGTCGTCCGCTGGTTTTATGAATTTTCGAAGCTTTGCTTTGGTTAAAGCCCAAAAAGTCTCGATTGGCCGTGCCTCCGGGCAGTTCGGCAGATTAATGTCTTTCGGCACGAAACATACATTTTGACTTTTGTACCATTCTAAAGTGTCCTTTGCGTAATGACATGACGCCTAATCAGGCCAAAACACTACTTGACCTTCGTGCTGCCTGATCATCGGCAATAATCGCTTCTGGAGACATTCCTTAATGTATTTCTGAGTGTTCATCGTCTCCGTTGTGATGTACGGACTAGATGTTTTACCACACTCACATATTGCCTGCCAAACCATAACCTTCTTACCGATTTTTTCGGTAAAAATTGCCTTCTCCGTTTCGGGGATGTCTTTGTCTTCGCTTACAGTATAGAATTGTGGTCCGGGAAGCGCTTTGTAATCTAGTTTCACAAACGTTTCATCGTCCATTATTATACACCCAGAATTTCTACACAATAACGAATCGTAGAGTTTGCGGGCCCGTGGTTTTAAGGTTTTGGGTTCTTTTTGAGTTTTTTCTGCTTCCGGTATGTTTTTAGCCCAAGTCTTTCTTTGGCACGCATGACGTTACTCGACGAGGTCCCTAGTTTTTTCGCAACATCCCGAATGGAAGTCGCTGGTTTTCGCTTGTAGGCATCCCTGATCTTTTTATCGATATCCGGACTAACAGGACCGGATTTCCGACCACTCTTCGGCGCATCATCAAACGTACACTGTTCTCTATATTTTCGAATCGCAGATCGTACCGCTCCGACGCTTACACCCTCTTCCTTGGCCAATTTTCTCAAGGAGAGTCCGCTCCCAGTGCACCATTTGTGCACGATACTTTTTCGTTGTTCCGGAGTAAGACCGCGCATTTTGATAGGTAACACAACACTGAGCACTTTTTTGATGCTTCGTCATTCAGAAATGTGCAAACAAAAGGACGCAGCCAAAACATGTTGAAATATTTCATTATATGCAAAGTGACCGTTAAAATAAGGTGTGCTTATACTTTCTGGAACAGTCGTTAGTGACCAGATTTTCGCGATTGTTCGCAGAAATGTCGCGAATACAACGTGCCCACACATCATCTTTTCATCGCTTTCAAATCAGCGTATGATAAAATCGATCGAGACCAGCTATGGAAAATCATGCACGAATATGGATTTCCAGAAAAACTGACGCGGTGTGTCGTCCGAGTATCAGGGACGCTCTCGAGTCCCTTCGAATCTCGGAGAGGGTTACGGCAAGGTGATGGACTGTCGTGTTTGTTGTTTAAAATTGAACTGGAGGGTGTGATTCGAAGAGCTGGGATAGACACGAGTGGCACGATCTTCAGGAAGTCTGTCCAACTATTTGGCTTCGCCAACGTCGTTGATATCGTAGTAAGTAAACTTTGAGACGATGGCGGAAACGTACATCAGACTTAAAGCTAAAGCTGGTAGGATTGGGCTTGTGATTAATGCGTTGAAAACAAAATACATGAAAGGAAGAGGCTCACGAAAAGACAATGTTAGCCTCCTACCACGAGTTCAGATCGACGGTGATGAAATCGAGGTAGCAGACGAATTCGTGTATCTGGGCTCATTGATGACCGCCAATAGCGACACCAGCAGAGAAATACAAAGGCGCATTATGGCTGGCAATCGTGCCTACATTGGACTCCGAAGGACGGTAAGATCGAACAAAGTTCGCCGAACCACTAAGTTGACCATCTACAAGACATTAATTAGACCGGTAGTTCTCTACGGCCACGAAACATGCTAGTGGAGGACCAACGCACCCTTGGAGTCTTTGAACGGAAGATGCTGCGTACGATCTACGGTGGAGTGCAGATGGAAGACGGAACGTGGAGGAGGCGAATGAACCACGAGTTGCACCAGTTGCTGGGAGAACCTTCCATCGTACACATCGCAAAAATCGGTCGACTACGATGGGCTGGGCATGTCGTAAGAATGTCGGACGACAGCCCTGTAAAAATGGTTTTCGTAAACGAACCGACAAGTACAAGACTAAGAGGCGTGCAACGCGCAAGGTGGATCGATCAAGTAGAGGGCGACCTGCGGACCCTCCGCACACAGCGAGGCTGGCGAAGTACAGCCATGGACCGATTACAATGGAAACAACTTCTGTGTACAGCAGAGGCCACACCGGCCTTAGTCTGATTGGTAAGGTAAGGTAACGGTTGAAGGCGCCACTCCCTGCTTCTTTGCGACATCTCGGACGCAGAGGTTGGTGTTCCGCTCGAAACAGCGGGCAACTCTTTTTGTCGTCGCTGTGGCCTCCGGCTTTCGATTTCCCCCCGATCCAGCTTTCCTGGCTGTCGACAAACGTTCACCGAACACAGTTAATTTAGCCACATTCAACAATTCCGGCAACTTGGCGTGAGAGTAGTTTGGATTTTCGCCATGCACCTGCAAAATTTTGATGCGTTGCTTCTCTTCCTTCGACGACATTTTGATAACGGAAGTGCTAAACTCAAAATCAAAATAGAGGCATGATTCTACACGCACACATCTTCAAAATGAGAGGTGCGCAAAATTTTGTAATGCACAATGAAAGGAAATGGGTCAAGTTTAAGTCGACCAAATTTTGATCGAAACACCCTTTATACGGCTTACGCTTTCCATGATACTTCCTGATTTGAGTTTGACTTGGGCAGCATTCAACTCTTGAAACCCGGAATGAACATTCGTTGCCTCACAGTGACTCAGGTGTACATAGTTGAAATTGAGAGCAGAGGGAAAAGAATAAATGAAACCGTGATTAGTTGATTGACATTGAAATGAACTTGAGTTAAATTGAAATGGAATCAAATTACACTGCAATGGAATCGAAACGGAATCGAAATGGAATTGCAATGGATGCAAAACGGATTCGAAACGTTTAAAGCCGACATTGTCTAAGCAGGTAGGGTTATGAATTGGTGCTCGATGGCATCGACTGGTGTTGGAGAGCTTCATTCAGCGAAATAAACTTTCGATATTCATAAGATTGCAATATGATTATTTTCTATAAGAAAGCAGTATTAATTTCATAAATTTCATTTCAAATAATGACGTTGAAAAAATAAAAATATGGAGCAACCTGGATTCGAACCTTGAACGTTCAGGTTATGGGTCGAATGACTTGACCACTAGTATATATCAACACTTGTAAATAGGAAAGCTTAAAGGCGAACAAGAACAACGTCGTGTAAAACAAAATCCATTTATAAGTCAACCTTATGAAATTTAAAGCATCGTTCATAAGTTGAGCCTTGTGAAATTCTTAAGATTATTTGGCTGAGTGTTGAATTCATTGACAGAATAATGGTAAAGGAAATTTATCTGGACATATTGAAGCGAAAGATTACCCAAAGCATACGCCAAATCTGGTATCGCAATGCAATGGTTCAACGAACGAAAAATCGACGATTTGGAGTGGCCAGCACAGTCACCTGACCTTACCCCAATAGATCATCTGTGGTCTATTTTGAAAATAAACAAAATCCAACAAGCATTCAGCAATTATGACAAGTAATTGCAACTGAATGGGACAAAATCACACCAGAATCGAATGCTAAGCTTCAATGCCGTGAAGATGCCAAGCTGTTATTGGAGTCAATAGTGGTCACACAAAATATTGAACAATGTTATATTATTATTTAGTTATAAAATGGATAAACGTTTTTTGAGTATTTTTTTCTATCGTTGTATTACTAATTTTTCAAAGGAGGAAAAATATCATGTGAATTTGATGGTAAAATGACAAGCACTTAAATATTCATAGAAACAACTTACTTTTCAACTGAATAACAGGAAAATTCCGAATTGGCGGTAGGGGTGGATAAACTTTTTTTTTAAATACTGTATGATTTGGCAGAGAATTTTCCAACAAAGGTTTTCGTCGAAAACGATGAACAGTGGTCTACAAAACCGAATGTCTCCGGACCAAACTCTACTCTCCATTCATGATGATCCGCTGACATGTTGGCCGAATTTTACGAGTTGTCACTACAGCCAGGAACAACGACAATGGTACAATGGCAACGGAGTTCAGCTCCGAAAACCCTCAATTCGTCTAATTGTATCCAGTTCAGGCCCATTGAAAGCTACTGGGCAATTATAAAGAGAAAACAGTAGGCGAGACCGTTGTGCCGCGCCTAATGGGTTGTATTAAGGGAAAAGTTCTTTGAAATCACGATGAATAATTCGCTTCATTTTTTTTAAATATAAGGAATGCACTTTAGTGAAAGTCATTAATTTAAATCCGAAATAGACCAAATGATGTTGTTCCATTACTAAGTGGGACATGCTTTAAGCGATAACCTTGAAATAACACGAAAGTAGAATACTCACTTTAACCCATGCATTAATTTCTCTTTTTATCCCATTTCAGATCTAAAAAAACAACAAAAATGAAAACTTAACCGTACAATCGTTTGCTTTGGATTGTTTGCTTCTTGAGTCAATTTAAACGATTAAAAACAATAACAAACTCATCTCTTCGGAACAACTCTAAGCAACTGCTAAGTGGTAGAAAAGTGGGCCCAAACAGACGCGAAGTGACAACGACAACAGCCGTTCAAGTGGAACGGAAAGCGGTGAGTTTTCCCCCATTCAAGGAAAAAAGAAAAAGCAACAAAAGCGAAACAGCTGGTGGCAGAATCGATTGATTGGTATCTATGAGAATATAGAAAGAAAAAATCACCACCGAAAGCGGTGAAAACCTTTAGTGCGTTTTTGTGTACACTTTTTTTTGTGTTCGTTGTCAACTGCCACTTATCGGCAGCGGCAAACGGAGCGGAGGTTCGAAGCAAAAAGAACGGAAGTGAGATTCAGTTTTTTTTAGTGAAAAGAAAGCAATAGAAAAGAGAAGTGATAAATATGGCAGACCGATTATTTGCCCCCGTTCGAAATGGGTTTGCTGAATGGCCTTTTACAGCTTGAGTGTTGTTGAAATCGTTGTCAACGGTAACGCCAGCATCCTCCCACCGGTGCAGTGATATTAGTGTGAGGTCCAAGTGGGCCGAGGATGAGAAAGTGAAATTTCTGCGAGAAAATGAAAAAACACATATTCAGCGCCTAGTTTGGCCGTTGACTAAGGGTTTATTTTGTGGGAGCTGTTGGTCCAAGTTCGTTGACTTTGCTGGATAGGTGAGTGCAATCAAACGATTGGATTAATTTTCAGTAGCCTACGAATGAATCAGATGATAACAATGGAAATTACAAAACATAAAGTCGATTGAGTGACCATTGAATCTACTGTTTCTACTCAATTTGCAAGTTTCAGTAGTCTAATATTTCAAAGCAATATTATTATGAGGGTTTTCTCATTAATTACTTTTGCAGAAAGGTTCTCTTAGTCCTAGAGGACAGGTTTTATTTTAATGTTAAATTTAGTACACTAAATTAGAGACTAAATTCCCTAACTGCCTGCTAACTCTCGCTTCTTCGATGGTACCATGCTGTAATGTGCTGTCAAAGCGTTACGACGAGTCTATGCGTCATTGTTATTCGATGACTGCTGACTCACCGTTTGGTCCTCGTGGTTAGTAACTGCGTTGATTCTTGTAAACAGGATGCCTGATGTGCTAGATCCGTACATAACTCTATATGGTGTCCTTGTAATCATCTGCGATTACTTAGAGTACGATAGAATGCTTTTCTGGTTTGAGGTCTCTCTTTGCTCTGCTTCCTTTTAATTGTCACAGCGAATTTGAGGAAAATGTTGTTCGTTGGATCAGAATTGGCCTTGTTTTAATAGGTTGAAGTTTCTACTCAGTAAGCAAAACCGGTTGGAAATGACCACCAAAATTTTCTTACATTAGAAAAGCTTTTGAGGTCTAAAAAAACTTTTAAAAAGCCAGAGTTCAGAAGGAGGGGAAAGTGTTATTTGGCAATAGAGATCTCCCTAAGTGTGCACGAGGCTCCCAACAAACATCAGTGTCGAATAATTGCTTGTTCAAACAAATTTGGAGAAGTTATTCAGCTTGCTAGAAGAACAAGCTGAACAACTTCTCCAAATTTGATTGAACAAACAGTTATTCAACATCGATGTTTGTTGGGCTTTTTCTCTTTGGGAAAATTTGAACAAAAAAATTTGGTGTGTTAAAAAGGAAAATTTTTTTGGATGGTTGGTGGTAATGCAATTCGTTTTTGATTTTGTGTTATGTGGGGAAGGTAAGTTGAGAGTATGTTTTGAAGTAGATCATATAATGCGCACAAACATTTTTTTTCGGGTTTTTTTCGGGGTGGGTGGGGAAAAAGAAAAAAATCCAAGAAAAAAACCCAAAAACACAGGAAATATTATAGGAGAATTGGACATCGAACAGCGAAATTGTGAAGTTGTTTTGATGTGGATTTCTGCACACGCAGAAACGAAACAACGGCTGGTGTTTTTTTGTAAGGACTGTATCGTTAATTATGAGTACACCTAAAAATTGCTGTATTTAAATTTGTTTTATTTATTTTGCAACTCAAATTCATTCAATGTTTATTGACCATCAAAAAAGAACATTACATCAGAATTCATTTAATTTTTCGTAGATCTGGCCAGCTCTCGCACCTTCTTCTTGATGTTCCTCATGAGGTTCTTCTTCCGTACACTTTCCGGAACGGCCAACTAAGAGGTGGCGACGTAGTGTTCCTGTCCTGGCATTTGTTTGGTGTCGGCATTAATGTAGGTCTCATCGTCCATCACAATGCAGAACGGTTTTGTGAGCCACTCCCTGTACAGTTTTCTTGCACGAGTTTTGGCCACCGAGTTCTGTTTATCGCTCCGGTTCGGTGCCTTCTGGACCTTGTACACATGTAATCCAGAACGTTTCATTGTTTTCTGCACAAAACAAACTGAAACTTTCGCCTTTTTCGCAACATCCCTGATCGAAATGTTAGGATAACGCTTAAATTGGTTCAATACCATCCTTGCCTTCTCCGTATTTGATGTGCCACGTTTTTTGCCACTACCATTTTTTCCGCTTGGTTGTCTTACGGTTCTTGAACGTTTTGATCACATGAGATACGGTTGAATGTGCGATTCCGAGCTGTTTTCCGATCCATCGATGAGAAGCGTTTGGGTTTTCGAAGTGAGTGCCCAAAATTTGTTGGCGCACTATTTCTTCATTCGAAGCCATCACTGAAATCACTCGACCGATTTTCACGAAACTCATTACACAATTGACACAACACAATGAAATACATTCAGTTAAAATTTCAATAATTTTTACCCACACGCTAAAAAGTTACGAATAATTGCGTGTGTCCAAATTTCATCGAATACAGTCTTTACTAAATGTACCATGTATAGGATCGATAGTTCTCAACGGACATGAAACGTGGGCAATGCTAGAGGAAGACTCGCCAGCACATCGTAGGCATGGACAACCTTTGGCGGTGTGTGGAGTACGGAGGAAGAGAAGAATCTTCAAGCAGCTGGCGTAGTGCTATTCTGAATTCAGTATCCTGAAAGTGAAGCTGAAGGGGTACAATGGGTAGGGCATGTCGTATAAATGGTAGACAACAATCCGTCGTGTTTGCCTCGAATACAGCCGGTACTAGACACAGAGGTGCGCAACGAGCAAGACGGTAAAGTGACAAACTGCCCACAACTGAGTTTTTTGGTAAAACAATGTGGCTCAGGGACGTAAAGTAAAGTAAAGTAAAGTAAAGTAAGGTAAAGTAAAGTAAAGTAAAGTAAAGTAAAGTAAAGTAAAGTAAAGTAAAGTAAAGTAAAGTAAAGTAAAGTAAAGTAAAGTAATGTAAAGTAAAGTAAAGTAAAGTAAAGTAAAGTAAAGTAAAGTAAGGTTATGAAACAGTTTTCTAGTTTACTAATCTTTGGCGAAAAAGTAATTAAGTAAGTTTGTAAGACCCGTAGGCAGAGACACTGTTAGGTTTTGTTGTTATTTTTCTGTATTTACGACCTGGACCCTACAAATCACACCCAACAAGACACGGGCCGGGACCACCGCCTTTGTTTACCTTCTGAAAAAAGACTTGATCCCAACACTGCTGACTTGGATTGATGCCAGGCCGACTTGCAAAAACACTTACTCGCGAGTTCTGTGGAAACAGATAAGAGAATCTTCTTCTGGAAGCAAGTTCACACCAATCTTAGAATAGAATCTTGATTTTTTTTTGTTAAAACAGAATAATCCCAATAGAAATGTTAACACTTGAGAGGAGACAGTCCCTAGCTCCCAATCCGAAATTGTTTGACTTGGGTGCCCTGATGGTCCCTCATTTTCCCCAACATATAATTTGCATTGAATATTTAGCTGCAACGTGGATTTCTTAGCTTGATACTAGGAAAGTAAGTTGAAAATTTCATTAATTATAGTTAATAGTTATTTAGTTATTATAATTACTCATAATGCCAAATACTGCAAATTCTGTGTTGATGCAATGCAATCGAGGTCTGATTGCATTGCATCAAATATGTATTAACATGTATATCGAGTGAGAGATCTTCACTCGTAACACATGTTAATTATAATATTGAAGATAACTGTTGCAGTCGATGTGGTTGTTCATACCATTTACAGGGTTTCGCAAATCTTCGAAGAAATTTAGCAATTTTTTTCGCTCGTTGTATGCTCCAGATGTCTTGTTAAAGTTTCTTCTAAATTTGCGACGAGCTCTTGGAGTAGCAGGAGATTATAATGAATTTGGTCCAAAAACTGACGAAGAGATACATCAACAACTATGTGGCTATTCATAAACCACGTAGACTTTTCTGTGGGTGAGGGGGGGGGGGGGGGGGGGGGGTGTTGATTGGGGGTTGACCGAAGTCGGCGCTCTATACAAAATTTCAAAAAATTGTATGGAGAAAAGTCTACGAGAGGGGAGAGGGGGGTTCTGAGATTTTCAAAAATGAGTCGTTATGAAGTACGTGGTACGTGGTTTATGAACAGGCCCTATAGGTCGTAGTAGACAACCGGAGAAACCAAATGAATCCTGTGAAAACCTTTGATTTTAAGAATTTGACAACCTTGTTTTTCAAAATAGTATGATTAATTGAGTATTACTGAGTAACAAAATAATAAGATCGACAATAGCATTGAGTTTGATATCAACTTTTGAAGATTATACGCCAGAAACCTTTTTCAAGAATTTAAATATTTGTAGCAAAAAATATGACGTGAATCATGACCCAAAGGAATTTAAAAAAAAATTAATGGGTCAGGTTGCGCTTAACATTGAAGAATAAGATTTTTTTTTTTTGTAAAACCTATATCTATCATTTGAAGGGTACACCGATAAGTTTCCTGAAAAGAGGCAACTTAGGGTCAATCTATTGCACAGACTTAAATCATTGGTTTCTTCATTAGTTCTTTATTAGATTTGTTCGAGCTCTTGGCATGCAGTTATGATTCAAGTCCTTTCGTGACGATTTACTTTAAATTTTTCATGTGAACGCCAAGTTTGCCCTTCCTGAATATCGACAACGCTTATTGAACATCATTGAAAGAAAAGAGGCTTAATCAACCTTTTGTAATATTAACCAACCCCAATCTCCAAATGACTCCTGATACAGTGAACCACCCGCGCACTAATCGATTGCATGTCCGGCAAACGGAAGTGGAAAACTTCGGTAAAAGGATATAAATCTTTGCCCGACCAATGGATGTGTAAACAACCCCCCCCCCCCTCACAACAGTGGAGTTTTTCCGGTTCGAGTTTACCTCTTTCGGGGGTCGAAGGGGGTCGGGGAGGCGTTGGTTGGGCGAACACGAAACACACGTAAATTTTAATTAGTAAGTTTCCTGCTTCTTGATAGCGTTTGACGACAACGACGGCCTGTCCTTGGCTCGTTAGAGCGGAGAAATGTAGTTCAAGATCGATCGCTGCGGCTGTGTGTCTGTGTGTGTGTGTGTGTTCCGTTTGGTTGGTCGTTAAATGTTGTTGTTGTTGGTTGGTTTTTTTCCGGGGGGGTGATTGGAAGCGGTAAATAACTTGTTTATTGCAGTTTCAACCGGCAGGTGTAAGGAGATGGGTGTTTTTATTTTCGAAAAAGGTGTGTCTTTCATTACTTGTAGGACAACTGCTTGTTTGTTTGATTCATAGCCCCAAGGGTGTGTGTGTGTAACATTCTGATGATTGATAATGGTTTGAAGGTTTCACTAATAGTCCGAAAATGAGTGCCATTGTTGTTGCAGTTTGGTACGTATGAAGCCCCTGTTTATGCTGTTTAAAGGGTGTCCACGATGAAATTGCCACACTATGAAATTGCTCTAACTTTTTAACCGTTGGGTAGAATTTAATGAAAATTTGGGCGGATTTAGTTCATAGTGCATTATTTACATCCTGCAAGTTTTAAAGTCCTGTAATCAAAACTCGCGGAAATGGAGTCGAAAGAACAGCTCGTGCGTGATAAAATCTTGCGCATGCATCACGAGAACAAGGATCTCTCGCATCGTTCCATCGCTAAAACGTTGGGAATCGCGAATTCCACCGTGTCGCGAGTGATTAAGCGGTTCGAGGAACGGTTGACCACCGATCGGAAGCCCAGAAGTGAAGGAAAAAGTAATCCGTACAACACCAAAAATCACAACCGCGTAGTTGGGGCCTTCAACCGAAATCCGAACGCCTCCGTTCGGGATGTGGCTAAGAAGCTGCACCTAAGCCGAAGTTTTGTCCAGAAGGCCAAAACTAAGGCTGGGCTTCGAACGTTCAAGGTACAAAAGGCCCCTAATCGCGACGAGAAGCAGAACAAGTCCGCCAAAACCCGTGCCAGGAAGTTGTACCTCAACATGCTGACGAAAGTTGAATGCTGCATCATGGACGACGAAACATATGTGAAGGCTGACTTCAAACAGATCCCCGGCAACCTGTTTTTCACAGCCAAGGATAAGTTCAGCGTTCCGGAGTATGTCCGCACTCAGAAGATGTCTAAATTTGCGAAGAAATTCCTGGTTTGGCAAGCCATCTGCACGTGCGGGAAGCGGAGTGCACCTTTCGTGACCCAGGACACGATGACCGGACAGGTGTACATAAAAGAGTGCCTCCAGAAGCGGCTGCTTCCTCTCCTGAAGGTCCACAACGTCCCAACAATCTTCTGGTCGGATTTGGCCTCATGCCACTACTCCAAGGACGTGCTGAAGTGGTATGCGGACAATAAGGTCAATTTCGTGCCGAAAATGTTCAACCCTCCCAACACTCCGGAGCTCCGCCCCATCGAGAAGTACTGGGCGATTATGAAGCAGCACCTTCTTAAACGACCTAAGGTAGTGAAGACAGTCGAGGAACTGAAGAAAGTATGGGTTTACATGCAAAAAACGGTTGATTCACAGGTTGTGCAGAATCTTATGGCCGGGGTTAAGGCCAAGGTGCGGGCATTTGCGTATGGACTGTAAATAAAATACGAGTAAAATGGTAAAATGAAGTTTAATAGTTATTTCTCAATCCCTGAAAATTTGATGGCAATCGGATGAAAACTCGAATTTTGCGAATCAATTTGGTGTGTGGCAATTTCATCGTGGACACTCTTTAGATTTTTTCATTTAAATATGAAATGAAATAATAGTATAAATAAAATACGATAGAATATAATTTAAATTATTTAATTTAATCTAATCTGTCTGTAATATAAATCAAATTCATTGGAAAATTAAATAAAAAAACAAAAAGGGGGCAGGTAGGAAATTGTTGGGAATTGAAGAAAAACGAGTATATCAATATTTTTGCAAATGTTGGAATTTGATGGTTTTGTGATGTTTTGCAGAATGTTTTGGTTTTTTGGTATTTCGAGGGGTTTCGATGGGGAATTGGGGGTTTGGGTGGGTTGAAGAGTTAAAAGTCGTACCCGAGCAAAGGATTATACCAAATTGATAACAAGTTCTAATACCAGGTTATCATTGTTTGATCACTGAATATGCTATAATTGACGCTGAATAAACAACCAAAATAACAGAATAAATAACAGAAAAATACTCATTGAATATCATAATAATAACTTATTTTGTAATCACAGCGAACAACTTGATAACAAATCCTGTATAGTAAGCAAATTTATTGAAATAGTTTCAAATTATGTTATCAATTTGAAATCAAATTCTCATGCTAATAACTGAAAAAAATATTTTGATTGAGACCAAAATTTCTTTTTCAAATATGCTGGAAATATTTATAGTTTTACAATTCAAATTATAACGTTCATAAAAAATAGTGTGTTCAAAATGATCACATATGATATTCAAAATAAGCCAGTAGTGATAACTAAATATGTTATGCGATAACGGCGGAAATCAAAACGATAACTGGGATAACAGAACTTGTTACTTATATGATATCGGCTTGTTATTTTCGCTTTGCTAGGGTACCATTCCATGACGTCCCGGCTGTAGTGGCAGCAGGGTAAGTCAGGCCAGAACTTCACCGGACCGTCGGGTTTTTCAGTGTACGGAAACCTTCACGCCGACAGATTCGTCGAACTGTACTGTACATGCTGTCGTATGTTGCACTTCTACGGTTGCTTTGTTTTATGCGATCCAGCGATAGTATTTCCTGGTAACGTTTCAGTATGGTGTTAACTGTCGATTTTGGGAATTTTGAATACTCATGGCCACGTCGGATTTTCAACGAGAGTGTGCAAAATTTGTTCCCGTCTCTTGCATTCCATCTTAAATAACTTTTGCACGTGAGTATCAATACTGATGAACCTTATGCCACTAAGTAAATAAACCTTTCGAATCCCTGCGCTGTCATTGGCTTTTTTTTTTTTTTATTAAATCATTTATTTGTACAGGCTCAATCGAATCAACTTTACAGAGCCAAGTTTTCATATTTATATACATCAATTATCTTAAAACTAATGTTAAGGGGATAGAACCGATTACTCGCGGCCGTCTCGAGGTTAATAGGAATAACAATTGTATGGATGGGAAGATAGGCGGGAATTTGAAGTGTGGTTTACAAAGCACGTTTATTTTAAATTCGGAATTGGATAAAAACTTATAACTATACAACTTTAGGTTTTCTTTTGACTTTAACATTTTTGAGAATGAGAAAAAAAAACACACACACAAACACAGAGAAAAAAAAACTTAAAGTAAACATACAGGTTAAACTAACTACAATCTAAGGCTAATGTTAGTCAAAAACACATAAATGAGTTTCATAAACTCCAGATCACGTATAGCCAAAATATCTCGAACCGGTACATTGGGTTGTCTACCTCGAGCCCGAAGGGAATCATAAAGCTCAGATCTGACTCCACGATGCTCAGCACATGACCAAATAATGTGATCTGCGTCCTGGTAACCTTGTCCACATTCACAGAGATTGCTGTCGCTCAGCCCAACACGGTATAAATGAGCGTTCAAAGAATAATGATTGGACATGAGGCGAGACATCACACGAATGAAGTCTCGACCCACATCCATCCCTCCAAACCAAGATTTCTTCGACACCTTTGGGATGATAGAATGTTGCCATCGCCCCAAATCTCCTTTACTCCATTTATACTGCCAGCTGACGAGTGACTGTTGACGAAAAATAGTAAAAAATTCATTAAAGGCGATTTGTCGATCATAAATATCGCCTTCTATAGCGCCCACCTTTGCCAGCGAGTCCGCTCTCTCATTGCCCAGAATTGAACAATGAGATGGGACCCATACAAAGGTGATGATAAAATAACGCGAAGATAAAGCACTTAGAAGCTCCTGTATTTTCATGAGAAAATACGAGGAGTGCTTTACCGGCCTCAAGGAGCGAATAGACTCTATAGAACTGAGACTATCCGTGAAAATGTAATACTGATCCGGTGTTAGTGAGGCAACAATTTCTAGCGTAAAGTGTATTGCCGCTAATTCAGCGACATATACGGAACAAGGAGCTTGAAGTTTACGATTGGCGCTATAAATTTCATTAAATATACCAAAGCCTGCTGACTCCTCTATCAATGATCCGTCAGTGAAGAACGATTTAGTGGAATCAACTTGGCCAAACTTTGCAGCAAATATTACCGGAGCAATCATAGGACGATGATGCTCTGGGATTCCATGAAGCTCCTGCTTCATGGATAAATCAAAATGAACCGAATTATCGAAATTGGAGAAGCAAACACGATTGGAAATGTTCGGCGAAGGGCTGACATCCTGTGTTATGTACAAATGGTACAAAGTCATGAAGCGAGTTTGAGGATTCAACTCGAGAAGCTTCTCAAAATTTTCGATCACCTGGGGGTTCATTACTTCACACCTGGTGAGGAGCCGGAGAGATAACTCTGTAAACCGATCCGAGAGTGGCAACATGCCGGCCAGCACTTCAAGACTCATGGTGTGAGTCGAGTGCATGCAACCTAACGCGATACGAAGACACCGATATTGAATACGTTCCAGTTTTATGATGTGCGACCGAGCCGCTGACTGAAAACAAAAACTACCGTATTCGATAACCGACAAAATCGTTGTCCGGTACAACGTTAGAAGATCTTGCGGATGCGCTCCCCACCAGGTCCCGGTAATTGTTCGAAGAAAGTTGATCCTTTGCTGGCACTTTCGCTTCAGATACTCAATGTGGGATCTCCAGGTGCACTTTGAATCGAACCAGACCCCAAGATATTTAAAGGACATTGAATGAGTTATCGGCTTACCCCAAATTTGAAGCTTCGGTTGTGCTGGGTTATGCTTCCTTGAAAAAACTACCAACTCTGTTTTCTCCGTAGAGAATTCGATACCTAGCTCTAGAGCCCAAGTAGACAAATTGTCTAAGGTATCCTGTAAAGGTCCTTGCAGATCGACCCCATTGGGTCCCGTGACAGACACTACGCCGTCATCCGCAAGTTGTCTCAACGTACAGTTGTCATTTAGACAACTGTCAATGTCTTTGACATAAACATTATACAAAAGAGGGCTTAAACATGATCCCTGGGGGAGACCCATGTAGCTAAATCGGGAAGCTGTAGAGGTTCCATGAGAGAAGCTCATATGTTTCTCTGACAGCAAATTATACAAAAAATTATTCATTAATGGTGAAAAGCCACAAGCGTGGAGTTTATCTGATAGAACTTCAACAGATACTGAATCAAAAGCCCCCTTTATGTCCAAGAACACAGAAGCCATTTGCTCTTTTTTAGCAAAAGCTAACTGAATATCTGTGGAAAGTAACGCGAGACAGTCGTTCGTTCCCTTACCCCTACGGAAACCATATTGAGTATCTGAAAGCAGGTTATTCGTCTCAACCCATTTGTCCAGACGGAAGAGGATCATTTTCTCCAACAACTTTCGAATACAAGATAACATCGCGATGGGTCGATAGGAGTTGTGGTCAGATGCGGGTTTACCAGGTTTTTGAATGGCTATAACTCTCACCCGTCTCCAATCATCCGGTACAATGTTGAGTTCCAGAAACTGATTAAACAAGTACAACATGCGCCTCTTAGCGACGTCTGGGAGGTTCTTAAGCAAGTTGAACTTGATCCTATCAGCCCCTGGAGCCGTATTGCCACACGAAAGGAGTGCGAGAGAGAACTCTACCATTGAAAAAGGTTGGCTGTTCTCATCTATCGAATTCGTGGTTTCGCGAGGAATCATCCGTGCCGGCACAGAATCTGGACAAACTTTTCGCGCGAACTTGAGGATCCATTGGTCCGAGTACTCTTCGCTCTCGTTGTTCGTAGTTCGGTTACGCAATCTTCGCGCCGTGTTCCAAAGAGTACTCATCGACGTCTCGCGCGATAGCCCGTCCACGAATCTTCGCCAGTAACCGCGTTTCTTGGCCTTGATGAGACTCTTAAGTTCACGTTCGAGAGCCGTGTATACTTCGAAGTGCTCAGGTATTCCACGTCTACGGAAAACTTTAAACGCGTCGGACTTTTTACGGTAAACCTCGGTGCACTGTTGATCCCACCATGGAGAAGGAGGTTTCCTACGAAATGACGTTCCTGGAACTGGTCGAGTTTGAGCTTGAAGCGCGCTGTCTAAGATCAGGTTGGAGAGGAAGTTATATTCCTCCTGCGGTGGAAGCTCTTCTACCGTCGTTACGGCTTCCTCTACTGCTGTCCTGAACTTTGTCCAATCGATGTAACGGGTAAGATCATACGCGACGTTGATGGATTCCGACGGATTGAACCCGGTGGCAATCGAAATTTTTATGGGCAAGTGATCACTACCGTGGGGATCTTGAATCACATCCCATGTGCAATCCAACGATAATGAATTCGAACAAAGTGTGAGGTCTAATCTACTGCCAAGTGAGGATGGACCAGCCAAACGTGTTACTTCTCCATTGTTAAGAACTGTCATATTGAAGTTGTCACAGAGGTCATATAACAAGGAAGACCGGTTGTCGTCGTACAGTTCTCCCCAGCCTGTACCGTGAGAGTTAAAATCTCCCATGATCAACCGCGGAGCAGGAAGAACCGAACAAATATCTGAAAGTTGTTTTTGGTTTATTGAGGCTCTAGGAGGAATATAAACGGAAGCAATGCAAAGGCTTTTATTTTTAATAACAGCCTGACATGCGACAACTTCAATACCTGGAATAGGAGGAAAATTCACTCTATAGAAGGAGTAGCACTTTTTGATCCCCAAAAGTACTCCTCCTCCACGTGAATCCTCACGATCAAGACGAATAATGTTGAAATCATGAAACGGAAGATCGATTTCGGGAGAGAGCCATGTTTCACATATAGCAAATGCATCACAACCGGTATTGTGAGCCAAAAATTTGAAAGATTCCAATTTAGGAACAAAACTTCGACAATTCCACTGCAGAACAGTGATCAAATCCCCGACCTCATTTGGAAAATTATCCATCGAAGGAAATGATAGCTGCAAGGAGGGGCCACTTAATTGTCAATTGCTTCAAGAAAGTCTTCACTGTGGGAAGCATTGCCAATACAATGCTTTTGAGAGGGTCAGAAATTTCAAGGTACTTGAAGATACCTTCGACAATGTTATCAAATGAGAACAGCCCGCTTGAGGAGGGGGCTTCTGTTCTTAAAAGCGGGGCATCAGGGCTTTTGGATGTCCCCGGGAGAGATGGAAAGTCCTGGGTGTAGTTAGTACTACGAAAACCAGGAGGAATTGGATTTTCCTTTTTCCCACCTTTTTTTGAAGTAGGCATGCTGGTCTCGGGCTTCTTTTCAGCAACTTTCCGTGGGCGGACGCGTCTTCGCTTCCGTGGGGCACCTTCCGGAAAACTGCACGATGTTCCCTCTTCAGCCAAATCAAAGTCAGACTCGTCATCTGACAGAGGAGCAAAGGGATTTGTATTGGCATCGGGTGATGGTGTGGCTTTTTTCACCATTTCGGCGAAAGATTGCCTGGAACGCTGTTTTAGCGAGCGTTCCAATTGTTCCCCGCGTTGTTTGTACGCCGGGCACGACGAGAGAGCATGAGGAGGAGTTCCCTTACAGAAAGCGCATTTTGGTGTGCTGTCTGCGCAGGCGCCATCCTCGTGTTTCTCCCCGCAGTTGGAGCAGCGTGCCTTATTGCCGCAATGGGAGGTCGTATGTCCCATCTGCTGGCATTTTTGGCAGGTCATGACCCGAGGTACGAACAACCGCACAGGTAGTCGAAGTTTTCCCAACTCGACGTATTGAGGGAGGGCTGAGCCAGAGAAGGTCACACGAAACGAGTCTGACGGTGTAAACTTCTTTTCACCCTTAGTGATCGATACTGTGCCAAGTCTTATCACATCCAGTATCTTCACTGGAGAAAGCAGGTGGTTCTTAAATCGACCAACCCCCTGTTTCAGCAGGATCTCAGGGTTCACACTCGTTTCGGTGACCACACCTTCAATTTCAATACCCCGAGCTGGGATATACACCCGATACTCGAGTGTAAAAAGCTGAGAGACAGCAATCTCGTTAGCTTGCTTAAGGTTGGACACAACGACCCGAAGTTTATTCGGTCTCACTTTTATTATCTCGGTCACGGCCGAGAATCGCTTCGTCAGATCGTTGGAGATCTGATATACATTAAGAGGTTTCGTTTTGGGCTGAAAGAAGACAACCCATGGACCAGCTGAACCATCTGGATAAGCACGTGATCGGGTAACCTTATGAGCTACCCCATCATTTCGCGCCATAGATGATTCGTCTTCCGACAAATCATCCATGGCTCCCACGTGGGAGTTTATGACGCTCAAACCCTCACGCAATTAAAAATAATCAAAAAACACAGAAAAACAAACTAAAGCTAAAAACACTCTCTCACACACACACGCACTCACTCAAAATTAAATTATAATGTATTCAGGAGAAACAAAAACTTATCTTATATGTATCACTGATCTGCTGCAGCCGGTCAACGAATGTGCTACTGCTGCCGAGCGACGATGTGTGGCCGCTTGTACGGGCTAGATGTGGAGCTCAGCGATGATGAAAATGATGACGATGATGAAGACGCTGGTCGGTGGTGGTTGGCAGATGAACGATTGCACGCTACACACGATGGACTGCTGGTGTGCGTGCCGTGAATAGATGCGGAGCAATATGGCTATTCGATTGCTAATTGCAATTAATAGCGTCGTTGCACTGATTAACACACGTTTTCTTCTTCAGAAAAAGCAAAACTCGATATCAACTGCGATGAGGACACTATCGAGAGAAAAAAAAACTGCACTTGGAAACAACGCGTGACAAACTTCCAAAGCAACGGAGAGCGTACACAACGAACCGCACCGTTCGCTTGTTCACTGGACAATGAATGGAGAATACAAAATTTACAGATATAATGAGATATCTTCGGATGTTCTAGGTCACCAAAACTGCCCTTGAGTGCAGAAGTTAGGATCTACAGTCGTAACAGTAGCCTTATAACCTATGAAAGGTGAGAATATGCACTCAAACATGCAGTAGATGTAAGTGATACGGCAATGCTTTGTTCGATAAAGATATGGGTTCATGGTATATCATATTTTGATGTTTAGCTTCTAAAATGAGCTATCCGCTAATGAATGGACTGGAGTGTAAAATTTACAGCATCAACCCAAGTCATAAGTTATAAATAGTTGACCGTCAAGAAGAACCGATAAACATGGTTGGATTCATATCGTAATTTTGTATGATCCAAAAAGCTTCAGTTACAACTGAAGATTTTATGTTTTGTACTCCAGGACAGTTTGAATGACATAGAATATCCCAAGATTATCTCATTATGTCTGTTGGTCTTCCAAGACATTCATTGAATATGTTTAAATTCATACCACATAGCATACCATTGTACCATTGTACCATCAATAAATCTTAAGTTCTTAACTCCAGGACAGTTTTGATGACCTAGCACATCTCAAAATAAAAAAAATCCTCCTTTTTTTCAATTATTTCTATGTTGTTGAGCACAAACGTTTGCATTTAAAAAAATGAACAAAAATTGCCGATTTTTCATGGGTTTATCTTCACCCACACTGACAAAACTACCCATGCAGCATCAATCATAGTAACTCATGAGTCAGCAGACGAAATTTGACAGCTCTATCAGTTGAACTCTAACCGTGATGGCAAAAACAGCGAAGCAACTCCGTTCAGAAGTGTGCGCGTTCAAAGAACGGCACCCCGCCGCTTCAAAAACGGACATCGTGCGACACTTTTTGGACACCGGATACGCCCGTTTCGGCATCTACAACATCATGGCACTATTAGACAACAATCAGAGCATCGAAAGAAAGCCCGGTTCCGACGTGGCAGTGGTGATGGACGACGAGACCTATCTCACCCTGGATGGCAACGACAGGCAGGGCACTTCGTATTTTACCTCCCCCATGAAGGACGTGAGCTCCGAGGTGAAGTTCATTTCACACACCAAGTTTCCAAAGAAGGTGCTGCTGTGGCTGACAATCGGCGAGAAGTGGATGTCAAAGCCGTTCTTCTTTCGCTCCGGACTGGCCGTGAACGGGGAAATTTATAGTACGAAATGCCTGCCGGAAGTTGCATCGTTCATCAAGAAATACCCTAAGGGCGAAGACGTCGGTCCACTACTCGAAGCGATCGTTGGAGCAGATGGAGCGGCTGAATATCGATGTGGTACCCAAGTCGGCGAACCCACCCAACGTCCCCCAGCTGCGTCCCATCGAGAATTTTTGGGCCAACCTGAAGCGAAATATCTACTCCAAAAATTTTGCGCGAAAATTGAGGAGGAATTGATAAATAAAACGAAGAAAGAACTCAAAATCATGCCTACACGCATGTTTTCGTCCGCCATGGTGAATGTTCCGGTTAACTGCCGGAAGGCGGCTCGCAAGGGCGTAGATTGTTTTTTTGCAAGTTAGCTTAAGTAATTACCTTCCATATGAAATTTATCAAAAGCAATTATATCTCTTAGCTTTTTTTTATCGCCTCCCGAAAAAAGTCCATTTTTTAATGCATATGTTAAATCAATCAGAATATACCAAATTGCTTGTTATTATAATTTGGTCATTTCACATTTTGTCACAGTCGTACATGCTTTGTTTCTAGTTGTCAATTGTAAATTTATAAGCTGACAACACACGTGGAGGGTCGTGCGATTTTAGCTTCTCGGCTTTAAACACTGTCTGCTGTCATTGATCTATTTCCAAAGAATTTAAATGAAATTCAATCAGTATCAGTCTGCCCAACTCCGACTAATACAAAATGACCTGTAACTATTCCAAAGCTAAGTTATTCATATGCGTAGAAGTTGTGACTGATGCCATTATGTTGCTCATTCATTATGCAAACGTGTGCACCCATCGGCAACAGATGGCACTCGCGTGCCATGCGATCCATTTATCCTTTTGGGGTGGAAACACCCGAGTGAACAACGCAGGCAAGGCGTCAAATTCCACCAGCATGACAACATGTAACTTTGCTCATAAATGTTAAAAATCCTCGAGCTTTCCACGCCGTCGTCACTGCTGATGTGTGTATCATTCAAGAGTCTCGCAGACGTTTGTTTCGGTGTAGAGAAATGTGATATCACCGCACGTTAGTACTCCAGTCTTCTATAATGACTTTCGGCACTGGAGCGGCTTCCAACTTTTACGTACAAAGGAGAATGTTGTTGAAACTGCAAGTGAGTATTAAAAGCTGCTGTTGCTGTTGCTGTCGTCTGGCACTTTGCTCGTCATCATCAGGTTGTGATAATGTAAATATTCATGCTTCCTTGTTTAATACTCCTTTTCAGAGTTTCAATGGTGGGAGGACGTATCGGTGCAAAGTGAACCTTAAATATGCAATAACATATTTTTTCTTGTCTGGACGAGGATCCCTTTCCCTGGGTAGTGGAAGGAAAGCTTCGAAGACGTATTATTTACTTTATTTTATGAGGAACATGCAGAACTAGTTGCTTTCTTCTTGTGTCTGATTTATGTCAGATTTTCGATATCAAAAAAATCATTTTGTCTGCATAAAGGAAAAGGTGATATCGATGATGTAGCGTCAATATTATCCGATTCTTTTACATCTATCGGATGATCCGAACTACATCACTTCTATTCGAACTACAATTCAAATTACGTTATAGCTACGGATGGATTTCTTGGAATACGAATTGATCTGATAAGCTGGATTTGGTTTAATTTATTCGCAACCAGATGAACATCCGCCATTGTGCTTGAACTAACTTTGGGATAATGTAGCTAATCGGGTGGATCTATTTATTCTTGGATGAATCAAATGATGGATTGATTGGATCTCAAGAATTTAACTATGCAATGTATCGAATGAGTACTGTGTTTAAAGTGTGATCTTTAGCACACTCCTTGACCATAGTTACTAGTATGCCACAAAGATTCTTTTGGGGGTGTTGTTTTTAGGGGGTTGCCACTTTTTTTTGTGGCCCTTTTTTTTTTTTTTTTAAAAAATCTTTTTTTTCTGTTTTTTTAGCGGAAAAATATGTGGAAAAAATTTCTTCTTAAAATTTTTTTTTTTTTTTTTTTTTTTATTTTATTTTATTTTCGTCAACAGATAAAAATGTTCATCCCAATGACCCTTTAAAAAATTAAATTACATACGAAAATTAACAAAACTTAACAAAGACATGTACGGAAACAACGCTTATTAACATCACGGGATACATTAAAATCAAACACATTATAGCAGCTGTTGAAAACGCGGCACATGCTTTGCACAGGTTCGTGTTTTCCGTAGTTGGTCCTTGAGTGCCGGAACACGAAGAACTGTTGTAAACGGAGATTTCGTCGTCGAGTGTTGATGGTCAAGAGATCCAGTAGAACGGAACAATCAACATTTCCTTGAAGCAGATCACCAATGAAACACGCTTTGGCTACCATACGCCTACCTTCCAACAGTTCCAGGTTGATGAGCTTGCACCGACTTTCATAACTTGGCAATCTGCGAGGGTCTTGCCAGCGAAGATGTCGCAAAGCAAAGCGTATAAACCTTCGCTGAACAGCTTCGATCCTCTGGACTGCGTTTTGGTAGAAAGGGGACCAAACGATGGCACAGTATTCCAAGAAAGGGCGAACCAAAGAGCAGTATAATGCCTTCAGACAGTAAACGTCCTTGATGTTTTTTGCGAAGCGGAACATAAATCCTAGCTGCGAAGAGGCCTTGGAAACAATATACGAAATGTGAACCTTGAACGACAGTTTGGAGTCCAGCATTACTCCCAGATCCTTGACCGTTGTTTCTCGTTTCAAGCGCGTACCTCGAAGGATGTAGTCGTGAAGATACATCGCACGTTTTCGGCCGAAGGAGATAGTTGAGCATTTGGATACATTTAAGGACATTCTGTTGATTCGGCACCAGTTATCGAACACTTGCAGTTCCTGCTGAAGAAAGTGGGCGTCTTCCGGACATTTTATAACGTAGTACAGCTTCAGGTCATCCGCGTAGGATAATTTCAGGCATTTGAGGACCAAGTTCACGTCGTTCATATATAGCAGGAAAAGGAATGGGCCGAGGTGGCTACCTTGAGGAACGCCGGATGCTACCGGAAAGCTAGATGAGGCGTAATCGGCAATCTTCACGGACATAGTTCTACCAGTCAGGTATGAACGGAGCCAGTTCAACAACTGATCGTGAACCCCCATATTGCCGTATTTAGAAATGGCAATCTGATGGTTCATTTTATCGAAGGCCGCAGAGAGATCTGTGTAAATGGCGTCTACTTGATGACCGCGTTCCATTTCGCGCATGATGAACGATGTAAATACGGTTAGATTGGTCGCCGTCGAGCGCTTGGGCACAAAACCGTGTTGGTCTGGAGAAATAGTATGTGAATAGTCATTGACCAGCCTTTGGAGAACAATTAGTTCAAATAGCTTGGATACAGAGCTTAGTGCAGCAATCCCACGATAGTTGGCGACGGACCGTTTGCATCCCTTCTTGTGTATTGGGAATACAAATGACTCTTTCCAGCATTCAGGAAACTCGCCGGAAGTTACAGACAAATTGAACACCGTAGCTAGGGGCGCAGCAAGCGTGTTTAGGCAACGCTTCAGGACAATTGAAGGAATACCGTCAGGACCGCATCCAGTTGAAGTTTTCATCTGCTTCCCGGCTGAAATCACCATATCACTATGAATAGTGAAAGCAGAGCCAAATACAGACATGCGGGGAACATTGCTAGTAGCCGATTCGAAGCTCTCGGCGTCCAGAATTTCGTCGCAGAAGACTCTGCTGAACTGCGTACGGAACAAGCTGGCGATATCCACGATAGTGTCAGCTTCAAGAGTGCAATCAGTCATAGTAGAGGGGTAGGCCGTTTTCTTTCCGTTGTCGTTCACAAACCGCCAGAAGCTTTTCGGGTTCGTTTTGAGACGACTCTGCAATTGAAACTGATGGTCGTTGTACAATCTGTTATTGAGGTATTTGTAATCGTCGTTGGCGCGAGCGTAGTTTGCCCTCGTGGAATCGGTGCGATATCTGCTGTGTTTCCTCAAAGCAGCCCTTTTAACTCGTTTCAAGTGTTTGAGGTCAGAATTTGACCAGGCAGGTTTGGGAGGCTTACGGTTGATTTTCTTAGGCACGAATTGATCGACGGCGTAAAGCAAAATACAGCACATAGTCAAAGCAGCAAAATTTGCATCCCCGTTTGCAAGAGTTGTGTTCCAGTCCACGTCGGCGAGAAAGTTGTTCATTCCCTCAGTAGTCAGCATGGTTGAAGTCATAATAAACATTTTCGAAGTTGTCATGGAAGCTGTACTCAGGATTTAATTCCAGCGTCAGTACCGGAGGGGAATGGTTTCTGCAGCTTTTGACAAGCGGTGCCGGAGCTTGAATGACAGAACATCTTTGACCCAGTTCTTCAGTAATGAAGCATAGATCCAGCAAACGATTGTTGTTATTCGTAATGCCGTTGACTTGCCGAAGTCTTGCGGTAGAATAAGCATCAAGAAAGGAGAGAGATGCTGGTCTGAATGACGAACATGAAGTATCTGGATAGTGGAAGCCGTTGGTATCGACATGCCATGAAATCGTGCTGAGGTTGAAATCTCCCACAACAACGATGTTGTCGCTGGGTCCCATTTGTGACACGATCCAATCCAAAGAAAGAGTGTGCTTATCGATGAGGCTGCTGTCGTTGACACGATCAGGTGGGATATACACAACGCACATAAACAATGTTCCGGTTTTGGTGGTTATTGCCACCCAGAGATGTTGAGTTTTCGGGAGGCTTCAGGAGGCGAGATTTGAACGTTGAGCGCACGGCAAGAAGGACTCCACCACCAGATTTCTTGTTGCTGTTGAGCG
Source organism: Aedes koreicus (assembly GCA_024533555.2). NCBI lineage: Eukaryota > Metazoa > Arthropoda > Insecta > Diptera > Culicidae > Aedes > Aedes koreicus. Next base: position 223,400 of record JAHHFK020004255.1, read on the forward strand.
GCGATCGATCTAGTCGGTACACATCGTACGTGTCGTCGAACAGTTGCTTCGATAATGTGTTGCTGTTTAGCCATGTTTCAGTGAAGGCGTAGATATCGTAGCATGCGTCACTGCATGCCAATTGGTACTCGGCGAGCGAACTGTTAATGCCTCCTACGTTCTGGTAGTACAGAAGGGCTTTCGATAAGGAGGCAACGGAATCGGCCGGTATCGATCTAGAAATGGAAACAGCATCAGGCCGGGCGACGTCATTAGAATAAGAATACTTGCCTTGAATGGCAGCTTGGAGAGCCCTGTCCCCGTCGCTAGACCCAGGGCCGGGACGACTTTGACGGCTGGAACGGGCAAATACAGCGTCACTGATACCGGTAGAGGGCACATCTGGGCTAGGAGGGTCCAGGGCCTCCATATTGCTTTGTGACGTGCGTCCCAGACCGGTTGAAGTGGCGGTCGATGTGTGTTGATGATGAGCAAAACATGTTAGGTGATGGGTATGTAGCGGGCTGGTTGGGCATAATAGCGGCGAATTACTGCAAGCATCAGCATGCGAGGAAGCGGCACTGGAAATCGGGAAAGCATCAGGAGCAGAATACCTTGGATAACACACATACTTGCCTGGAAGTTCAGGTTGGGAGACCCTCCCCCTAACTCCGACCACAGGACCGGGATGGCTGGGATGGCAGGAACAGATGCATGATAGATGATGAACATCGATTGGCACGACTGGGTCGGAGCGGTTGAGGGCTCCCGTAATGCCTTGCAGTGTGCATCCCGGTTTCGTGAAAGTTATGGTATCCAACGTAGGATGAAGACGGCGGTTTAATTCAGACGAGGTGTTTTTAGAAACCCCTGTCCGGATTTCTTGTCTTGGTAGTTGACAAATTCCCGAAAGAAGATCCCGTCTGGCCATGTGTCGGCACTGAGAGCCACCTCACGGTACTTTTCGTCGACCCCAATTTTAAACGAAATGAATCGCATAGCCGTTAGATCAGCGTCTTTCTTCACTAACTTTCTAACCTCGATCGGTTCGTCGCAAGGTATACATTCAGTGGCTAAAGCAAGAATATCATCCTCCGTATCACTGACTGCAATGCAAGACAGAAATATCCAACATTTTTCTGGTTCTGGGGGAACAGTTGCAACCGATGGAATGTTCGCAGATGGCTTTTTTGTGCCGCGCGATAAACTAGGCTGATCGGGTGAAATTAATCCTGCTGCGCCAAACGATCGTTTGTTGCCTTTCCGAGCCAGACTAGGCCAACCGGATGATAAACCGGGTGCAGCGGGAGTAGTAGGGGCAGCAGCAGGAACAGCAGAAATTTTCGTGGCCAGAACTTCGACTTGCTCCCTGTTTTTTTCTAACTCTGTTCTAACTCCCTCCAGAGCTGAACGATGTGTTTCGCTCAGATTTTGTAATGCCTCCGTTAACGCCCCAAAAGCGTTCGAGTTCATAATTCCGGAGCAACTGTTGCAAAACCAGAAGAGATTAGGTTGTTCGCTGATTAAATCCATGTTTGCACGGGATAAGAAGACGCAATCAAGATGAGCAACTTTTTCACAAAAACCCTGGCATTTAATAAATTTTAGGGTTTTCACCGGTTCAGAGCACTGTAGGCAGCTTAATTCCATTCTGAAGCTTTTTTCCGAGGTAACAAGCACCAGCGGATATGCAACACGCAAGGCGGTTGAAGTCGTTTGTTATGGCAGGGAGTTGTGTGCAATTTACAGTGCCGTTAATGACAACCAGATGTCGCTTCGAGAAAGAAAAAAAATGCGTGGGGAGGTGATAGGCAGAAACTTTTGTTGCAACCGTCACACTAAACACTACACTTAGCAATCAAAATAAATGCACTTCGAGTTTGCGAAATAACAGAACGACACCAGCGCGACGATACAAATCGATAGACGAAGCGATTAACAATTAAACGCCGATTTTAAACACAAGGAATATTTAGAAAAAAGGTAAACAAAATGACGATGAAAAAACCGTATTCCGTATCGACAGATAGAGTTGTTAAGGCTGAATGAAAAATTTTCAGGTGCCTGAATGCCAATGCACTTATTTTTTATTATTGCTATTGAGTTGAATACAAAATAAAACAGATTTATACTCATCAAAACACATACGTTTTGATTTGCCGATAAAAAACGATCTTTTCAATATGGCGTAAGAGTAATTATCGGTGTCCTCACATCACACTACAGCAAAACGGATCTTCTTGCTACAAGAAAACAGATCAGTATACGAGGGATTCACGTTTTCGGGGGAAATCGATCATTGCCCTTTTGACAGGCAAGTATTGACATGATAATGAATCGTTAGGTGTTCGTTTAGAATACTAAAAGCTCAAGGATAGGTGAACAAAATCGGAACGGAACTAACAATCAATCATAGTTATTATGTGTATTCATACATTTGTTGAATTTAGATCCCTTGCGCTGAACTGGCTGGCTTGACGTGCCGCAAGGGCTCAGTAAAGATTCTCTTTCAAGACCCGAAGCTAAGAGTCACTGGAGAGTCACTCGCAAGAGTCAGTTCCATTGTGGTTATATTACATTAATTAGTTTTTCTACTGTAGTTATCTACACATTTTTTCAGCATTTCAGCATTGAGAAGCTGGTTGGCGTAGCCTGGGCAATGAAGTCAACTTGGCATTAGGGAAGCGAGTGTCTGCGACTGCCCATTTCAGCACGCTTTGGGACATCTTTGCATTTCAAATTATTTTTGCATTTCAGAGAATAGAGCAGCACGATAATTCAATGCTTGTAGAGCTCAATTTGTTTTTCAGCATTTCTGTATAAAATTTTCATTAAAATTCTATTTCTGAACTACAAATCTATTCCATAAAATACTGGCATTTGATTATAAGCAGTATATAATTATATATAAATATATGTGTTGAGGAGTATTATGATAAATATTCCATTTATTTCAAACATCATCGAACCAGGCTTTTCGATCACTAAAACTGCTTTCTTTGACCTATAGAATAGTCGGTTGATTCTTGAAAGAATAAAACAAATCAAATTTCTTTTCATTGAAATTTTATTTTAGTTGAAAGGATTGATCTACTTTGCTTTTCGGCTTTTTCAGGATTATTAAATTTTTAATCAATTTCTAATTTTTTTTTTGGTTTTATTTATTTTTTGTGTATATATATTTTTTTTTTTTTTGGGTACTTTAATTAAATAAATTTTTTTAAATAGGGGGGGGGGGGGGAGAAGGGTGTGAGAGGGGGGGGGGGGGGGGGGGGGGGTTGGGGGGTTTTGGCGCCAATTGTTATATTGTTTTTTTTTGTTTTTTGGGGGGAAGAGGGAGGGGGAGGTGGGGTTGTGTTTTTTTTTTTTGGTAGTCTATTGTGTGTTTTATAACACTTTTTTTAAAAAAACAACAGGAGAAAATGTGTGTTACCCGACTAGAAGGGCATAACATAAAAATATCAAAATTATAACAAATCTTATTACGACAAACTGATTATGATATAAATTTGTTGAAGACGTTTTCATCTGGATAATTGTATATCATATTTATAACAAATTAAGATTTAAAACCCTGGGAGTCACAATCTGCGTGAAGAAATAGATTGATTCTAACAATAGCTGATATAATTTTGCTACATCGTAACAAAATTGTTACAAAGTTTGTTTTGTTTATGTTATATCTATATCATAGTTTGTTTTTAATTTGTTACTTCTTGAGGATTTTTTGTTACAATTTCTGTTATTTTAACTACATCCGCGATCTTAATTCTAGCAACCTTTGTTATAAAAACAGCGTAACTGAATAACAACACTTGAAATAATTTTGTTGTTTCCTTCTAGTCGGGTACTGTTCATTTCCTGCAATAAGAGAGTTTTGTTGGAAGAAGACTCTCTATCCTTTGTAACCAACCGTTTCTGGGTTTAATTTAACCTTTTTTTTTGTGGTGTTGGCGTGTTTTTGTTTTTAAGTGTTTTTTTTTTTTTAAAAATTTTTGGTTGTTTGTTTATAAATTAAATTTATTTTTGTGTTTCGGTTATATTTTTGTTGGTGTAGCTTTCGTTTTTATAAGCCAAGATTGGTGTCATTAGAATTATATTCAGTTAACACCAGTTGTGCTCATCGACCTCAAACCATTGTGCGCCCACTCGGTCCTTAAGAAATATCAAAAACCACTTATGTGTCGTTCCCCGGTCCCGACTAGCGAATCGTCAGGCCCTCCGTCGGCCGCAACGATCGTCCACAGTAAACAAAAAAAAAAAAAAAAAAAAAAAAAAGGCGAAAGTACTACAATTATTATATTTTCACACACATATCTAGAAAGTTAAAATAAATTTCTTTAAAATGCATGGTCCTCACAAAACAAGCTATATTTCGTAAAATTAATTGTTTGATTGAATTTGATTGGTTATACATCCGCCACTGAAAATGCATGGTAAGTGGGTTGAATGTCTACCTAATAGGTTGAAGATTTTCCGAAGATCACCCACATTCGACCCTGGAAATGTACTGAAAACATCTGTATATTTAGTAGGAGCAGTGGTGCCCAAATCTACAGGGGTTCACAATGCATTTCCCTATAACTATCACTTTTCCGTGAGTTTCGTGTAAAAACTTCTGCTTATGGATCCACACCCCCGTTTTTGGCCCTTCACACAACGGAATAGTGAGGATTACAGGTATGTACAGTTTGATCTTGCCATTAGGAGGAACTGTATGCCATGGCAAGCCCTTAGATGATGTTGTTTTTGGAAATAATCTCTCATCACATTTGAGGCTCTAAAGGGCGATACGGTCAAAATTTGGTCAATATCAACTTGACGTATTTCTTTCAATTTTGCATTTAAAAAACCTGAACACCCCTCATTTTGAAGGTGTGTGTGTGTAGAATGTTGTTCCTATTTTTATTTTGGAATTCACTCTTCAGTTGTCAAAATGCCGTCCAAGCAAGAAGAGCAGCGTATCAAAATTTTGCTCGCGCATCGCGAAAATCCGAGCTACTCGCACGCAAAGTTGGCAAAATCGCTAAAAGTTGCCAAATCAACCGTTACAAATGTAATTAAAGTGTTTGGGGAACGTTTGTCGACAGCCAGGAAGTCTGGATCGGGGGGAAATCGAAAACCGGAAGCCGCTGAGACGACAAAGAGAGTTGTCGGTAGTTTCAAGCGAAACCCTAACCTATCTCTCCGAGATGCCGCAAATAAGCTGGGTGTATCGTCTACAACCGTGCATCGAGCCAAAAAACGAGCCGGACTATCGACTTACAAGAAGGTAGTGACTCCAAATCGCGATGATAAACAAAATACGACGGCCAAAGCGCGATCCCGGAGGCTGTACACGACGATGCTGACGAAGTTTGACTGCGTGGTAATGGACGACGAAACCTACGTCAAAGCCGACTACAAGCAGCTTCCGGGACAGGAGTTTTATGCGGAAAAAGGAAGGGGAAAGGTAGCAGATATTTTCAAGCACACGAAACTGTCAAAGTTCGCAAAGAAATATCTGGTTTGGCAAGCCATCTGTACCTGTGGCTTGAAAAGCAGCATTTTCATAGCTTCCGGGACTGTCAACCAAGAAATTTACGTGAAAGAGTGTTTGAATAAACGTCTGCTGCCTTTCCTGAAGAAACACGGTTGTTCCGTACTGTTTTGGCCGGATTTGGCATCTTGCCATTACGGTAAAAAGACCATGGAGTGGTACGCCGCCAACAACGTGCAGGTGGTTCCCAAGGACAAGAACCCTCCCAACACGCCAGAGCTCCGCCCAATTGAGAAATACTGGGCTATTGTCAAGCGGAACCTAAAGAAGACCAAAAAAACTGCTAAGGACGAGCAGCAGTTCAAGGCAAACTGGCTTTCTGCGGCGCAGAAGGTGGACAAGGTGGCTGTACAAAATCTGATGGCAGGGGTCAAGCGTAAGGCCCGGCAATTCGGATTTGGAAAAGCGGAAGCCAAACTGAATATTTTTCCTGAATTTTATACTAATTGAACTTGAAAAAGAAATTTAATTTGATTTTTTAAATAAACGATTTCACCGATTTACACGCGTTTTCCCTTGACCAAATTTTGACCGTATCACCCTTTAGGAGTAGACGGCACTTTTTTTTGCTAGAACAAAGTTGTTAAGAGAATGTATTGATAGTTCCATTAGCGCACGGCAGGCTGTGAAGATTTAATAGAAGTAGCTTTGAAAATTGAGCGGAGGGCATTGTGAGGTAGTATTTCGAAAGTCCTTAGATTTTTTTTTGTGATGTTAATGTTAGCTGATCAACTCTTCCATTCCCTTTCATTTTCCGCGCCCAGATCCGTGAACTGCAGTCATGAATTCGAGAACAAAAAAAAATTCACCATGAACTAAATCACGTTATCATGAAATAAACAACGTTTAAAGAGGAAAATCCTGAAAACATGAACAAGTTCAGGTTCCGTTTTCATTTTCGGGAACGCTTTTTTTCTGTGTAGGATCATAGGATGGCATCCATGGTGCCCGTACTCAGACGGTTCCAAATTTCGGTCTTCTTCAGATTGTATTCCGAGAAAACTCTCTCCACTACTACTTTTTTAGCAAGGGAAAAGCCAGCTTCCCTCTGCTCGTTTGAAACAGAACAGTTTTGTCAAACAAGTTTCCAAGTCATCCGATTTTTTCTCCTCGATGTCCTTACAGATGATTGCCATCCTCTGTTAACAAAACTCACGGCTTTCAAATAAGTTCGGATATTTTTTAGTAATCGAGTTGAACACCTTCAAAGTGTGCAGCTTCTTGGAGTCAACTGTAGTCAGAACTGGATCGTTCAGATTAAAGCGCCTAGTGATCTTTTTAATCAGCTCGGTATAGAAAGCACACTAGATCGAGTAGAAAGCCTTTTTCCTGGTATCATTGAGAGTTCCGGATCCAAGCATTTCTCTTGCTGCTACCCCTATATATTTATTTCCAACTTCTTATGAAGATGTTTCCTGAAATCTGAAATCCGTCAGGTGTTTAAGGTAATCATCCTCGCAAATATTTGCTAGGTTAACCATTAGCGAGACTTCAGCTGATTGCACATGTTCGGGAATTCCGGAGCTTCTGACTAGAAGATACGGTTCGCTTTGTTGATAAGGGATAAAACGTAGCTCAAGAACTGGAGAAGTGTCATTAAGAGTCATTAAGATGATAGAGAAGGCGCTGATCGAGAAGATAGGTTTGATTGCTATCGCAGTTACATTGGAAAATACTTGATTGGATAAGTGAAAGAGCAGTATTTTTGTAGAAATCCCTGCAGGAAATTCTTCCGAAATTTGTGGAGCAATCTCTTGAGGAACTTCGAAACAAACATTTCACAAGGGAAATACTTGAGATAAGTATTGATGTTGTTTCTGGAGAACTATATAAAAGAATCCTTGCAGACATCCTAGACAAAATTTAAAAAAAAATATTATTCAAAAACCCCTAATGCAATATTTAAAGTTAAGAATTAAATATATGAGACTATGGAGCTCGTGCAAAACATTCTTCTGAGATTTCTCCAACAAATCAAGATTATCTCAAAAAATTACTTCAGGAATTACCTTATAGCTATTGTGAAGTTCTTTCAGCTGTCTTCCAGATATTCCTCAAAATCGCAAAACTTCACAAGTTTAGGGAATCCTTCAAAAATTTCATTACAAGAAAGTTTTGAAAAACTGCTGATGAAATGTCAGAAGAAACTCCTGAAAGAATGCCAACAAACTCCTGAAGAATACCAATAGAAATGCGAGTAGGAATATCTGAGAACTTTTCATAGATACTTTGAGAAATTCTTTAAAATTTTGTTGAACGATTATCTCAAAAAAATTATGAAGTATTCATTTCCGGGCACACACAAAAACTGACCTTCAGACTGTCATCTCGACAAATATATTTCGTTAGGGCCTCAAACTGACAAACGTAAACAATGGATTCTTCCGTAAATTTCTCGTAGAACAAAGGCTACCCATGTAAGCCTCCAATTCCATCGGATAGGTGAACTAGGCGTAGATTGATTAGGCGAGTTTTCAATGACGAGATTCGCGTAAAAAGCCATTGTTTCCGTTTGTCAGTTAGGCTCTAATGAAACATCTTCGTCGATCTGTTACTGTAGTGTCAATGTCAATTATTTTCTTTTGCTTCTTGAGCCTGAACAGCACACTGAAATTAAATTTGATAAAATGTTAGATCATTAAATGTAGTTTTTAAATTTGAGGTTTTTTAGTGGACAAACAAATTGTCAAATATCTTAAAAATCTTGGTTGATCTAAAAAATCTGTAATCTTGACATACAGATATCTGTATGAATAAAATGAAAAAAATCTGTGTCAATCTAGATAAATCTGTGCATGTGGCAACCCTGGTTGTTATAAAGATTGCCAAACGAAGAATATGGTCAAGCGATTTTTTATTGCAGTCAGGTTTTATAATCTTTTCATAGCGATTGGTTGACAAAAAAAAGTAGTAATTGAAGAATCGTTCTAAGACGAACGTAGAAAACTGATTCTACAAATTGGCGTGATACATCGGATGAGTGCACGGGACCATCGCTAGAAAATTGACTGTTGTGAAATCTACGGTGGATTTCCTGTTAAAACCACTCCGAGTCGTGGAACTGTTCATCGGAAGCCACAACTACTGCAATGCTGCTACTGTTAGAAGAATTCGTTTTCGGAAAGGCTTTAGTTGGTTACGATATTGAAGCAAACTTCCACAGCCAAAGCGCGCGCTGGGAAATTCTATGGACAAATGCTGACCACAAATACTTCATGTTTATTTATGGAAAATGGTGTACGCGTGAAAATGGATTCCGAATACCAGACATTTTATGTGTCCACAGTACGAGGTGATATCCACACTAATAATAAGTTTCATATTCGGTTCAAATCGACTCTCAAGCGTCTCTAAAAAAAACTCTGTCCACCCTATAAAAAATCACCAGCACTTTTTGTAAGTGGGCCCATGGCATTCTTACCATTGGTTTGAATCGGTACTAATATTTTAATTTACATTGAATCTGCGCTGCAAAACCAAACTCTTTTTTTCAAAAATTACGTTAATTTTCGTGGAAGTACAGAGTATTTCGCGGCTCCCAGCAGAACGAGTATCTAATTAATACATCCCTATCCTTTCTTGATTTGACCTATATTCGGTTGAGGCCAGCCCTAGTATATTGCTTTAATTAAGGATCACCAATTTTTACACATTGAGGATATATGATAATCTCAAACATCATTTGTTGGTTCTGCGTATAATTAACGGAGTAGCAACCGTGGTGGTTAATCATGCTCTGCTGCTGCTATTGACATTTGTTGAAAATACGTTGCAGTTATTGCTTAATGAGTTATTTCAGTTAAAATGGGTTTCTTCAACTTACAAATACACTGAGCTACCTTAGTATCTAATGTCAATATTTGAATTAGGGTTAATATTTTATTCAGATGAATATTTAGAATCCATACAGAAACTAAAACGTTCCCGAAAATGAAAACGGACCGTGAACTAGTTCACGTTTTCAGGATTTTTACCTTTAAACGTGGTTTTGCTTATGATTACGTGATTCGGTTCACGGTGTATTTTTGCTTGTTCTTGAATTCATGACTGCAGTTCCTGGATTTGGGCTCAGATTTTTTTTCCGTGCATAGTTTCGATAGAGGCAGTGTGAAATTAGTATATAAAGTGAGTTTGAAATTGAGAAAAGTATGTTATTAGCCGACATTGAGTACCTTTCTTTTGTCGATAATTATTAAAACATGTTAAAACTCTGTTGTCTGAACAAGACATAAAACTAAAATATATCTTTCACGTAATTATAAATTTCACGCTTATGACCAGAAGTAATGAATTTGAATTTTCTGGAATGAAATAGAAACCAACTGAACCGGCAACAAAAAGTAATCTGAATTTAACAGGAATTGGTTACAATACCCCGCAGCACACATATCTCAGGCATTGCCTCAGAAATGAAAAATTCTATCCGTAACTAAGGACTGTATCGAACATAAGTTATCCACATATTTTTCATTAAAAAAATGATGTTTCATTCAAACAAATGGATTATTTTTTATTATACGGGATTGAATTTGAACATTGTGAAGACCGGATGGCATTAATATTATACTTTCACGAATTTGCGAAGTTTTGATCGAACACTTTACATCAAGGTCCGGACAAGTGTTTCATCACATTTTTTGGACGCCTTAGCCCAAATTGTTTTGAACTCCTGCATATTCTCAGCTGCTTTACCAGTCTTTTTGGAGAACCTTTTCGCAATCGCTAAATAGCGTTCGATGGGCCGAAGCTGAGGGCAATTTGGCAGATTGATGTCTTTCTCAACGAAATCTATACCCTTTTCCGTGAGTCAATTGAGAGTTGTTTTTGCGTTATGCGCCAACACTAAATCCGGCTTAAACAGTGTAGAAGTACTATGCTTTTGATATAAAGACAGCACTCAGGTCGATAGATTTCCGCATTGATTGTTCCGGTAGTGTAAAAAATGGTAGACTTCATACCGCAGGAACATATTATTTGCACTTTTCGACCAAACATCTCCACTTAAATCGACCTGTCTGCATCGCTTACACCGTGTCCAATATATTCTCATACACCTTTTCCTTGCATTGGTGTTGTGCAACTACTCAACATGCTTCACGTATGTGTTGGTGTAGTTTTGCACTATGTTTATACAAACGCTTTTAGGTTATGTCTGATTGTTTTCATTCGTTTTTGAAATTGAGCGCATGGGCGCTATTTTCAGAAATTTGAAAAACCTCGGAGTAAAGCGGGATTTTGTGTACCGAACCATCCGAAGGTACCGTGACACCTGCTCTTTGGATGACCGGAAGAGATCCGGTCGTACTCGTACGGTGCGGATTGCACGACTTGTTAAAGTGGTCAGCGAATGGATTAGACGAAAATCACAGCGCTCTGTACGTAAAATGGTCACAGATCTAAATGTTTCGAGATCGTCAATGCACAATATACTGCAAAAGGACCTCGGATTCCAAGCTTTCAAGAAACGTAAGGTTCACGGAGTTTCGACACCTTCCAAGCAGTAACGACTCGAAAGAGCAAATCTGCTTTTGTCGCGGCACGGTTGGGAAGAATTTATCTTTTCCGACGAAAAGTTATTCGTCTTGCAACAATCCCACCAAGTCCAGAACGACAGATTGTGGGCTCTCTCTTCGAGAACTGTTCCAGGGAGTCATAGGAATATTCCACGGTCTCAAAGTGCTGCGTCAGTGATGGTTTGGGGAGGAATATGCAAGCGAAGCAAATTACCACTGATTTTCATCGAAAAAGGCGTTAAAGTGAATGCCGTATATTATAAAACGGAAGTTTTGGAGAAAGTTGTCAAGCCATATGTACAAGAGGTGTTTGGAGACGATCACTATGTGTTTCAGCAGGACGGAGCGCCATCGCATACTGCAAATCTCGTTCAGGGCTGGTGCCGAGAAAATTTGACCGACTTTTTGGACAAGAATCAATGGCCTCCCAGTTCACCAGATCTGAATCCCTTGGATTATCTCGTATAGCCATACATGCGGACAAAGGTAAATGACCTCAGAGCGTCTAACATGAACCAAATCAAAACAGCAATCAAACAAATTTGGAACGAAATGCCGATGGAAGTCGTGCGTGCTGCTTGTGACGGTTTCGAAAAAAGTCTGGAGCTGGTCAAGAGGGTTAAAGGCGGTGTTATTCCTAAACATATTCTGTAGTTGTTCAGTATTATATTGCAATATAATGGGTAAAGTTATCAATAAAATCTGGATTATCGATTTGAAATAAATAGAGTTTTATATTGTATGAAAATATATTGGACACGGTGTACGTCCTTCCCTACGACGGCAGTGTAATATTGTGGATCTGCAAGGGTTTTTGAGTCCTCTTTGACATCGTCGTCTCGTCGTCCATCAAAACACATGCATCCGGTCGCTGCAAAACTAGTGAATACAATTTCCGGGACCTTGTTGCTTCTCGTTGCTTCTGTTCTGCACTTTGTTTGTCGATTTTCTGCTTCTTGTAGGTCTTCAGGTTGTTCGGTTTATTGATACGTTTAGGGTTGGCAGATCCGGGATATCTGCCTCTTTCTGGTAGTGTATCCAAAGAACAGTGTTTCCCAAACTTACTAATAATGGATTTTACACTCGCGTGATGAATTCCATAGCGCTTCGCCAATTGTTGAATAGTTACACCCTTTTCACCAAGCCATGTTTCCATAACCTAAATTTTCACGTCTTTTGCAATGCGCGACATTTTGAAAACGAAGAATTTAAACCATGCAAATAAGTAAACAAAAGAAAGATGACAGTCAAACGCACAGACAAATCAGACAAAAATAGTAAAAACCCATCGTATTTTTGATCGCTTGTATCGTTACAGCAATCCAGAATTTATTTCTGCCATTGCTAGGTTGTTTTTTTTGCCGTCGTCCCTGCCCTTCGAAATTTCCATCGAGCTCTTTTCCACTCTGGAGAGCTGATCTGCCGTTGGTCGCTGTACTGCACGAACGGTCACTCGCCACACTGCTCTTCATCTCGTTGATCTTCGTTGGCTTGGGTATTTACTGCGTAATCTGCTGGCCACCGTTGTAGTCTTTACTTACTGCTTTCTTATGTGACTCCGTACCAAAGGGCGAAGCCGGACGTTTGAATTAGTTTGAGATTGCTGCTGTGTTGTGTTGGGTTGGACCAAGGATTGTGTTTGTTGCGGTATTGCTTTATGTGCTACTGATTCTGATGGCTCCAGTGTTGAACTGGCCAGCACTCTGGAGTATAAAGATGAAGTTTTGTTTTCTTTGGACATTTTTGCTCGATTTTACACGCAGCCATAAACCACCTAATTACAGTGTCTACAGGTCTGCATTTGGTTAGTGTAGGTAAAGTGGCTGCTGTACACTTTGACGCTGACAAAGGATGGAATTGGTGTCGTCATGTGGAAGCGCACAATAAGCAACGCCACTAGGTATTTGAGAGATCAACTACGATCGGCACATTTCCTGCTTGATGCTGATAACCTCTCCGTAGTTGGATAGATACTCCACGATCCATTTTTCTGGCATGTTTCGTGGCAGTTTTGATGTAGCTTCGCGTCGGTACCTCCCTCCTTCACGTAGAGCCTCATGTGGTGAGTAGTGCCATTGTTGTTAATTACGAATTTGTAGTGAAACTCCTCAACTACCTCCTTATTCATAGTTCCACAAAAACTTTGCCTTTGATCCGATCGATTTGAATAGTAGCAACTTCCACCGGGGTCAGGTTCATGTTTTTTGCAATGAATCCAAAGAATGAACTTGCGTATTCCATGGATATCGATGAAGAAATATTTCTTTCCCAACGAGTCCATTTTCGCGGTTGGGTGCTTGGTCCTACGAGCAAGCTTTAAACCTCTTTCGATTGCCGTACTATAATAAATTTTCGATTGATAAAAGTGATTGCGTCGATTTACATCTGTTGTACTCAAATGCTCAGCAATAGCTAAAGCCTGTCTACGTTAAATTTTGGACACTTTTCTTTCAGTGTATATTTTGAATTATTTCACGGATCGCTGAAACGTTTTAAAGCTGAAAATCTCTACTTTATTTCGTGGCACAACATGTTTACCTTCTTATTACATTAATTAAAATGGCGTCAAATGAAGTGGAAGTGGGCAAACGCATTTTGTACGAACGAAATTCATTAACAAAAATCCGAATTTATCGGTACGCAATCTTGCCAAGAAATTAAAACTACCAAAAAGTACCGTGTTTTGTGTTTGCAAATCATTTGACCAGCGTTTGACTGTGGATCGGAAGGTTGGAAATAGACAAACCGAAAAGTATGGACAAGAAAGTGGCAGCCATTCTGTGCGAAATGAGGCACGCAAAGTTGGGAAGTCAAAATCATACGTACAAAAAGTGAAGCAGAGGCAAAGATTAAAGATGTATGAAGTGAAAAAGGTGCCCAACCGTAATGACTAGCAGAATTTCACTAAAAACAGTCGCTTTACATCAATTTTTTTTCAAACATTTTCTTGTATCATAATGGACGACGAATCATACGAACTCGAAGACTTTAAACCGCTTCTGGATCTGGTTTTTTATACCGTAATGCAAAAAAAAAACGCCGTTGCCGAGCATTTTCGGACAAAGAAAGTGTCCAAATTCCCGAAGAAGTATTTGATTTGGCAGGCCATATGTAGTTGTGGTCGAAAATCTAAAAGTTTTGCCTCTACCGGCACTATCAATAAGGATGTGTACGAGAAAGAATGTCTGCAAAAGTGGTTGGTACCGTTTATCAGAAGCCACGACTCTCCAGCTCTGTTTTGGCCTCTTGTCACTATGCGAAATCCGTCCTGGAGTGGTATAAGGTACAAGAGGTCAAATACGTGCCAAAAATAGCCCATCCACCAAACTGTCCAGAACTTCGCCCAATAGAAAAGTACTGGGCTCTAGTAAAGCAGATACTCTTCGAAACTAAGACGAAAGCAAATGGTATCGATGATTTCAAGAGAAGATGGAGTAGATACCGTATGCAACCTGATGGCGGGTGTACCACAGAAAGTTCGAGAATTTTACAGAAAGAAGGATTAACATCTAAATCAACTGTTTCTTATGCATATATAACACACTTATGTGAAATAAACTATCGGTTTTGTTGAATTATGTGTAAATTTGTTTTGCTGCTTTTATTTTGGTGTCCGAAATTTAACGTGGACAGGCTTTACTAAGAGAGTCCTGCTACCAGCCCAGAGTATAAAGATTTTATCAAAGAACGTAATCCCTCTTTTTGGTTTTGGGGAACCAAAAAAATCAACAAAAAAACCAACCCCCCTTCTCTTCGTCGCGGGGGGGGGGGGGGGGGGGCGGGGGTTGTTTTCTTCCATAAAGAGTAATCCTTGTGTGGATCTATGGGAGGGTTCGTTTTCCGTTTTTTTTTTTTTTTTTTTTTTTTTTTTTTTTTTTTTTTTTTTTTGTTATTTTGTGTTGAGGAGATAAAGACTGTATTCGATGAAATTTGGACACACGCAATTGTTCGTAACTTTTTAGCGTGTGGGTAAAAATTATTGAAATTTTAACTGAATGTATTTCATTGTGTTGTGTCAATTGTGTAATGAGTTTCGTGAAAATCGGTCGAGTGGTTTCAGTGATGGCTTCGAATGAAGAAATAGTGCGCCAACAAATTTTGGGCACTCACTTCGAAAACCCAAACGCTTCTCATCGATGGATCGGAAAACAGCTTCGGAATCGCACATTCAACCGTATCTCATGTGATCAAACCGTTCAAGGACCGTAAGACAGCCAAGCGGAAAAATGGTTGTGGCAAAAAACGTGGCACATCAAATCCGGAGAAGGCCAGGATGGTATTGAACCAATTTAAGCTTTATCCCAACATTTCGATCAGGAATGTTGCGAAAAAGGCGAAAGTTTCAGTTTGTTTTGTGCAGAAAACAATGAAACGTTCTGGATTACATGTGTACAAGGTCCAGAAGGCACCAAACCGGAGCGATAAACAGAACTCGGTGGCCAAAACTCGCACAAGAAAACTGTACAGGGAGTGGCTCACAAAACCGTTCTGCATTGTGATGGACGATGAGACCTGCATTAATGCCGACACCAAACAAATGCCAGGACAGGAACACTACGTCGCCATCTCTAAGTTGGCCGTTTCGGAGAGTGTACGGAAGAAGAAACTGTCGAAATTCGCCAAAAAATTCCTTGTCTGGCAAGCGATCTGCGGATGGGGCAAAATGAGTCAGCCCTTCATCACCTCTGGGACCGTCAACGGACAAATCTACAAGGACGAATGCCTCCAAAAACGACTTCTGCCCTTCTTGAGATCTCACGATGGCCCGACACTGTTTTGGCCGGATTTGGCATCTTGCCACTATGCCCTGCCCGTCTTAGACTGGTACAAAGATAATAATGTAGTTTTTGTACCAAAAGACGTCAACCCTCCAAACACTCCGGAACTTCACCCAATTGAAAATTTTTGGGCAATCATGAAGGCAAAGCTCGTTAAAACTCCAAAACTGATAGGAAATGAACTTGGACTAAAGAAAGTGTGGTTAAAAGTAAGTAAGCAAGTGATAGGACCCATTGCCCAAAATTTGATGAAAGGGGTCAAGGCAAAGGTGCGGGCATTTGGGTTGGGGGAAGAGGTTCAATAAACCAATGATGTCAAAAATTAAATATTTAGTAGTACTTTATTTCCAGAAAGTTTGAAAAGAATCGGGCTCAAGGAAAATTTTTGGTGACCTATTTTGTGTGTAAAAATTTCATCGAATACAGTCTTCACAAAATGTGCGGTCATCTTTGCTCAAGCTCAGATTTTTTGGAGCTTAGTCTTTTAAAGTTTTTGAGAAATAAACATGTACATCAAGAATATAGACAGGGTATAGACATGAGTGGTACGATCTTCAGCAAGGCCGTGCTACTTTTTGGCTTCGTCAACGACGTTGATATCGTAGAACGCTTGAGACGATAGCGGAAACATTAATTCACCAATGGCTCACGAGATATGTTAGCTTCCCACCACGAGTTCAGGTTGGCGGTGATGAAATTGACGAATTTGTGTATCTGGGCTCATTGCTGACCGCTAATAACGACACCAGCAGAGAGATACAGAGGTACATTATGGCTGGAAATTATGCCTGCCTTGGACTCCGAAGGAGATCGAAGATCGAACAAAGTTCGCTGAACTACAAATTTGACCATGTATGACACGTTATTTAGATCGATAGTCCTCTACAACCACCAAAAATGCTCAATGCTCGTAAAGGACGAACGCGCCCTTGATGTTTTTGAACGGAAGGTGCTGCATTAGATCTACGGTGGAGTGCATATGGAAGAAGGAACGCGGAACAGGCGAATGAACCACGAATTGCATCAGTTGCTGGGAGAATCACTCACACCGCAAAAATCGGTCGACTACGGTGGGCTGAGCATGTCGTAAGAATGTCGAGCGATAACCCAGTTCAAATGATTCTCGATAACGAACCAACGGGCACAAGCAGAAGAGGCACGCATCGAGGAAGGTGGAGATCGATCAAGCAACAGGCAACCTGTGGACCTTTCACCGACTGCGTGGCAGAGACATCTTCTGTGTACAACAGAGGCCACCTCGGCTTTAGCCTGGTTGGTGAGTGGCAAAAGTTGAGTACCCAGAAAAAGTATGTACGAAATACAGCGTACAAATCCTTATCAAGGTTTATTCAGCATTAGCTCATTCCATCAAACACTTAATCGTATAATAGCGGATTATGCTAGCGGATATGAGTACAAAGTGGAGGCGATATACGTGCAGCTTACATGTAGTTGAATGAATGCTTGTATGCATATCGCCAGCAGTTTGTACTCATCTTTTCTATTTTCAGCATACTCGGTAGAGCTGTTAAGCGCATAGGCAATTCATGTAAGTGAAGTAAGTAAGTGCTGAAAATCTATGAGGCTATGAGAACGAAAAATGTGCTTGTCACCTTATAATTCCCATCTGAATCTCTAAGCGACCGTTTAGTATGAGTGCGTAAATTTTGGAAGAAGGGGCCAGTTTTGTAATCGATTGAGCTAGGTAGAGCTGAATAGATACACCCCCGCAACAGCCATCAATTGTTAGAATCTGACTTCCATCAATATATAGACTGTTCGTCGCGAAGATCCGAAACCACCATAGTAGTAATCAATTTATGGAACAGCTCTGTCGACGGTGGCACAGATTCAATTATCCAGAACATCTACCAATTCCAATCTCGTTTCAATGTAGGCCAAAATAGTTGCCATTCCAACATTCAGGTTGGTTGTATAAGAACGTAAGCGACGAAATCAAGCCCCAGCTTGTGCCTTACGTTCACATCAGATTAGTTTATACAGCTGGCGGTTGTTGTTGATGACGTGATGCCAAGACTAACGACGACGGTAACTAAAATGCAGACTATCAAAGTGCGTTGCGTCTGGATGGTATCGATTTGTGTTTTAGTTTTGGCTGCCCAAGATAGGTACCCCCCCAAAACGGGGAGGAAAACGTGCTCAACGAGTCCAAATCCTGCATGCATGAATGGAAACAGAGAGGGTTACCTGTGGGCGGGTGTAAATGCAAAGGAATTCAAGGATGGCGATAGTGTCGTCGTTGGCGTCGTCGTATAAGTTGAAGTGGATTCTTGGAATAGCCTTTTTCCGTCTTCTGATTTATGGCGCATTTACCATACTGGTGGGGTTGATTTAGTGACGAATACTACTTTAATTGGTCACTTGGTAGTTATGTATGTGCTGCAATTTGCGTTCATAAATCTTAAATCAGCTTAAAGCCACGTGAAACGTTCACGTCTGGTGGCAAAACATAATGCTTCCGAAGGTTCAGCCCTCATTGTTATCCACCCGCTTGACATTTCGTGACATTCAATTTGTGCTTCTCGTTTTGTGCAAAGCAGGCGACGCCACGACATGCTGTTCTGTACACAACAGTATACAATGTTGTAGCAAAGTGGATGCAATCAAAGACAAAAAACGACTACAACAACGCTCCAAGGCCCTGTTGAAGCTTGCCTATTCGATGAATTGGGTAGCGTTAAAGTTTGACATTATATAACCACTTGAGGCAGATAGGTTCTAAATAGGGGCTATTCTGTTCTTTTGTTCCTGCGAAAGTGAATATGGATAAAAAAAACCACTTCAGCTAGTTGAATAGACCCATAAAAAATCCTCATCTAGGAATAACCAAAATCCCCCCGACGCAAACAAAATCAAAAGCGCTAAATGGTTTTTAAACTCTCCCTCCTGTGTGAAATTCGATCCGGCCCAATCAATGTAGAACCCGGCAGGTAGGGTCGAGTTTCGTCCCCTCGAACGTTTAATTATTTGCTACGGAAGTTTGCCAATCGGAAGACAACGGCTAGATTGGATGAAAATTAATTTCATTTTAGAAACTTTTCCTCGGCTCTGTGTGTGGGCCTGTAGACAAAGCAGGCGACCACGTGCTGGCACTAATTGATCAAACCACCATGCGGCTCCATCGTCTGATTAGTCGCCCGACCCGGAGAAAGCAAAAATACAAATTGAATTCTATTCTGCCTCAGTCGTCCGTTGAAAGCATCAGCAAAAAGTGTAACATCTGTTGCTTCGTTTCGTATGCGCATTGCTAGCGAGAAACGCGTTGTCTTTGGTAGGTGATTTTTGTGATAATTATGTCTGAGCTCTGGGGCGGGCAGGAGAGAGAGCGGTCAGTCAGTGAAATACCATCGGCGCGAGCAGCATGATGCGGAATAATTTCGTTTTTGTTATTCATCGAATTCATGCATGATGATGATGTTCATCCAATGAGTGTGAATCATTAACGAAAAAAAAACCAATGATGTTGCGCGTTCAGTACATTGGTTTATACAGCTGGTTTTCTCTCTAGTGTTGGCAAGCTTCAATCAGAGTTTATTAACATGATCTGAATAGATATTTGCAACATTGCATTAATTCTTCCACTCAGTGCCAAACTCCTATACATACGACTGATGAATTATTTTTATGTTTTCCACTGTGTGAATTATTTCCAATGATGGCCTTAAAAGTTTGCCAATATTTAACCTTCCTTGCGGTTAACATTTTGTGACGAATAATGTGCTTAGGGTTATAACTAATGACTTGCATTTCAAACTCACATTGAGCAAAGTTTATATGACCAAATTTTAAAATCTTCGCGGTCAAAATGCTAGTTGGAGTCCCAGTTTTTAGTTTACGGTGAGTACTGCACTTTTTGACCGAATTTGCCACAAGGTAGCTGTTTCGGAAAATGGCATGTCCTGCTAAAGACTGTATTCGAAGAAATTTGGACACGCGCAATTGTTCGTAACTTTTTAGCGTGTGGGTAAAAATTATTGAAATTTTAACTGAATGTATTTCATTGTGTTGTGTCAATTGTGTAATGAGTTTCGTGAAAATCGGTCGAGTGATTTCAGTAATGGCTTCGAATGAAGAAATAGTGCGCCAACAAATTTTGGGCACTCACTTCGAAAACCCACACGCTTCTCATCGATGGATCAGAAAACAGCTCGGAATCGAACATTCAACCATATCTCATGTGATCGAAACGTTCAAGGACCGTAAGACAACTAAGCGGAAAAATGGTAGTGGCAAAAAACGTGGCACATCAAATCCGGAGAAGGCCAGGATGGTATTGAACCAATTTAAGCGTTATCCCAACATTTCGATCAGGGATGTTGCGAAAAAGGCGAAAGTTTCAGTTTGTTTTGTGCAGAAAACAATAAAACGTTCTGGATTACATGTGTTCAAGGTCCAGAAGGCACCGAACCGGAGCGATAAACAGAACTCGGTGACCAAAACTCGTGCAAGAAAACTGTACAGGGAGTGGCTCGCAAAACCGTTCTGCATTGTGATGGACGATGAGACCTAAATTAAAGCCGACACCAAACAAATGCCAGAGCAGGAACACTACGTCGCCACCTCTAAGTTGGCCGTTCCGGAGAGTGTACGGAAGAAGAAACTGTCGAAATTCGCCAAAAAATTCCATGTCTGGCAAACGATCTGCGGATGTGGCAAAATGAGTCAGCCCTTCATCACCTATGGGACCGTCAACGGACAAATCTACAAGGACGAATGCCTCCAAAAACGACTTCTGCCCTTCTTGAGATCTCACGATGGCCCGACACTGTTTTGGCCGGATTTGGCATCTTGCCACTATGCCCGGCCCGTCTTAGACTGGTAAAAAGATAATAATGTAGTTTTTGTACCAAAAGACGTCAACCCTCCAAACACTCCGGAACTTCGCCCAATTGAAACATGTTGGGCAATCATGAAGGCAAAGCTCGTTAAAACTCCAAAACTGATAGAAAATGAACTTGAACTAAAGAAAGTGTGGTTAAAAGTAAGTAAGCAAGTCGGTCCTATCATTTCCCAAAATTTGATGAAAGGGGTCAAGGCAAAGGTGCGGGCATTTGGGGTGGGAGAAGAGGTTCAATAAACCAATGATGTCAAAACTTAATCATTTAGTAGTACTTTATTTCCAGAAAGTTTGAAAAGAATCGGGCTCAAGGAAAATTTTTGGTGACCTATTTTGTGTGTCCAAATTTCATCGAATACAGTCTTTACGATCCGTGATTCATCGGAATATGCTTTTCGACGGGTCAAACTTCATGATTTTTCATGAGAAGTCTACTTCTAGCCTTGAAGTGGACCAATATTGGCCATTCCGAAACAATCCGGATGCCCCGGGGAATACTTCAGGTGGGAACAAATACTGATTTTCGCTGAAACATCCCTTTCGACGGCTCAAACTTTCGGATTTTTCATAAATTCTAGGGTTTTTTTTTTCATTAGGGCGAATCTACAATTGAGAGATTCTCTCCGGGCTTGCTCTATTTCATTCATTACAGCGCCATTATAAAACTTTCGAGGGATTCTTTAGTACAGATCAAAACTCAACAGTGCTGGCTAGCATACTCTACAAATAGTAGAATGAAAAACGTAAAGGTGATTGGTTTATGAATGAAAGAGAACGAGCTCGTAGAGAATCTCTCAATTGTAGATTCGCCCTAATGAAAAAAAAAAAACCCTAGAATTTATCGAAAATATTGTAGGAAATGAAATGTGCGAAAAAGAAATAAAGTGAGACTGAAGGTGGCAATTTTTCTTTGAACCTTTGTTTTAGCTATATTTGTGTAGTTAACGAAAAAATGTAATTATGTTGTGGACACTTGAAGCTTTGGCTACAATTTCATGTTTCATGTCGTCAGCATGGGGTGCGGAGCCAACTCGGCAGTGGGACAATTCCTGTCGTCAATCGCTGTTGCTCAGCCGTTTTCAAACCAAATCATTTGATTTTTTGTACATGACTAGGGGATATGTGAAACTATTCATGCACAGAATTCAAAGTCATTTGGTTCTTGTACAGTTGAGTAATAGCGATTGGTAAGGAAAATTTTTCCCACCCCTATATGGGTACAATCAGATGATTAAAAATTAGCAGTAAAATAAACAGTAATGGGCCAAGATGAGAACCTTGTGGCACCTAAGGCTGATTACTGGCAAATTTGATTGCTCTCCTTTTGTTTTTCTCAAACCAAGTAACATTGCTAACACCATCCTGCTTTATTAAGTTTTATTAAAGTTTTATGAAAGCCAGTTGAAATCAATTTGTTTTATTATGGCACCAAGAGGTGCCAATAGGTTTCATTTTTTTTCAATCGCCATATTGAAATATAAGTAATGATTGAAATGTGGAAAAATAAATGCATAAAATTTTCAGTGGTTTGCAAATAAACTGTAGATCGCAGACTAATTTCGGCATTCTTTTAGATAACCTCATACAATTCCAAGCACTTTTCCGGAAATTCATGATTAATTTATCGAATATATTTGTTTTAATTTGATTTATGTTGTTGTAAATTCGCATAATTTTCGAGGCGCATTAATTTTCGGCTCTTATCGTGCCAATATTCACCATAAAAATAAATGCGTTTATTTGGAGCATAATACGCTATAGAAAACACAATTTGTTTTGGATATTTTGCTATCAAACAAAATTTTCCGCAACACCAGACCTTTTTTTTACTGCTAAATGAATCAGAAGAGCAGAGAATCGAACAAAGCAGAACAACAAAAACCAACCTCGATTTCACAGTGAAGTTTGACAGCTGTGGCCATTTCGCCAAATTCTGTTTTTCATGGCAGCCAATTGGTTTTATGAAGGTTCTCAAGTGGTCATAACATCTTTCACTAGACCATTTTCAAAAATTTTATGTTCTTATAAAGGTTTTATTAACTTGTTTTAACAACCACAAGAGCGGGCCATTTTGTACAAATTTCGGCTTTAAAAAAGCATAGAGGAGGTGTGGGTAGACAAAACAGTTTTGAATGTAGTTTTATCAACAAAGCCAGGAGGAGTGCTATACGGCTGGAATAAAACTAAAACTGTTACTTGGGAAGTCACTTTGAAATAATTTAAAACGTCTCAATGTGCTTATAAATGAGTAAAAATGATAAACAACCCAAGTAATTCTTCTTTTACCTGTCGGTTCGTTTTCGAGAACCATTTTCACAGGGCTGTCGTCCGACATTCTTCCGACATGCCCAGCCCATCGTAGTCGACCGATTTTTGCGATGTGTACGATGGGAGGTTCTCCCAGCAACTGGTGCAATTCGTGGTTCATTCGCCTCTTCCACGTTCCGTCTTCCATCTGCACTCTTCCGTAGATCGTACGCAGCACCTTCCGTTCAAAGACTCCAAGAGCGCGTTGGTCCTCCACTAGCAATGTCCATGTTTCGTGGCCGTAGAGAACTACCGGTCTAACTAATGTCTTGTAGATGGTCAACTTTGTGGTTCGACGAACTTTGTTCGATCTTAGCGTCCTTCGGAGTCCAAAGTAGGCACAATTGCCAGCCGTAATGCGCCTTTGTATCGGTGTCGTTATCGGCGGTTACCAATGAGCCCAGATACACGAATTCGTCTACTACCTCGATTTCATCACCGTCGATCTAAACTCGTGCTAGGAGGCTAACATTTTCTTCTCGTGAGCCTCTTCCCTTCATGTATTTTGTTTTCAACGCATTAATCACAAGCCCAGTCCTACCAGCTTTAGCATTAAGTCTGATGTACGTTTCCGCCAATGTCTCAAAGTTACGTGCTACGATATCAACGTCGTCGGCGAAGCCAAATAGTTGGACAGACTTCCTGAAGATCGTGCCACTCGTGTCTATCCCAGCTCTTCGAATCACACCCTCTAGTGCAATGTTAAACAAGAAACACGACAATCCATCACCTTGCCGTAACCCTCTCCGAGATTCGAAGGGACTCGAGAGCGTCCCTGATACTCGGACGACACACATCACTCGATCCATCGTTGCTTTGATCAACCGCGTCAGTTTTTCCGGAAATCCATATTCGTTCATGATTTGCCATAGCTGGTCTCGATCGATTGTATCATACGCTGATTTGAAGTCGATGAAAAGATGATGTGTGGGCACGTTGTATTCGCGACATTTCTGCAGTACTTGCCGAATCGCAAAAATCTGGTCCGTAGTAGCGCGGGCACCCATGAATCCCACTTGGTATTGCCCCACGAACTCCTTTGCAATTGGTGACAGGCGGCGGCATAACATTTGGGAGAGCAACTTGTAGGCGGCGCTCAGTAGCGTGATCGCACGATAATTGCAGCAATCCAGCTTGTTGCCTTTTTATAGATGGGACACACTATTTCTTCCATCCAATCTTCCGGTATCGGATCCTATACGCATTTTCTCCTCCCGAATCTTGGTAATTACCCAGTGCAGCGCTCTGGCCAGTGCTTCACCACCGTATTTTAATAGCTCGTTTGGGAGTTGGTCAACACCAGCGGCTTTGTTGTTTTTCAACAGACCAATTTCCTCCTCAACTTCCTGAAGGGTTGGGGTCGGGGTCCTGTCATCTTCTGTGCGTGTTCCTAGATTTATTACCGTGCCACTTTCGTTCGCTGTAACATTACCGTTCAGGTGCTCGACGAAGTACCTCACACTCTCCTGTGAGAAGGTTGCCATCCAGGTCTCTGCAAATATCAGCTTGTGGTACGTAGCCTTTGCGCGAGCTGTTTAACTTCTCGAAGAATTTGCGTGTGTCGTTAGCACGGTACCCAAGTAGCTTCCATTTCTATTCCAGCCGTATAGGACTCTTCCCGGCTTTGTTGATGACACTACATTCAAAACTGTTTTATCCACCAACACCTCCTCTATGCATCTTTAAAGCCGAAATGTGTACAAAGTGGCCCACTCTATAGACGGTTGTGAAAACAAATTAAACCTTCTAAGACATAGAGATTTTGAAAATGTTCTAGTGAAAGCTGTCTATGACCACTTGAGAACCATCATAAAACCTATTGGCCGCCATCAAAACCAGCGTAGGGCTGAATTGCAGCTGTCAAACTTCTCGGCGATATCGTGGTGGGTTTTTGTTGTTTTGCTTTGCTTGCTCTTCTGATTCATTCAACAGCAAATAATGGCTAAGAAAAAAGTTCTTCTGTTGCGGGAAATTATGATTGATAGCAAAATATACAAAAGAAATTGAGTTTTTTTTATAGCATATCATGATCCAAATCATATGCGCATTTAATTTTATGGTGAATATTGGCACGATAAGAGCTGAAAATTAATGCGCCTTGGAAATTATGCGAATTTACAACAACAAAAACAAAATTGAAAGAATTATATTCCGTAAATAAATCATGAAACTCCTGACCTAACTGATAGAATTCAATAAGGCCATCTAAACCAGTCATTTTTTCAGATCTACAGTTGCAATAGTAGTACCTAGTGTCACTAATGCAGTGCTACCAATGGCGGTTCGAATATTTCTCCAGCCATCCTCAAGAGTAGCTGCGCCAAGCTGCTCTTCCGTTGGTAGGGCTGCTTCTACCTGTTGCGCGTATTCCTGGGCAACTTAGGTTTCCCGTAGTAGCTCAATGTTAGGTCGTGGCGTCCGAAATCGACGCGTGTTGTACACCGTCGAGAGTTTTGAGCGCATACACACTGCAACTAGGTAGTGGTCCGAGTCTTTATTCCCGCTGCGGTAAGTGCGAACGTTGATGATATCGGAGAAGAATTTCCGGTCGATTAGAACATGGTCGATTTGATTCTCTGTTCGTTGGTCAGGTGATCTCCAAGTAGCTTTGTGGATGTCTTTACGGGGGAAGAAGGTACTTCGGACTACTAAACCACGGGAGGCCGCAAAGTTCACGCATCGTTGGCCATTATCGTTCGATACGGTATGCAGGCTGTTAGGCCCTATTACATTGCCCTATTACATTGTCTGTACATTGCCTCCCGTCCTACCTGAGCGTTCATGCAGCCATCATACACCTGCTCTAGCTGCGCGTAGAACGCTTCTTTTTCGTCAACGGGTCTCCCGTCGTGTGGACAGTGTACGTTGATGATGCTGTAGTTGAAGAATCGACCCTTGATCCTCAGCTTGCACATTCTAGCGTTGATCGGAAACCATCCAATCACGCGTTGACGCATTTTGCCCAGCACTACAAAGCCGGTGCCCAGCTCGTTTGTGGTACCACAGCTCTGGTAAAAAGTAGCCGCTCGCTGCCCGCTTTTCCCTACCTTCTGTCCTGTCCCGCAAACCTCCCGCGGGGGTCGCACTTCCAGGTTAGGGGGGTGGGGTTCGTTGTTGGTTATCCTTTCGCAAGCCGGGGGGGGAGAAATGCAGTTCCATGTTCCGAGTTTCCAATCGTAGTCCTTAATTCGTCGCCTAGGTCTTTGCCGATTGTTCCGGTCCGTATTAACTTCTGTATTATTTGTAACATTGATTTTTTAAGGGCGGCTTGTTGGGCCTTCCCCAACCCCCTGTCTCACCGGAGGACCATCGTGCACAGCACTGTTTAGAGTCCCACGCTGGCACGAGGACGATGATCAGCCGCTCCTAACATGGAGAACAGACGCTGTTTTGAGCCACCCCTAACATGGAGAACAGACGCTCAGATAGACTGCGCCCTTTGAAGAGGGCAGCCCCCCTTCCCTGTCAGCATATGACCAAAGGCCCACCGGGGTTGGTTACCCGATCTTTCCTATGGTTACTCATACCCCAGTCGGCACCACGGGGAGGTAGGGATAGGAGTTACTGGACAAGAGGCTAAGGATCGCAGTAGGATCTATTTTATACCTGCAGGTACGCGAAGTACCAATGGTTCGCATTGTCCAGTCATTTACCAACCGCCGAAAATTCATGCGCCTCAGAAATTATGTGAGTTTAAAACACCAAAATCAAAATTAAAACAAATAATTTCGATAAATTAATCATGAATTTCCTGAAACTTGACGGAATTCCATAAGTTTTTTTAAAAAAAAGCAAAAATTTTCTTCGGCGTTCTATTTTTTTTTTTCTTCTTTTTTTTTTTTTTTTTTTGTTTTTTTTTTTTTCATTTTTTTTTTGTTTTGTTTTTTTCGTGCCATTTTTTTTTTTGTCTTTTTGTGTGTGGGGGGGGGAGTACATCCCTCCTTTCCCAGGGAGTCGAGAAATTTTCCTTAACGAAAAATTCCTAGACCAGACTGCTTTGTAGCTGCGCCTTTACCGACTGAGCTAAGGGATGACCCCAGTTCATTTGCATTACATTTAAAATTTGGTGCATTTATTTTTCCACCTTTCATTGAACTCTTATATTTCAATATGGCGATTGAAAAAAATCACAGTTTTGCAAAAAAGCCGATTTATCTACTATTAAACTTTGTGGTCATTTAGTGACCTCCATGAATGCCAATTTGCCGTTTTATGCATTTATTAAAGGCAACATTGATTTAAAATGCTTTTTCAATAGACCATAATAAGATAATATGAATGAGTCCTAAAACGGCATTTCAAAACAGCATTTTACGAGTTCATAAAGTCGAAATAAAGGGTGTATTCGATAAAAATGGCACACAGAAAATCTTCTGTAACTTTTGAATCGTATGAGTAAAAAACCTAGAAATTTGATCCATAGTGTATTATTTACATCTGCCAAGTTTCATAGTTATACATTCAGTAGTTCCAGTCATGTCGTCGAAACAAGAAATTGTCCGTGAGAAAATTTTGTGCACTCACAATCAAAATCCAGGGGCGTCCCACCGGTGGATTGCTAAAAGGCTTGGAATTGCAAATACAACTGTGTCTCGTGTAATAAGAACCTCCAAGGAGCGTCTGAGTGTCCAAAGGAAGAAAGGGAGTGGTCGTAAAAGTGGTCCAATGGACAGTAAAATGGCCAGGAAAGTCGTACAACAATTCAAGAACCGTCCAAACATGTCAATTCGAGATATCGCTAAAAAGTCTAAGGTGTCAGTCGGTTTTGTGCAGAAAACCATGAAGCGTGCTGGGTTACATGTTTACAAAGTGCAAAAAGCCCCAAACCGGAATGAAAAACAAAACATCACTGCGAAAACCCGCGCCCGGAAACTTTACACGAAGCTGCTCACCAAATCCGGTTGCATCGTGATGGATGACGAAACATACGTCAAGGCCGACTTCCGTCAACTTCCTGGGCAAGAAAATTTCGTT
Organism: Aedes koreicus; assembly: GCA_024533555.2. NCBI lineage: Eukaryota > Metazoa > Arthropoda > Insecta > Diptera > Culicidae > Aedes > Aedes koreicus. The sequence continues at coordinate 251,348 of JAHHFK020004255.1, forward strand.
GCCAAGTCGAAGTTCGATGTTCCGGAGGATGTTCGAAAGAAGAAACTATCGAAATTTGCAAAGAAGTTTCTAATCTGGCAGGCGATTTGCGGATGTGGTGAAATAAGTGCTCCCTTCATCACTTCCGGAACAATAAACGGTGCGATTTACACGGAAGAGTGCCTTAAGAAGCGTCTCTTGCCATTCATTAAGAAGCACAAAGGATCAACTCTGTTTTGGCCTGATCTAGCATCCTGCCACTACGCTCGAAACGTATTGGAGTGGTACCGAGCCAACGGAGTCAATTTTGTGCCAAAGGATATGAACCCACCAAATTCACCGGAACTTCGTCCAATTGAAAAATTCTGGGCAATTATGAAAACGGAACTTCGCAAACATCCCAAAACTATAAAAACAGAGCTAGAATTGAAGAAAATTTGGGTAAAAACAACAAAAACACTGGGAAAATCAGTTGTACAAAATTTGATGGGTGGAGTAAAAAGGAAGGTGCGGGCATTCGGGATGGGAGACGAAATTGAATAAAACAAATGTTGTAAATCAAAACTCATTAGTAGTTCTTCATTCCCTGAAAATTTCAAGAAAATCCGATAATCAGTTTAATTTTGATGAGTATATATGTGTGTGCCATTTTTATCGAATACACCCTTTAAAACCAGCAATAGGAATAAAAGGAATTTGAGAAAACAAGGTGTTAATATTGCTGTAAACAAGCTGTGTAGGTTCTCATAAACCTTACTTAAATATGAAACCTATTGGCACCTCTTGGGGCTCTAAAGAAAACCAATTGATTTTTAGTGGCTTTCATAAAACTTTAATAAAACTTTATAAAGCTGGATGGTTTTGGCAATGTTACTTGGGAAAGAAAGCAATGTCAACGGGATGTGAATCCGAGTATTTACCCGAAAAATAGAATATTGGTTCCGCGAAGCTTACTGCGATTGAACGTTTCATAAACGAAATGAGAGTAAAACAAAATTCTGCTGCATTGGTACACATTTTCGAGTTCTCAGTGTCTTCTGCTGAAAATTCGAAATTAAATTGTTATTTAATTTACTTAACTAAGTTCCGTGCTTTTGGAGAAAAAACTCGTTGAATAGGTTGAGCTTTTGATCACGAGACGCTTCTCCTTGTGATCAAAATTCGATAAGTATCACATCCTTAAGAATGGTGCATGATCGTTACATAGAAAATGTACTTTATTTTCATAAAATTGGGAAGTGGGTTAAGTTAAAGACTACTGTGCGGTATTTTTTTAAACAAGCACCTTCGACTATGTACGAAGAGTCAATTTCTAGTTGGATTTGGACTAAAATGAGTCGTCAGTCCCCAGAAGTGCTCGCTGGCTGACAGTACATATTGTCTCATATAGCAAAGTCATTTCCCACGTGAATCGTGAACAAACGCGTTCTCCGGTAGAACCGGAACAAATTTTCCATTTTCGTTATTGTTTATGAACGGTCCAGAGAAGACACCTAACAATGGTGGCATACAATCTGCTACATTGCCCTCGCTTCGGTGGGAATTGGGGAGTTACCGCATATGGTCGGTTGTGGATTCGTTGCAGTACTGTGTAAATTCTTCGACTCTCTGTGTGATTGTTTCAGAAAGATTCTGAACCAGTTGCATTAAAAAATTTACACTTTTTTTGCATTTGAGTAAAGCAGAATCAATCAATCAAAACTTTAGCAGTAAAAAAGTAAACACTACCCATAGCATCATCCACACGAAAGGAAAAATCGTTCATAATTCTTTAGCGGAGGAAAACTTACAACCTCCCATGCAGTCTGAAATTTCTTACAGCGCTGTAAAGTTTTCCTTCCTGCCCGCAGGGTATGTTTCTTCCAGGAAATGCAGCCTGTTAAAATGTTGCACTTTTTCTTTGGAGCGCCCGACCGGTAGCTGGACGACGGTGGCTGGTATAAATACTTTACTAGTAACAACAACAATGCTCTAACAATCACAACAATATTGCGAAATTCTATTCATAGCCGGTCTTCAGGCAGAAAATGGAAACTGCAAGCTGTGGTCATGATGGTTAATAGCAATGCTGGGAGAAAAAGATTTACTTTGTATAACCCTAGTTTGACTTAAAAAAGCTTAAAATTCTTCATAAAGTACAGGGCAATTAAACGACTCAGGCATTATGGCATCGCACTGTAACAAAAGTGTCTCCACACATAATCTCTATACAAACAACCCGAATGAGCATACAACTCTTAACGAAATAATAAATGGCGGCCGACCCAAGGCTGGAGTTAATCTCGTTAAAATTTCAAAATTCAATTTTCCTGCACTACTTTGTTAACGTGAACGGCCAAGGGGCATTTCATTAAACCTAGGCAATGTACACGTACCTTTCATATTCGTCGTCTTTAATGTAATGCCCGACTTCATCGTGTTTGCAAACCCCCATGACCCCAAGCCCCCATCCTTCAAGACTGTTGGCTGCCTCGTTTTTTTAACAGTTACTGTCATCGTAAAACCTATCTGGCATTTTTGCCTTTTTTTTGGGTGGAAAAAAATACTGTGCTCTTATTCCATTACATGTGCAATATTTAGCAGGTCAGAGGTACCTTGCGAAATTAGCTCCAGTTCCATTCCACACGGTTTACTGCGAGGGCACACTTGAAAGGAAATTGAATTTTTTTTCCGTTATGTGAAAATTTGAATGCCATCCCACAAATGAGATGGAGTCAGCGGGCTCCCACTCCGCATGCCAACGATGAAGATGCAGAAGATAGAAATTTCCAACCGACACACCTCTAATTAAGTGTAATAAATTATTCTTGTGAAAGCGACGCCACCACTCCGACGCACACCTGGGAAAGTACTAAGCTGGCCTCGTCTCCTTCCCAGAGTCGTAAAAAAGGAATAAATTGCGGAGGTAGCCAGCTAAACAAAGCACTTTCGCTTAAGTTTTCTCCTCGCCTTCCCTTCCTCTCCGGAGGATTTTTCGGAATCACTTGACGAGAGTAAATCAAGTTTTCTTTTTTCCTCCGATTGACATTGTAGTCAGTGGATTAATCGACTGTCTGGGGTTTCCACAAGATCCGTAAGTTTTGTCATCGTCTGACAGTGTGGCGTTAAACTTCAGTTGAGATAAACAGTAACAATAAGGGTATTAAGGGGCATAACGAGCATGCTGGGCGAAATGAGCACCTTTTGTTTCTTCCAAAACCATGCAGTTTTTAATGATACTTAAATGCAAATCGCTCAAGAAAGTTAAAATCATACTAAAGGGTGTTTCGATCAAAATTTGGTCAAACAGTAATGTTGGGAGTCGATCAAAGTTGTTATTAATAAGTCAAATTCTTTTTCTTTTTAAAGTTCAGTTAATACAGAATACAGGAAAAATATTCAGCTGCAGCTTCCTTTTTACCGAATGCAAACTGCCCGGTCTTCCGTTTAACACCTGCCATAAGATTATGTACAGTCTCCTTGTCCACTTTATTCGCCGCAGAACGCCAGTTTGCCTTGAACTGTTTCTCGCTCACAACAGCTTTTTGAGTCTTCTTAAGGTTCCGCTTGACGATGGCCCAATATTGTTCGATTGGGCGGAGCTCTGGCGTGTTGGGAGGGTTCTTGTCCTGGGGCACCACTTGAACGTTGTTGGCAGCATACCACTCCATGGCCTTTTTTCCGTAATGGCAAGATGCCAAATCCGGCCAAAATAGAACGGAATAATTGTGTCGCTTCAGGAAAGGCAGTAGACGTTTTTGTAGGCACTCGCTCAGATAAATTTCCTGGTTGACGGTTCCGGTCGCAATGTAAACGTTGCTCTTCAAGCCACAGGTACAGATGGCCTGCCACACCAGATATTTCTTCGCGTACTTTGACAGTTTAATGTGCTTGAAAATATCTGCCACCTTTCCCCGTTCGGTTGCCGTATAAAATTCCTGTCCTGGAAGCTGTTTAAAGTCTGCCTTGACGTAAGTTTCATCGTCCTGTACCACGCAATCAAACCTCGTCAGCATCGTCGTGTATAACTTCCGCGATCGTGCTTTGGCCGACGTGTTTTGTTTATCGTCGCGATTTGGAGTCACCACTTTCTTGTAAGTCGACAGCCCAGCTCGTTTTTTAGCTCTATCCACGGTTGAAGGCACCACTCCCAGTTTCTTTGCGACATCTCGGACGGAGAGGTTGGGGTCCGCTCGAAACAGCGGGCAACTCTTTTTGTCGTCGCTGTGGCCTCTGGCTTTCGATTTCCCCCCGATTCAGCTTTCGTGACTGTCGACAAACGTTCACCGAACACTTCTAATACGTTGGTAACAGTTGATTTAGCCACATTCAACAATTTCGCCAGCTTGGCGTGAGAGTAGTTTGGATTTTCGCCATGCACGTGCAAAATTTTGATGCGTTGCTTCTCTTCCTTCGACGACATTTTGATAACTGAAGTGCTAAACTCAAAATCAAAATAGAGGCATGATGCTACACGCACACATCTTCAAAATGAGGGGTGTGCAAAATTCTGTAATGCACGATGAAAGGAAATGCTTCAAGTTTAGGTGGACCAAATTTTGATCGAAACACTCTTTGGTATATCAACACTCTTGCTGAAATTTGTTTCAAATAATTCAAATATGTCGGAAAATATATCTCATCCGTCAACACATTCCGAAATGTCTTTTAAATTGTCCAATATTTGGTTTGGTATAACAATTAAGCAGGGTGTTCAATATGTCCTGATTGTTCTGGGCCACTTTTTTTGTCACTTAATTATTAGTTTTTGAATCGGCCCTGGCCACATGGAATATCACCCTATGCACCTCTCTGTCTGCTGTGGTTTCAGCCCTCTGGACACGTCTACTGGCTCTGAGGCAACTAGTGCGAAGGATGCTGAGTTGCTCATTCCCCCAGTAAGCTGGGCGCCGCTTGTTCCTCGGCTCAAGTTCCCCGGCATGGTTGCGTCCCATGCCCTCACTAACGTATTCGTCAGCTGTCAGCTGTTAAAAAAAAAACGTCCGCGTTCCGATTCGAGAGCTCGTTGTCGAACCTAAGTGCCTCAACAAAGAGTTCTTTGTCGAAGACCTTCGTCTACCACTTCCACTCACAACTATTTGTTCTTCGAATTGCGACAGGATTTCGCTGGCCGATGCTATACCGGATCTCCAGATGGTCGCTATGGGTATACTCCTCACACACTCTCCAGTTCATGTTTGTTACCAGCGATGGACTTCAGAAGGTAACATCAATGACGGATTCACGACCGTCCTTGCGAAAAGTACTAGCGGAACCTACGTTCGATTGTGTAAGTTCCAACTTTGCCAGAGCTTCTAGCAGGCTGCACTCTCTAGCGTTGGTACATCTGCTAGAGAATGCAGCCCGCCGAGGACAGCGGGTCTTCTTCCGATGAAATTCTCTGTCAGTGCATCCAACTTTTGGTGGTACTGCTCCTTGGTCCACCTTGGGGGTGCATAGCAGCTGCATACAAAGATCCCGTTGATTTTGGCTATCACCAACCCTTCGTGTTCGGCGCCGGTGATGTAGTGGTAAGCGTTACTGCTACTTGGCACACCAGTGGGTCTGGGTTCAATTCCAGTCGAGGTCGGTGGTTTTTCTGAGGCGAAAAACTCTGGTCACGTCTTCCTTCGGAAGGGAAGTAAAGCCGCTGGTCCCGGCTCATATGTTGATGACTGCGATATGTAGGGTCCAGATGGTGGAGTCGTCTTCCTGGCGTCGGTGGTTGTCACCACGTTGTGAGGAAATAGGCCGACGTAAAATAAAAACGAATAAAAAAACCCTTCGTATGAACTGGACACTACTTCCTGAATAGGGAATCTACCCATCACAATCGCAGCCATCGCCGCTATATCTGCAACCCAGTTTCCGTTGTCGGGAGGAACAGTATACCGTTCCGCAATGATTGTGACCTCACACTTTGTTTCTGTTGCTGACTGCCACAACATTTGCTGTGCTATTTCACAATGATTGAGATTATTTTGGATTACCTCCATTATTGCTGACCTGCTGTCGCCTTTTTTTAAACTGGGCATCTGATGCCCCCCGTCATGTGGTCGTTCCGTCCTCCTTTTGGCAAAGCATGCATCTCGGTTGCTTTCTGCAGTCTCTTGATAAATGACCCTTCTCCCCGCATTTTGGTCACAGATCAGATCTGTCAGGACCTTTGCAGTTCATCGTCTGGTGACCAAAACCCTTGAACTTAAAGCATCTGTCCAATTCCTTTGCAACTTGATGGACGACTCTCAGTGAGAACATCGACCACCCAACTTTTACTCGACCCGACTCCAACAGGTTGTTGGCTGCAGCTGTCGGCAGACGTATTGCCGCCGTCTGTGTGCCACCGTACGCGTTCCTCAACCGGATTGTCATTGGCTCAGCTCCAAGATCGCAGTGTCCCTTCAGCGACCTCCTCAGCTCGTTTTCTGTTGTGATCTCGGCAAGATCCTTGCACTCGATCACAGTCTCCTGTGAGAGAGCTCTAACTATCTCTTGCTAACCCAGAGACTTCTCGACGAGCGTCTTGAAGGCTGTGCTCTTGATGGCCGGACCGTTCTTCAGCTCGAAGAGCATCTCACCTTTCTGGGTGCACCTGGTTTTCACCACATTCTTCCCTAACTCCTTCAACCCCGGATTAGTTTTCACTTTTCGGAGGAGTTCAGGGTACGTCGTTTCACTTTTTACCGCAACGATCAGAGCGTCGCCCTTACTTCGTTTCCGACGAGGCCGAGGTATTTGCTTCTTCTGTTCTCCTGACGTTTTCACTTGCTGATGATTTTTCTTCTTTTTATCTTTCTGCTTGATGACAGTGCGCCATTCACTGCCTTCACCTTTCTTCTCGTCGTTTTTGAGCCTTTTCAGCTCCTCCTCCTTTTTTTTTGATTTATTTAAAAAATAAAAAAATACTTGTAAATTCAACAATTAGGTGACAAGGCTGATAAATTGTTAGATCTTGAATAAATTGTGTCTACAATCCATTTTAAGTTTCAAAATGTATTTCAAACAGCAGAAATTGTTCGTAGCATTGGAAAAACGAGAGTTTTTTTTTGCATTACAGCTACCATTCCGAGGGAATCCAGAATAGCCACCCAAGTAACATTACCAAAACCATCCAGCTTTATTAAGTTTTATTAAAGTTTTATGAAAGCCACTAGAAATCAATTCGGCTTTATTATGGCAGCAAGAGATGCCAATAGGTTTCAAATTTTAGTCAGGTTTATAAGAACCTACACAGCTTCTTTACAACGATCTTAAAACCTTGACTTCTAAAATTCCTTTTACTCCTATCAAAGGTTTTATTTTGACTTTATTAACTCATAAAATGCTGTTTTGAAATGCCGTTTTAGGACTCATTCATATTATCTTATTATGGTCAGTTGAAAAAGCATTTTAAAACCATTTTGCCTCCAGTAAATGCATTAAACGGCTAACTGGCATTGAGGAAAGCTACCAAGCGACCAGAGAGTCTTATAGTAGCCATTGCTAAGATAAATTGGCTTTTTGGCAAAACTGGCAATCGCCATATTGAAATGTATGAAATAATTGAAATGTGGAAAAATAAATACACCAAATTTTAAATGTAATACAATTGAACTGTAGATCTGAGACAAACTTCGGTATTCGTCCAGATAACCTTATTGAATTCCATCAATTTTCAGGAGTTTCATGATTAATTTACGGAATATATTTCTTTCAATTTTGTTTTTGTTGTTGTAAACTCGCATAATTTCCAAGGCGCATTAATTTTCAGCTATTATCGTGCCAATATTCACCATAAAATTAAATGCGCATATGATTTGGAGCATGATACGCTATAAGAAAACTCAATTTGTTTTATATATTTTGCTATCAATCATAATTTCCCGCAACAGTAGAACTTTTTTCTTAGCCATTATTTACTGTTGAATGAATCAGAAGAGCAACAAAGCAAAACAACAAAAACCAACCACGATATCGCCGTGAAGTTTGACAGCTGTGGCCATTTAGCCCTATGCTGGTTTTGATGGCGGCCAATAGGTTTTATGATGGTTCTCAAGTGGTCATAACATCTTTCACTAGAACATTTTCAATATCTTTATGGTCTTGGAAAGGTTTTATTAATTTGTTTTCACAACCGTCTATAGAGTGGGCCACTTTGTACACATTTCGGCTTTAAAAATGCATAGAGGAGGTGTTGGTAGATAAAACAGTTTTGAATGTAGTGTCATCAACAAAGCCGGGAGGAGTGCTATACGGCTGGAATAGAACTGAAATTGTTACTTGGGCACGCTCCTCCCGGCTTTGTTGATAAAACTATATTCAAAACTGTTTTGTCTACCAACACCTCATCTATGCTTCTTTAAAGCCGAAATTTGTACAAAATGGCCCACTCTATAGACGGTTGTGAAAACAAGTTAATAAAACCTTTTTAAGAACATAAAGAGTTTGAAAATGTTCTAGTGAAAGATGTTATGACCACTTGAGAACCTTCATAAAACTTATTGGCTGCCATTAAAACCAGAATGTGGCTAAATGGCCACAGCTGTCAAACTTCACTGTGAAATCGAGGTTGGTTTTTGTTGTTCTGCTTTGTTCGATTCTCTGATCTTCTGATTCATTTTGCAGTCAAAAAAAGGTCTAATGTTGCGGGAAATTTTGTTTGATAGCAAAATATCCAAAACAAATCCTGTTTTCTAGAGCGTATTATGCTCCAAATTATATGAGCATTTATTTTTATGTTGAATGTTGGCACGATAAGAGCCGAAAATTAATGCGCCTCGGAAATTATGCGAATTTCCAACCACATAAATCAAATAAAAACAAATATATTCGATAAATTAATCATGAATTTCCTGAAAAGTGCTTGAAATTGGATGAGGTTATCTAAAATAATTCCGAAATTAATCTCCAATCTTCAGTTTATTTTCATACCATTGAAAATTTGATGCATTTGTTATTCCACATTTTAATTATTTCTTATATTTCAATATGGCGATTGGACAGTTTTGCTATAAAGCCTATTTTTCTTCGCAATGACTATTATAAAACTATTTGGTCTTATTATGACTTCCTTCAATGCCAATTTGCCGTTTAATACATTTACTGGAGGCAAAATGGTTTTAAAATGCTTTTTCGACTGACCATAATAAGATAATATCAATGGGTCCTAAAACGGAATTCCAATACAGCATTTTACGAGTTCATAAAGTCGAAATTAAACCTTTGATAGGAGTTAAAGGAATTTGAGAAACTAGGTTTTAAAATCGTTGTAAACAAGCTGTGTAAGTTTTCATTAACCTTACTAAAATTTGAAATCTATTGGCACCTCTTGGTGCCATAATAAAACCAAATTGATTTCAAGTGGCTTTCCTAAATCTTTAATAAATCTTAATAAAGCAGGATGGTTTTAGCAATGTTACTTGGGATAGGCGTCCATTATCCAGTTTGTTTATTTTTCACAAAATGTTCTTTCTCAAGAGTATGGTAGCCTTTTCAAGATACATTCATCTTAAAGAGGAATGGCATAAAACTTTTCCAAAACTTTTATCAGGTTTTATGAAAGTTGGGAAACGATGTCTTTTATCGCATACAAATGAAACAGACATTTCTGTACAACACGAGAACTAATCAAGCAAATAGAACCAAATTTGGCATGTGGGGGTTTTTGGAGGCAGGATTTTTTTCTATGGTAGATCGAGACCCTTACCTTCACTGGAACGTGGGGAGGTGGGGTCTCTCATACAAATGAAACAGAAATTTCTGCATAACTCGAGAACTAATCAAGAAAATGGAACCACATCTGGTATGTAGAGGTTTTTGGAGGCAAAAAATGTTTCTATGGTGGTTCGAGACCCCTCCACATTCTGAAAGGGGGACAAACAAAGAGGGTCTGAAAGGGGTCTCAAACAAATGAAACACTAATTCAACCAAACATGAGAATCATCCTGGCAACAAAACACAAAAGGTGTATTTCTCGGGTAAGAAGCATATTCTGATAGAAGTTGTAACCGTTCCGAGAATACTCACGAGGTTTTTTTTTTACAAACAAGATGGCTTTAGCGCCACTCCTGCAAGCAGGAAGCCACCTATCGTTTGGTATTTGCCCGACCTTTCTGAGACAGTCACCTCAGGTGACTCGTGAACGGCTATTAGCTCCAAGGTTCAAACACTATTGAAATAACCACTAAATAGAAAAACGCCAATAAATCCTGCTGGATTTCCCCCTCTGAACCTAAGTAAAAAAAACCCAAATTTGAACTCGCTCAATCCGAATGAGCTCACCGGGAAGGGAGAAGAAAAGCCTGATATTGAAAACAACGGAACGGAAAACGAAAACGGATTTTAGGGGCAGTCAACTCTATTGGAACTGCCCAAAACGAAAATGAATTCAAACTCAGTACTTCAAATCATAAAATAATCAAATAAATTTATTTTTCGGTTATTCGCGACTCATTCGGGTTGGACAGAACATTCGGTTACGGGAAATATTCACTGGGAAACAATCATGACCATGGAAAAAGGTTTCCACATACCTCCGCAGGTTTTTGGCAAGTTCTCGATGACAGGCTGATGCCGGCGGGGTACTGGCGACTTAGATGGCGTCGACAACGATGTAGATGGCGACGAATCCCGATGATGGTGACGGGGTCGAAGCTTGACCGCTGTCTTTGCTGAAATGGCGTCCAGCGATGGCAGACGAGCTCGGGGAGTATGGCCGAATTACAGATGTGGAAGGAGTGGCGGCTAGACGGAAAGCTTCCGATTCGATATTCGTCGAGAGCGTCCGAAATTGACCGTCTCCTTCAATATAGAAGCCCGCTTTCCCAAGCGACCTGGCTTTGCGTACCTTTCCGCTATGACCGGGCGAGGTTAAGGGAGACTCCTATATTTCGGGTAAGGTCCGGTTTAGTGTCCGACACTTGGCTACGAATCACTTAACTGCGCTCTCGGTAACCTTTCCACAGGTGTTGTAACGATTCGTGCAATTACGACGGATTATTGGCGACCGTCGGGTGAAATTTCGCACAGTAGTCTTGCAAACTTCACTCCTCTCCGTTTAACTACCTCGAAAGGCGAGCCTTAGCGGACTCCCGAGCTCAAATTGTGCGATCCGTGCTCCACAGACAAAGTTGGTGATGATCGTTGACACAGAAACCCCAGTACGTGGATCTCAAATTCCAGCCCGTACACAAAAAGCGCCTGAGCGCTGGAATGTCCAACGCGAATGATACGTTTTAGTCTTATGTAAAACATTAATATGGCTTGAATAAATAATTACCTGTTTTGGTACGTTTAACAAATTGCGTATCTCGAGATGATATACGCTTTGTCGGTCGCACAGACCGGAGACTACGTATGCTAAAATTAACTAAAAAAAAAACAATTATAAGTTCGTTGTAAACACTTCGCTAAAAAAATGCACTCTTCCTATTGAGTACCTTTGGTACGTATCTCTCAGAAACAATGTTTCACTTATTTAGAAAAAGACTTCCGAAACTATGCGATAACTTCTGTTCTCCAGCCGGTATCGTTGAGAAATAATCGAGCTTAAATCCTCTTGTCACTAAGAAATGTTGATCAAACAATTATCTTTTATGCTTAATCAAAGTGCCAGCAAACAATCCGCATGGCGAATAAAGATTCCTTTTGGCTTTTCTCCTTGTTTTGTCAAGATGGTTATTTCCTAGTTTGGAGCCATTGTTGCATTTCTTATTTTTATAGCATTCAACTTAGCCGAGGCATAAACCAGTCGACATGCAAAATAAATTTGTAGCGATTCTAACCGAACCTAATTTGTCAATATTTACATTTGGTATACGATTCAAATCTTATCAAACCTAATTTAACGGCAGCAGGGTAAATGAACCCTTCTTTTTGGGGAAATGCTCCTTAAACTTTGGAAAAATGCTCCTTAGATGCGTTTTCCCGGTATAATGCAGTCGGAGGTATTTATCTTCTGGTTGGCGCTTGCCGGTTGTTTTGACGGGTCTTAAGTTGCTTCAAGATTTTATAGCGGAGCCTCGCTCCGCAATCTTCGAGGTAGTTTTGACGGGTTTAAATTTCATTTTGACGAGTCTTAATTTCATTTTGAAGAGTCTTAATTTCGTTTTGACGACTCTTAAATTCAGATACTTAAAACCCGTCAAAACTATACAATCTTGAGGAAACTGAAGACCCGTCAAAACACCCGGCAAGCGCTAACCAGAAGGTTAATACCTCCGATTGCATTATACCGGGAAAACGCATCTAAGGATTATTTTTCCAAAGTTTAAGGAGCATTTCCCCAAAAAGAAGGGTGCATTTACCCCTTGTCGTTCATGTTCATTAATAGTTCTAAAAAATTCAAGCGAATGAACATGAACCAAAAAATATTATACTACGCCCATCGTTACAAAGTTAGAACCCCTCCCAAGTAGCACACAAAACATCTTTAATATTCAATACTATGTTTTCATGTTTCATTTTAGTAAATCTGCAGGAACAAAAAGCATATTCTGTTACAGCAAAGTGTATTTCACGTATACGATGTACTAGATATTTCATTGGTGTTGCTCAAATGGTTTGCCAAGACGATTCAAAACAAACATTCCAGTTAGTCGAGACCTGTTTGTCTTTGTAAACTTGCAGCTAAGTAAACTTTATCATGACGTTGCATACTTTATATTTTCCAGTGTTTGTGATGTTTATTATGGAGTAATTTTGACCTTCAGTGCAACATAACAAATAAGGTACTCTCTTGTTCCAATGAAGCTTTCTGATACTTGAGGTTTTCAAAATGCGTTTTTTGAGCCACATGCGCAACGTAATGAGAACGCAACATAATGTCAACAAATAATGTTACGTTCTTGCAACGTTCAATTGCACATTACCACAACAGTGATGACAATTGAAATATATCCAAATGAAATGTACACTACCGACCACATGTATTTTGATATAGTAAGGGGATGTAATGTTAGTCTAGCTCCTTCATTCGGCCTATGTACCAAATGTGGCATTTAGCGAAAATCAACAAAATTATGTTGCTATCAAGATGGCGGATTTAATTCCAAGCAATTAAGACATTATTAATCAACTTACTGTTGCTCATTTCTGTGTATTTTCTGATTTTTTTTTTAAGACAACCCGATTTCTCTGGTTAAGCTGAACAGATTATCTCTATGATTTTAGAATGATCCAATTTTGGCTAACTTGAACCGATAAACCAAATAATGCTGTCTAGATGTACAGAAAATAGTGACACGTTATAAACTACTGTTCAATATAGATCAATATAATATTCAAATAGATAAAATAACAATGAATGACTACTGTTCAATATAATATTCAAATCGATAAAATAACAACGATTTAACGAGAAAACCGTGGACCCAATGTTAGGGACATATTTTTTTCTTTGTACCCACACCCCCCCCCCCCTCCTTTCCTGTTGTCTGAATAACTTAGTAAAAATGTTGTTATTGGTAAAAAATTTCAATGAAAATGTATGAGTTTCGGTTGTATATTTTCCAAATGGCTCGTCTAAACACAAACCAAAGCTACAAACCATGTACAGAGTGAATTATTATATTTTTATTATCGAAGGGCCTATACATCATATGTGATAATCTCTTAAGTGTTTCAAATTATATCTCTTAAGCGACGAAATTAACATTGTTTGCAGCATACCATTCTAGTACCTCCTTAGAAAAGTGACGGCTGGCTGGATCCGGCCAAAACAAAACGTTGGTCTTGTGTTGCCGAATGAAGGGAAAAATCCGCTCTTTCAGACACTCTTTAATGTAAACCTTCGACGTCATTCAGTGAGATGTGATGAAAACCCTGGTTTCAAGGCCACTACTGCAAATTCCTTGCCAAATCATTAGTTTCCGAGGAAACTTATCATCAAAAATAAATTTATACCTGGAAGGGACATCCCCACGACCAGTTGACAGGTAAAATTTGCGTCCGGGGATTTGTTTATAATCCATTTTAACATATGTCGTCATACCATTAAAATACAGCCATCAAATTTCGTCAGAACTCGTTCGTATAGTAATCATGCTCGCTTTTTGGCCACTAAATTTTGTTTCAGGGAGCGATTCGGATGTTTACTGGCACAAAAAGACTTATATCCTTCTCTTGAAAGGATGTTACGCACGGTGGAAAAGTTGGAATTATATTGGAATTGTGGAGACACCTGGGTTGTCTTTCACGTACCTCAACACCTTTCTCCTCAGCTCTTTGTCCCTAGTGCCACTTTTATGATAGATGCGCTGTGCTTTATCCACACTCAGAGTATCCTTGTAACGTTTAATTTCAAGACACACCTTGGGAATTTTAACACTTTTACTGTTTTTGAGGCAGACCATGAAGGATTCTCTAGATGTTTGTGCACAATTAATTTTCTTTTCTCAAGTTCCATGATCCGTAATTTCGAGATGCGTCGATCAATCGAGAAAAACTTTTCATAAATTTCTTCGTCAATGACACATCAACAAATGCCTGTCAAACGTGTTTGGTTCCAACCACCAGGGACGCGGTGGTGTATTAAACCGCCCGTTCAGATTTACTATGAATCGAGCTTTAATGTATGTTTAATGTACACATAGTGAAATTTTGGTATTGGTAAAATTTTCAACATTTCAGTGTATGGTTGTATATTTTTCAAAAACTTATTTAAATCTAAACCCAAGTAACAATATCGGTATAGTAGGGATTCTAATGTTTTGAATATGGAATAATCGATTAATCTTAAGCGCAAATAATCATAATAAAGTTGTTAAAAGTTGTTCAATATAAATTTGTTACATGACATTTTGTGTTCAGTTAAGCGAAGAAAGCTTTAAATGAAATGATTAGAGTAACAATCCAAACAAACATTATCAAGATTGGTTTTAATGACCAACGTAACTAATGAGACAAAATTTTCCTATTTTAAAAGGAAGTTATTTAACTTCTCGTACAGAACAGTAAACGACTTATTAAGCTCTTTTAAGCAATCATATGATTGAAATTTTCTGGCTAGTGGTTTTTTGTTATAAAAAATGCAATTAAATAATTGCAATTAATTGACTTTAAGTTTTTCACAAATACATGTTTGAAACGGTTTGATATTTTCCACTGATGCTAAGATAACTTCACTTAGACACAGTTGTGTCCAAAGAAATCGAAAGAACACATTTTATTTTATATTATAAGACCATTTTAATTTTTTAGTAATGAAGTAACATAGTAACAAAGGAAGGTGCTATCATGTGGGTCTATAGTTTGAGATTTCGGCCTATGCTTAAAATTCGAAGTAAATATTGATTCACTATTTTTACCCTGAAATCAACAATATAAAGTAGTATTGTCTCACTGGCATATCAATATGCAGCCATTCCATAAAATACCGATATAGTGGGTCTCAGAATTTCGTGAAAATAAGTAATTTTTTTTCCTTATCAGAAAATATTAGACATGTATTTATTTTCATGTTTGCATTAGGGTGAACATTTCCATGTTAGGGCGGTTTCAAAAATAGATTTTTTTTAGTTTTCCCGAAAATGACTTTTTTCAAGAAACCATAACTTTTGAATCACTGAACCGATTTCAAATGTTAAAACACTAATTGAACGTTAATTAAACATACTCTGATGAAAATATAATAGCATTGAAATGTTGTAATTTTCAACTGTTAACCATTGATTGTATTTGTACTTTGCGATTTTCATTGTGTCCAACTTGAGGGCGCTATAAGATTTTTTTTTTTTTCTTGAACATTTAGACTGTTTTACACAATATATCAATTTACCATGTGCTCAGGTGGCTATGACTAGCCACAACGGCTGAATACACAATAATAAAGGCTATAATAATAATCCGCCTAGGTAGTCATTGACTTGTTGATGTATTTATAACGGCAAAGGGTAAATGCACCCTTCTTTTTTGGGGAAATGCTCCTTAAACTTTGGAAAAATGCTCCTTAGATGCGTTTGCCCGGTATAATGCAATCGAAGGTATTAACCTTCTGATTAGCGCTTGCCGGGTGTTTTGACGGGTCTTCAGTTTCTTCAAGATTCTATAGTTTTGACGGGTTTTAAGTTTCTGAATTTAAGAGTCGTCAAAACAAAATTAAGACTCTTCAAAATGAAATTAAGACTCGTCAAAATGAAATTTAAACCCGTCAAAACTACCTCGATGATTGCAGAGCGAAGCTCCGCTATACAAAGTTGAAGAAACTTAAGACCCGTCAAAACACCCGGCAAGCGCTAATCAGAAGGTTAATACCTCCGATTGCATCATACCGGGCAAACGCATCTAAGGAGCATTTTTCCAAAGTTTAAGGAGCATTTCCCCAAAAAGAAGGGTGCATTTACCCTGCTGCCATCAAGCCTATAACAGCAGAAGTAGGATATACGCATGAATACATTATTATTGTGTATGTCGTTATCGATTATTTGGTGTGCCTGCACCATTTTGGCATTTGGGTAGTCGTATTGTCCGTGAAAAGTGCATTTTCTAAATTTAATTTCTTAATACTCTACTTGATACCCTATGCATCTTTATTAACAATTTTACGAATCCCAGTGACAATTTATGATACCCAACAGCAATTTATAAATTTGATTCAAGTCTTTGGGAAATCCATGGTAGTCTAGAATCTGAAATTGAAATAAGTGTAGATAATATAATATGACTATGTTATAGTCACCATAAATCAATGGAGACACACGATAGTCGCATATGAGTATGGTGCAAAAATCCAAAACTTGATTACTTCAAAAAAATATATCTCGAAAACGAAAAAAACATTCTCTTCTAATTTTTTGATATATTGTGTAAAACAGTCTAAATTCTCAAGAAAAAATATAAAATCGTATAGCGTCCTCTAGTCGGAAACCATGAAAATCTCAAAGTACAAATACAATCAATGTTTTACAGTTCAAAATTGCAATTTTTCAATACCATAATATTTTTTTTAGAGTATGTTAAATTATCGTTCAATTGGTGTTTTAACATTTGAAATCGGCTCAGTGATTCAAAAGTTATGATTTCTTGAAAAAAGTCATTTTCAAGAAAGCTAAAAATAAATCTATGCAAATCTAATGCACAAAAAAATACATATCTAATATTTTGTGATAAGGAACAAACATTCTAATTTTCACGAAACTCTGAGACCCACTATATTGGTATTTTATTAAAGACAGGCAATTTTTAACTGTAGGCCGAATTCTAGATCTATAGGCCCACATTAGAGCACTTTCCCCTACTAAGGTTTTATTTTATTATTCCGTTTCCGTTCCCAATCAATTATTCTTCAGTTTTTAAGTAAAAAAACATAGTGTGGCTTCTGCATTACTCTAATTCTTTGTTCCAATGAATTGAACACTTGTGTTGAAGGCGTATACGACATTGTTGTTTTACTTGTAGTGCCAGTCAAGCAAAATCTTTTCATTACGTTATGCATATCCTTTGAACAAATAAGCAGCTATTAGTTTGATTTAACATTAAATTTATTTATATTTGATTATGTGGAATTCACTAGTTTTTAATTTTAAATAAATCATGTATACGTAAGCAAAGAAAACTCACTATCAAACTACTACTGTCGCTATTGTTCAGATATCTGTAATTTAAAGTTGTCTATATAGATAAATATCATCGAAGAACTTCACGTGTTGGATGGATGGATTCATAATTATTTTAGCCGGTTGTGTATTTGGTTTGTTCAAAGACGCCATATGTCAACATTTTGCAATAAAAAATGAGATTACAAAATTTCACTCATTCTTCCACAGTTTGAACCCAACATGAACCTGTAATGACTTACGATTTGAATGATTCAGAAATCTGATTTTTACAAATGTAAACATAATTTAACATAAATTGTTCTGTTTCAAATTCTGAAACAATGCTCTATTCTCGAGGATTTATTCAAGGGCGTTAATATTTTTCGAAGTAGAACAGAAAATTGATCCATAAATCTTAAAGCGTTTAAAAAATAAACTTATTCCAACACGATTTTCAGATCATTTTACTTTTCAATATTTTTATCACGAATGTTTGGTTGATAACGATGTCCATTAAAAAAAAAGTTATCCTTGCATTCATTTAAACATCGGCATCATTTCACTTTCCTGCTACGCGATTTACAATATTTGAAAGTTTTACAAAATGCTATTGCAATTCTGTAGAAACAACGTCAAGTTGCAAAAAGGGCTCCACCCTTGCGCTTTTTCAGTTGCTGTTGTGTATGAATTTGCGGTACAAAGCCAAACAAAACTATCCCTAATTTGTTTCAAGAGAGATTTTTATTCTCTATTGAAACAAGTTGTGCTATTTGGGCTTCTTAGTCAAGAAAGGGAGATGCTTGAGCTACTCTCAGTGCTACATTATAAACAAGAAGTTAAGCTAAGGTTATGCTAGAGGAAATTACGTTCAAACTGACAGGATACGGCGTAGTTTGAAGATGAAAATTTTGTCTATGAAATGCTTCTACACAGAAAAAAAAAACCATAGTAGAAACTACCGATCCGAGGGTTAAATTAAAAACACAAACAGAAATCAAAACAAAAACAGTCACACGTAAGCAAATGAAAATATTTTAACAAAACTCATTCCAAAAATCAACCAAAAACGCGCAAGTTCTATTAATTTTAAACTAATTTAGTTGCAAACGTAGAAACGCTTGCACCGGGTTCGGCTAGTGTATATACAAAACGAAAGTTTGTGATTCGGTTGAGCCTGAACGAATAAAAATACATATATCCAATATTTTGGTGATATTCTGCTGATAGTCGACGCATTAAAAAAAAAACTGTACAACACACCCGCTAAAATTATTCTGACAGACACACATTTTCTGAGACAGTCTTTGCATTTATCATAAAAATTTCAGTTGGTCATCGAGTTCATTCAGGCTTCCGGCTTACACGCTGTCAATCAATATCCTTCTGATTAATAGCTAGAACTCATAATCGTATTTGCTCAAACTCATCCTCCTAATTTCCCGCGGCACGCGAGCCATGTTGTTCCATGGTCGTTGCATGAGCAAGTTTCTGACACCATCGACTGAGAAACTTAAAAATACACACTGCTCAAGCCCCATAATCGAATTACAATTAACCTTTAATTATCGTCCATTACAGCGGATAAGTACCTCACTCTCCGGGTTTTCTTCGCTCTCCACTTTGACTGCTTCATTCGCGCTTACACTAAGCTCGCCTGGTATGACCAAGGGTATGACGGTACCTACTTGGAAGGATTGAGGCTCATCGCCGAGCTTCGAGATTGGAATCTAGATGGGAAAATAATCATTTGCCTTTATGGATTTTTACGATCATTAGAATTTATCCTGTCATTGCAATCGAGTGGTAAAATTGTACGATGATTAAAATTTAAATGAGATGAAATAATTGCTAGTACTCATCGCATAGTGGTTGTGTTGTGGCTAGTCAAGTGGAGCAGTATTATCGCCCTAAGCCTTTTGATGAGCATGTGGTGGAAGCTTGCTTTCACTCTGCTGCCGTTTCCTGGGGAGGTAGAAATGCTACGACACGTGTTGAATGGGAATCCGAGTTCGCATGTTCCTCTCGTCAGAGGTGGAATGCTCCAGCCTCAAGGCTGTATTAAAGGTGAACAGGTGTTTTAGAATGGTTCAAAACCAAATGATCCACGCTAGTTAGGTAGAATTTTTTACTCTGGCACACCTGGCAAGTTACCACACACCTTGCCCTAAACATGGTTGAAAGCATTTTCTTTCTCTCCAGTGCCATTCATAAGGGTAAATAAAGCTAAAACCACAAGCCACGTGAACATACAAATTCCGACGGAAAAGGGATATGGAAATGGGACATCAAGGAGTTATATGAAGCCGTTCATTAGGTTGATCTTGTGCTCACCGATATGTCAATTAGGTGCAATTAGAATCATCATAATGGAGAATGATGCGGCATGATGATGATGATGATGATGATGATGATTACATTGCTTCTGGTTCTATAAATCCCAAACCGCATTTGCATTCATACCAAATGGATTAATTTCATCTGTGTTCTTGCTGTTTTGGTAGCCTGGATGAAAGCATACTCGGTGGTTATCACGGTTTATATGGAATTAAATGCTTCACCTGGAGTTACAGTCTGTTTCACAAAAACTTGTTCCTCCTTGGGCACGTAACCATGATACCTCAGTCGGCTTTTTCGCTTCTCCAGGCTAAATAGACAACGAAATTCTTCCATCGCATTTAACTAGTACTTACTACCATCATACGTATAAATAGATCATATCTTTCCATATTTCGTCGGCTCATGTATCATGGGTCCCATCCAGGCAAAACGTTTACCCCTCTCCCATCTCAGTTCGGCTTTCATGACAGTATGTTTGCCCTTGGGGCTTGCCAGTTTTATCAGTTTCACTGCCTACTCCGGTCTTTTTTTGATTCCCAGCCGCATAACCACAAAATAGCACGAATCACACACTATTAACGACGCAGGAACATTGTGCTATATCTGCTATAAGCCTGCGGGGCACTCCTTCCTTTCGTATTCCGCCAGGATTCTTCTCTCGCAAACTGATTATGATGACGAAGCGGAAACCGCGGGAAAAGAACCACTGTTGCTTCCAAGTCGAATCCATCTCCGACGGGGATTTCACTTCCCACCATGTTGTTATCAATTTCCGTCCTATGGTCAGTTCCGAGTCATGGGAAAATTAGAAAATCATTTAACATTTGATTTCAAATGATTCGAAAAAACGCGATAACATTTCCGGCTTTTCGAATCGCTGCGTTAATTATTGCTAACCGGAACTGAAGCCCCGAACGGTTCTTTATCTACCAAATCATTGAAATCGTGCTGCACAACTAGCATAAAGAACGTAAAAAAAAACTCCCCGCCGTAGAGTTACTGCTCCAGAGGGAATCATAGCTAGGTTTATGTTTCACACGGATGGGATAGTGTGATGTGTGCGCCTTTGAAAGTACGTAGTTCCATTACGCTTGAATGGATCCTAATGTGGGCAACGAGGAGTTCTTTTTTTTTGCTTTGCTAGATTTGCCAGAATTAGCACCAATCTTGCTGGGTGCGGAAATGTGGCAGCAGAAGCGCAGTCGATCCTGTGCGGAGCCAAGCGGTCGTATATCATAATTCAGAGCTGAGGGCAAAGCTCGATGAATGGGCCGGAATGGATTTGCAATGCTATTAAAGTAAATCGTGGTGGGAAAGATAAGGTACGGCGGTCCTGTGTTCCAAAAGCGGATATCAATGACGGAATAGTGACGTACGAAGTGCTATTTTTAAAGAGGTTTGAGATATCGTTCCCATTATTTATTGGTGGAATTAAATGTTGCTAAAAATGTACGTTATACACGGTGGGAGTATTATTCATAGTTTTGTGTGATTGCGTAAGATAAGGATCGAGTGATGTTGTTTGTTCGAGCGATGTAGGGCCATTAGGCGGAATGCTTTTAGGCCAAACGCCGAACTTTCATTATTCCTTCTTTAAACCATGAGCAGTTCATTCACATTTCAGTACTTTCAATCTGCGAACATGTCATATTCTTCTTCTTTTTTAGCGTTTCATGCTTATTGCTTTCATAATTAGCTAATTGCTTGCTCTCAACTTAGTGTTCTTCCACTGTAATAAATTGGGAGCTTTCACATTAGTATGGTTGTGTGGCAAGTACAATCATACGCTGAGTCCAGGGAGTCGAGAAATTTTCCTTAACGAAAAATTCCTAGAACAGATCAGGAATCGAACCCAGCCACCAGAATGGTGTTGCTTTGTAGATGCGCCTTTGCAGATTGAGCAATTTATTATTTCTTGAAACCTTCTAGACATGAATCTATCTGCTCTATGTTATCTGTAAACAGTTGATGATAGAACATTGTATTTAAGAAATTTTTGAGGGTTTTTAGCAACTATTATGAGAGATTTTCCCTTCTTTCAATATTGAGCAGTTCTTTCTTATTTAAAAATTCGCAAAATGAAAATTTAACATGATATCTTTGGGACATAAAACAATCGAACTTTCATTTGAAATTTTTTTCTTCTTTTGATCATCCCAAGTAACATTGCCAAAACTATCCAGCTTTATTGAATTTTATTCAAGTCTTATGAATGCCACTAGAAATCAATTTGGTTTTATGATGGCACCAATAGGTGCCAATAGGTTTTATATGTTGGTCAGGTTTATGATAACCTACACAGCTTGTTAACAACGATCTTAAAACCCTGTTTTCTATAATTCTAATTTATCTATATAATAAAAATGAGTTGGGGTTTCCTTTGTCACGATTTAACTCACGAGCGGAAGGACCGATCGGCGTGAAATTTTGTATGCAGAAATTTTTAGAGTCGGAGAATAATCTTATGATGGTTTGAGACCTCTCCCTTCACTGGAAAGAGGGGCTCCCATACAAATGAAACACAAATTTCTACACAACTCGAGAACTAATCAAGCAAAAGAAACCAAATTTAGCATGTGTGAGTTTTTGAAAGCAAAGAAGGTTTTTATGGTAGTTTGAGACCCCTCCCCTCTATATAAAGGGAGGCTCCCATACAAATGAAACACATATTTCTGTATAACTCGAGAACTGATCAAGAAAAGAAACCAAAATTTAGCATGCGGAAGTTTTTGGAGGCAAGAAATGTTTTTATGGTAGCTTAAGACCCCTTCCCTCTCTATAAAGGGAGGCTCCCATACAAATGAAATACATATTTCTGTATAACTCGAGAACTGATCAAGCAAAGAAACCCAAATTTAGCATGCGGAAGTTTTTGGAGGCAAAACATGTTTTTATGGTAGTTTGAGACCCCTCCCCTCTCTATAAAGAGTAAAGAGAGGCTCCCATACAAATGAAACACAAGTTTCTGCATAACTCTAGAACTAATCAAGTTAATGGAACCAAATTTGGCAGGTAGAGGTTTTTGAAGGCAAGAAATGTTTCTAAAGTAACTCAAGACCCCTCCGCCCTCTGTAAGAGGGGGGCTCTCATGCTAATGCAACACAAATTTCTGCATAGCTCGAGAACTAATCAAGCAAATGGAACCACATTTGGCAGGTGGAGGTTTTGGAAGGCAAGAAATGTTTCTAAGTTGACTCGAGCCCCTCCCTTCTCTGAAAGGAGAGCTCATATACAAATGAAACACAAATTTCGGAATAACTCGAGAACTTATCAAGTTAATGGAACCCAATTTGGCATTTGGAGGTTTTCGAAGGCAAGAAATGTTTCTAAGGTGGTTTGAGATCCCTCCGCTTTCTGGAAGGGTAGACTCCCATAAAAATAAAACATAATTTTTAGCATAACTCGAGAGCCAATGAAGCAAATGAAACAAAATTTGGCATGTTGAGGTTTTTGGAGGCAAGAAATGTTTCTATAGCAGTTCAATACCCCTCCCCTTTTTGAAGAGGAGGGGGGCTCCCCCTACAAATAAAAAGCAAATTTCTGCATGACTCGAGAACTAATCAAGTAAATGAAACCACTTTTAGCATATGGAGGTTTTTGGAGGCTAGATTTCTATATACATAAAAATGAATTTCTGGCTGTCAGACCCTTATAGACACGGAAAGTTCTGAACCGACCAACGTGAAAATTTATATGAAGGGGTTTTTGGGGCTGGGGAAGGTTCTTATGATTGTTTGAGACCCCTTCTCTCTCAGGAAGGGGCGCTCTCATACAAATGAGACACAAATTTCATCATAACCCGAGACCTAATCAAGCAAATCGAATCAAATTTAGCATGTGGGGGGTTTTGAAGGCAAGAATGTTTCTATGGTAGTTCAAGACCCCTCCCTTTCTGAGGGGGGGGGGGGGCTTCAAACAAATGAAACTCACATTTTTATTATAATCGATGAGTCCAGTGTGATGGTTCGAGAACTAATTAAGCAAATGGAACCAAATTTGGCATGTGGAGGGTTTTGAAGTCAATGATTGTATGGTGGTTTGAGAAACCACCCCCCTCTGGAAGGAAGGGCTCCCATACAAATGAAACACAAATTTCAACCAAAAATGAGAATTATCCAGGTTACTTAAACACAAACCGTGTATTTCTCGGGTAAGAAGCATGTTTTGATAGAAGTTTGAACCCCTGCTTATTCAAGAAGAAAAAACTCTTTTCAAAAAAAAAAAATATAAACTTGTAAAATATTGTTTTAAAATGCCGTTTAAGGACTCATTCATTTTATCTTATTAAAAAAAAAAATTTTAAAACAATTTTTCCCCCCGTAAAATATTTTAAAGGGGAATAGGGGTGGGGGAGGGCAGGGGGGTGCAAAAACAACAAAAAAAAGGTTGAAGAAGTTGTTATATAGTAGTTCTGTAGAATTTGCGGGGATGGGCCTTCGGGTTGCAGATTGCGGATAACGTATTAATTGAACTCACTTTTATTCCGATTGAACAACGCACCACTTTTATTCGCTTCTTTACACGGCAATGGTTTCCAAGCTTCTGCCTACCAACGCTTTCTCTCGATCTCCCCCCAATTCTCTCTCGTCTCTCTCTTTCTGCATATACTCTTTTATAACAATATATCTGCCTGTCCATGGGTGTACCCAGGTGTATTGCTAGTAAACCCTACATCCCTTGTCTTGTCCAAAAAATATCAAATCACCGCATTGAAAATAATTTGATTATTCCCTTAATTTTTCTGGAAGTTTCCTTGTTCGGATGGGACGCTTCGATGTTCCTCCTTGATCCTTATCCGCATCCAAAACTTCATCGGGTTCCTCGTTCCGTGGTAAATGCGGTATTTCATCATCATCCATGGCATCCGAACTTTCAGGTGGTACAGCCTCCGCAACGTCACTGGTTGTTGAAGGCCACTTCCTCAAATGAGTTACGGAGCGACGGTACATCACTCCCTCTTCATTGACTACGATGGTGTCGTTTCCGTTCTTCTTTATGACGGTAAATTTCTCCAGGCGAAACTTCGGTTCCAGTTTGCCAGTCTCATAGTTCCTTAGCATCACGGAATCGCCAACATTTCCGATAGTTTTGCGTGTCTTCTCCCATCAGCATAAATCTCCCCTTGAAGCATTTTAACCGCATCCTTCTCTCGCACATTCTCATATCGATTGCAATTTGAATCCGTTCTAAAACTTGGCATTAAATCCTTTACTGGTCTTCCAGTCATCAGTTCCATAGGAGCTTTATCGGTAATCGAATGAGGACTTGTGTTGTACATGTATACATAATCCTTTATCGCTTTACGCCAATCATTGTTTGTAGCCTTTGCAATTCGGAGAGCTCTAAGGATCCCCTGGTTTTGTCTCTCAACTAAACCGTTCATTTGCGGCCAATAGGGGATGGTTCGAATCAACCTGATGTTTTTACTTCGACAATAATCTGCAAATTCTTCCCCCGAAAAAGGTGGTCCATTGTCGCTTCTGATTGTTTCAGGATACGTCTGTTCATTGAAGATATTTTCCAAGGCCTCTATAGTTTTTCCGGCGGTTGTACCTTTCATTTCCACAACCTTAAGGTACCTACTGAAATAATCCACAAGAACCAGGAACGTTGCATACTCCTTTGCTGAGAAAAAATCTATGGCAACCTCTTGCCACGCTCTATCTGGAATTTCCTTTCGCAGCATTGGCTCTGGTGGATGTTGTCTACTGACTGCTGCACAACCTGCACACTCTTGAACCATGTTGCCGACATCGTTATCCATATACGGCCACCAGACTCTCTCTCTTAAGCGCCTGCGCATCGAAACAACCCCAGGATGTCCTCTGTGCTCGATTTCCAATGCCTTTCGCCGCAATGTAGTTGGTAGTACAATTCTTTCATCACGGACAACAATGCCTTCTCGAACGCCAAGCTCTTTGTCAAATGCTTGGTAACGAACCAAATCGTGAGGCCACTTCCCAGATTCAAGGGACCTAATAACCGACTGAAGAATCGTATCGTTCCTTGTCTCATTTCTGATCTCGTCCAAGGTAATCGCTAATGGCCCAGCTCCTACTGCTAAAAGAAAATGCTCCGAATCCTCATGAAAAGCTGTATCCGATTGTTCACACAGTCTGGAAAGAACATCCGAGATATTGCTGAGTCCTGGGATGTGTTTAATTTCAAAATCGTATGGTTGTAGCCGCAAGGCCCAACCTTCTGCTCTTGAACATGCTCTTCTTCCGTCTCGGTATTTCCCACCATAGATATATTCCAACGTCTTGTGATCCGAGTAAATAGTAAACCGAAGGCCAAACAAATAGAGATATAACTTCTCCACTGCCCACACAACTGCTAAGGCTTCTCTTTGTGTTTGTGGGTAAACTCGCTCGGTAGCAGTCAATCCTTTCGATGCAAATGATATGATTCTTGGAACATCTGATTTATCCCTTTGGACCAGTACTGCTCCAAGCCCAACCGATGAAGCATCGACGTAGAGCTCCGTAACATCCTTAGGGTCATAAAATCCTAGCCTACGCACGTTTGAAGACAGCTCAGTTCTTAGATCGTCGAATGCGTGCTGCTGACTTTTGCCAAACACCGTGACATCGCCACGTACAAATTCCCGCAACGGTTCGGATCGTGTGGACAGGTTCGGGATAAAATGAGCAACAAAATTAACGAGTCCCAAAAAACTCCTAACTTCTTCTTTCGTTTCAGGTTGACGAAAATTTCTGATTGCAGCGACTTTTTCATCTGAAGGGCTAATACCTGTAGAGCTAACTTTAAATCCCAGAATATCTTAACTGCTGAACACCTATGACACACTTGCTTTCGTTCAATTTCGCATTGTTCTTCTTCAGTACTGACAATACTTCCTGCAATCTAGCATCATGTTCTACCTTATTTCTACCCGATACAACAATATCGTCGATATAAATTATGACGCCTTCAATCCCTGACAACATTTCCGTTATTATTCGTTGGAAAATTTCAGGTGCGCAATTTATCCCGAACATAAGCCGTTTGAATTGCATCAAACCCCTGCTCGACATAAACGTGGTGATTCCTCGCGATTCCGGATGTAGCTCAACATGGTGAAATGCAGACATGATGTCCAACCTTGAGAAAACTGTTGATCCTCTGAGCTTGTTCAAAAAGGTCTCAATTACCGGCAATGGGTAATGTTCCCTCTGGATGGCCTCATTGGGATATTTCATATTAATACACAGTCGAACATCCTTATTCCCCTTGGGAACAACCACCATTGGTGAAATCCACTCAGCAGGTCCATCTACTGGCTCGATAACGTCATTGCGAAGCATCTCTAGGATCTTAGCATCGACTATTTCTTCCATCGGTCCTGGTATCCTGAGATACGCAATTTTCTTAGGAGGGACTCGTTTATCGATGGAAAGTTTCAGTTGAATATTCGGGAATTTCGGGAACGGCTCTGGAGCCTGTTCAATATGCTGAACTTCAAGGCCCACCTTAAGAACTCTCAAGTCTTCGGCTGTTCTCTTGCTCAATAAACAACGGCTGGCACCCTCAATCACAAAAAACTCCGCAAAACACTTTGGTCTCGAGGCATTGATAGATATCCATGCTTCAAATATCGTCGAAACACGAAGAGGCTTATCGCTGGCATAGGCCTTGAACTGGCGATCGCACTGAAATTTCTTCTTGAAAATAGCTGCATTGTTTGTGTTGAGCATGTTCCATACGTCGTCAGTAACTGTATTAATAGCTGCCCCGGAATCGATAAGGAATTCTACTGAAAACTTATCGATGAAACAGCCTATTACTCCACTGCTGAATGACCGTTTCTTTACCTTCGAAAGGTCATCTGATTCGGGACGACGGGGTAGATCCTCTTGCCATTCGTTTTCTTGTAAAGAGTTAGTTTCCTCAACCGACCGCCCATCTGACCGTTTCCACACTAAGCGGTTCCTTGACGGTGGCGTTCGTGACGCATTGCACACTCTTGCATAGTGACCGATCTTCGCACATCGATTGCAGCGTGCATTCCTGGCTGTACAGTTACGAGCATCACCATCGTGATTAGACGATCCACACCGATTGCATTTTGTGCGATACCGTCCATCGAAGCTACGAGATGAATTACCTTCTGATCCATTGCGTCGAAACTCACGCTTTGGGAAATAACTGTTCATGCCACGGGAGCTTGGTCCTTTATTCCAGTCCTGCTTAACCGTTGCCACAACATCCCTTACATCGTCGTCCCGGAATGCTTTGGTTTTTTCTTTCTGCTTTACAAGTACTTCACGGTTTATAGCGTAGTTTGTAAGTTCGTTCAGCCCCATTACATTTTCAAGACCTTTGTCTCTTACCTTCTCGTCTCGAGCACCCATGGTTATTTGTTGCAAAATTTCTTTTTCATCGCGGTCTTTGAAATCGCAGCGAGCAGCTTGAACCCGAAGTTTGAGAATAAACTGGTTAAATGGTTCGTCATTTGATTGCTTCAGTGATCTGAACAACTCAAGTTCTACACGATCATTTCGTTTGCCAACGAAAAACGAATCCAAACGTTTAATTGCGTTGTCGTATTCCGGGATCTCTACCGGATGATACGGAACCTTCACAGGTTCAGGATGGATTTCACTCGGAACCACCCCGAGATTGTAATAGATTCGTTGTAAGCCTCGACCACCCAGAGTAAGAAGCAAAACCAACTGTTCGTGTTGGGTTGAGACATTTCTCAATTCCAACAACAAATTAAAGTCTCTGCGCCATTCTTCCCATTCTTTTTGCAAGTTTTGTGAATCAACTGCGTCATTAAACGGCTCAAGTGGCCATAGGGTTTTATCCATGGTTTATTTTATAATTTAAGTCACTTTAAACCAACACGCTTCAAACGGCCTCGAAGTACGAAATTTTTCTACTAACTTGCCAATATTCTTTGCTAACCTCGTCATCATCTCATAAGACTTATCGCTTTCCGTTTTATATTCTCCAATCGCCCTCACTGGTCAAGCACTTTCATCTTTAACTACCCTACAGCGTTCATCACTGGACTGGCAGTCATTGAAATGATCTCTACTTCCCTCGATTCTGCTCTACAGCAATCATCACTGGACTAGCATTAGTGAAAAAATAACATCTGTGCACTTCGAATAGCTCGCACGACTCGCACTGATTTTTCTATTTTTTCCCTGCTCTGCAGCAATATTGACTGGCCTAGCACTCAACCTGGTGCGCTTCGATAGGGCTCGCACTAATTTTCATTCTTTTTTTTTTTCTTTCTACCCCTGCTCTGTAGCAATCATTGCTGCCCTTGCACTCACACTAATGCGCTTCGAATGGACTCGCACTTTTTCTCTTTTACCCTGCAGCGCCCAACGCTGGTCTGGCTGTCACATTGATGATTTCCCCTGCTCTGTAGCAATCATTGCTGCCCTAGCACTCACACTAATGCGCTTCGAATGGACTCGCACTTTTTCTCTTTTACCCTGCAGCGCCCAACGCTGGTCTGGCAGTCATCAATCTTCATGGTACTAGCTGTAATCAATGTTCTTCAGTGATCATCATCATTGGCCTAGCATTTATTACTACATTTTGTCCCGCACTTCGTTTTTTCCAGCTGCCGCTCTTAGTTGATCCTACCGACTGCGCCAATTTGTAGAATTTGCGGGGATGGGCCTTCGGGTTGCAGATTGCGGATAACGTATTAATTGAACTCACTTTTATTCCGATTGAACAACGCACCACTTTTATTCGCTTCTTTACACGGCAATGGTTTCCAAGCTTCTGCCTACCAACGCTTTCTCTCGATCTCCCCCCAATTCTCTCTCGTCTCTCTCTTTCTGCATATACTCTTTTATAACAATATATCTGCCTGTCCATGGGTGTACCCAGGTGTATTGCTAGTAAACCCTACAATTGCGAAGATAAATTGCCTCTTTGGCAAAACTAGGATTTTTTTTCCAATCGCCATATTGATATATAAGAAATAATTGAAATGTGGAGAAATAAATGCACCAAATTTTAAATGTATTATAAATCCTTAAAGATGACCTTATTAATTTCTCGAATTTATTTGTTTTAATTTTGGTTTTGTTGTTGTAAACTCGTTTAATTTTCGAGGCGCATTAATTTTCGGCTTTTATCGTGCCAATATTCACCATAAAATTTAATGCGCATATGATTTGGAGCACGTAATTCAAATAAAAAATAAAAAACTCAATTTGTTTGCGATATTTTAAATTTCCCGCAACACTAAAACTTTATTTTTAGATATTATTTACTGCTGAATGAATCAGAACAGTAGAGAATCGAGCAAAGCAGAACAACAAAAACCAACCACAATATCAAAGTGAAGTTTGACAGTTGTGGCCATTTGACCGTATGCTGGTTTTCATGGCGGTCCTCAAGTGGTTGTTTATGGTCTTGTTATGGTTGTTTTCACAACCGACTATAGAGTGGGCCACTTTGTACAAATTTTGGCTGCAAAGAAGTATATAGGAGGTGTTGGTAGACAAAACAGTTTGAATGTAGTTTTATCAACAAAGCCTGGAGGAGTGCTATACGGCTGGAATAAAACTAAAATTGTTACTTGGGCATGAGCAGTTCTCTTGAATTTAAAAATTTTCAATTTTCTAACATGTTGTTTTGAAGACTGAACTAAGGTTTTTGCTTAATCTTTGGAACAAAAAATCAATGTATCAATTCCTTTAATCATAAGCAGTTTTTCTTTCAAATTTCTCAACTTTAAATCCGCTAGCATGCATCGTGGGAGGTTTGTCCATTTTCGATCTAAGAACATAAAGCGATTCCAAACAAATAAAAACAAATAAATGAATTAACAGACACTCAGTCAGCTTAGTGATAGATTCGGCCTAATGAACCATTTGGCCTAATCACATTCGACCAAAAGGCATTCGGTATAACGACCCATCGCTATCCGAGAAAGCCTCGTGTAGAAGATTCTGTTCTACATGTCTATTATTAAGTTTGCTCTTTTAGAATCGAAATGTAAAACCGTCTTGTGTAGAAGGTGGGTAAAGAATGAAAATAAAAAGTGATCTGTAAAATAAAGTGCCCACCTCATCGTTCTCTGAGTTTCTCACATTTAAAGCCCGATTCTAAGTAAATTTGGACGCTTTTATGGTCATAAAACTAAAAAATTAAACAACATACTTGGTTAATCCAAACCTCATTTGTTCAGCTTTCAAATGACATATAACTGGTTCTTTCCTTTCACCGTTTCGAACTAACTGTCGGACTTTTGTGTTGGTTGATTGCTGTGTTGGTGGGGCGGGCGGTGGGGGGACCGTACCGGCCTTCTTATTCTTTTT
The DNA here is from genome assembly GCA_024533555.2 of Aedes koreicus. Classification (NCBI taxonomy): domain Eukaryota; kingdom Metazoa; phylum Arthropoda; class Insecta; order Diptera; family Culicidae; genus Aedes; species Aedes koreicus. The sequence continues at coordinate 282,453 of JAHHFK020004255.1, forward strand.
TTGCACTTTTGTTTGTTGTTTGTTTCTTTCTTGCTCCTCGTCGTCGTGGTTTCGTGAATAGGGTATTATAGGGGGTATGTTGATTATAACATTGTTCGATAATAAATATAATAATATACCGGCATTTAATTTATTTTTTAATTTTGACAAGCGAAACTATTGAAAAAAACAATTTCAAAATATTATGATTGCAAGACAACACCATCCTATTTCACCATGAAACACGCTACAAAAAACAGACTACCTAAACCAACGAACCAACCATTGATTTTTAGCATACATAAGTTGACATATATGTCATAATGGGAGCCCCCGTTACTGAAAATTAAGTGCTGTCACTTTGTATAAATGTCACTTTGTGAAACTGCTAGTCAGTTTGTGAAAATAAAATTGATTAGATTTTTCTTGTTTAAAAATCGAGAAAAAATAGTTGAGATTCATAAAAAATATTTTTGTGCTAGGAAAAATGTCCATCATCGATACGGATGGAAAAAAACATGTTTTTTTTTAAATTAAAACCCCCTATTGCCCAATATTTTTGACGGTGAACTCAGGGGATTGGGAGGTTATCTTTTGGCGAAAGTATTTGTTGCAATTTTTACTGAAGAGTGGGGGGCAGTCCGCAAAACATATGTTGGTCTTGTGTTGCCGAATGAAGGGTGAAATCCGCTTTTTCAGACACTCTTTATGTTACCTTGGCGTTATTGTGTGGGGTGGATGCTTGGTTTTAAGGCCACAACTGCAGATTCCTTGCCAAATCATTAGTTTCCGAGCAAACTTATCAGCAAAAACAATTGTATACCTAGTACGACCAGTTGTCAGGTAAAATTTTCGTCCGGGGATTTGTTTATAATCCATTTTGACATATGTTTCGTCATCCATTAAAATACAGCCATCAAATTTCGTCGAAACTCGTTCGTATAGTAATCGTTCTTGCGTTTTGGCCACTAAATTTTGTTTCAGGGAGCGATTCGGATGTTTACTGGCTCAAAAAGACTTATATCCTTCTCTTGAAAGGATGTTACGCACGGTGGAAAAGTTGGAATCGTATTTCTTTGCCAAATCACGTATGGAGACACCTGGGTTGTCTTTCACGTACCTCAATACAATTCTCCTCAGCTCTCTTGTCCCTAGTGCCACTTTTATGATAGATGCACTGTGCTCTATCCACACTCAGAGTATCCTTGTAACGTTTGATTACAAGACACACCGTTGACTTTGGGAATTTTAACACTTTTGCTATTTTTTGAGGCAGACCACGAAGGATTCTCTAGATGTTTGTGCACAATTAATTTTCTTTTCTCAAGTTCCTTGATCCGAATTTCGAGATGCGTCGATCAATCGAGAAAAACTTTTCACCAATTACTTTGACAATGAAACATCAACAAAGGTTTGTCCAACGTTTTTTGTTCCAGCCACCTAAGACGTGGTGGTGTATTAAACCGTGCGGCCAGATTTACTTTGAATCGAGCTTTATTTGGTTCTAATTAGGGATTTAAGTACCGACCCATTTAGGCGAGTATCGGTTCTACGGTACTGAACCTCTCAGTACCGGTAGTACCGGGAAAATACCGGTACTGAAAAATAAATCTTAGAATAAAAAAAAAAAAATCAAACTCAGAATGAGATTGAAACAATAATATCAAAGACTTTATTCTTGGCTTGTAGTTGCTTAGCACCTGTCTTGATCCTTGAAATACGACTTTAAAACACACAGCATATTCAATGTGTCATCTCCCATACGGGATCGAATTTTGGTGGAAAAGTTCCCAGACACAGAGAATGCTCTTTCTGAGTCCACCGATGTGGGGCAAACAGTTGTGAGGAAACTGTGCAACATTGTCAAATATTTGCCTTTCAACTTTTCCGACTCGTAATACGCAAACTCTTGTCGTACAGTTTTCGTGGATCCGGGTGGTGTAATAGTATGTGCGGTAACACTCTCGCTCATCTTAGACTGTGGCAATCTCATTTCCAGTTTCTGCTTCATCGCCAGAGTCTCAAATTCGTCGTCTGCTTTCTCATCTGCACGTGGCTCTTCCATGGGAACCATAGGATCTGATTCGGAGCCATTCAGTCGCTTCAGAATGTTGGCAGCCTGGTTGATCAAAGTTGTCCTTGGCGTCTTGAAGAATATTCCGAAATCTTTTTGGATTGACGACTTCACTCCTGGGTTACTCAAAAACGCAAAAAGATCAGCATACTCGAATCGCGTTTCTGCGATGCGATCTTTAAGTGCTTCGAAAAGCTCGAGTTCAATCTTTTCTGCACAAACATTGTACAGCAGCACTCACGGGCTCAAGAGCGTCTATGATCTCTCTGACCAAATCCAGTTCTTCTTTATTGATATTCACTTTTGTCATTGCTTTTAGATCGATCATCGCCTTTTGTACCGCGTTCCTGACCTCATAAAACCTATCCAGAATTTCCAGTAAACTGTTCCATCTTGTATTCCCATCCTTAATCAAAGACTTCTCCTGGCCAAACTCTTGCTTGACGTATTTTTGATGTATGTCATCGTTATTTACTGATGACTTGCGAAAAATTTTCCCAACATCCCGGACATTTTTTTATCGTAGCCAGTCACTATCATCATCGGACGCAGATGTCGCAGAATCAGACTCATTAGAATCTGGAATATGAGAAAACGTTACAACGCTGAGATGTAAATGTAAGTGAATGAAATATACAAACCTTCTTAGTTTAGCTCACGCACGTCATTTACAGATTTGCTTCGAGTATACAGCACGCTCGTTACAGCCAAATGTATTCCATGCGCAAGTCAAACATGATGGTCCGCGAAAATCAATTTACCGACTTTTTTCATCAAAGAACCTGGTCAAGTCTGTTGTGGCTGCAACTACGTCTTCTTAGAGGGACAAACCATATTTCGACAGTACTTCTTCCAACAGTTTAACGCATTTCTCGGCGTTCATCGATCCAACGATACGCTTGAGTCCAAATTCCAGGTGCGCTGATTGGCATGGGCATTCACATTCAAGTAGCGTCGATTCCTTGTAGAGGTCCATTCATCGAACGTAATACTTATCTTACGGTCCTGTTTCTTCATCTCCCCAAACTCGTTGCGGTACAGACCAACCACAAAAACGCGATGAGCCCGAACTCGGAGCCTTATACCTTATACCCTCAGGTGACTTGGGAATATCACAGTTTTCTCATGCCAGTAGTCCTAGCCGGATATCCTCGGAGTTGCAAATAGTGCTGAATGAAATGATTTCTTTGGCAGCCATCCTAGCCAGAGCAGTATCAAGTGTCCACACTTGTGCAGCGTGACGATCTTTTTGGGGTTTGATGATGACGATGCGACTTGATTATCGGGTCCATCATGAGAAGCGGGCTTTTCCAAAGTTATATCATGTACTGCTTTCAGATGTTTTTGTTTACTTTTGAACATTTGTTTACTTTTGAACACTTGGCACATTTTGCAACACCGCGATTCCGCTTTCCTCTGCAAAAATATTTTCAGGCTGACGTTTCTGGAGCATCTTCCTTTACATTTGGCTCGAAAGCCATCACTTACCACAAAATTATAGCACTAACATCAACCGATAAAGCAATTCATTCACTAATATACACAGTAATTAATGAAATGACAGTTTGACTTCGGCGCGACGCAATTCATTACCACCTCATTCATACAATGATTAATCATAGTGGTATTGGTGCAGAATGCGTCTAGATAGAGTGGCGCCACATCTGGGTTGCTGTGTTTTTGCGTCATGCGTTGTCAGTTATTTATTTTTAACAAGGCTGAGGGGGTGATACTCTGTATATACTAGACGCACTCTGGGTGCTGCATGGTAGTTACTCACTGAGACCAACAATCAATGTGCAACTAGCGATTTGAAATTGGTTCACTGTTGTAGAACCCCTAGTTCCAAAGTACACCTTGCAGTCGGCACCTTGCCATGCATTCTTGCGCTTTTCAGTACCTTTTGATACAAGTATCTTTGATTTTGTTTTGATTCGCTATGTTATTTTGACAGAATATTTGAGAGTTTATTGGTGTGATTTACGGTCATAGGGGCGAATCATTAAGCTTGGGACCGAGCTTGGGACCGATTTGCTAGATCTTCCTGAGCCAAAAAATAGATTCATTTCCTTCAGGACTTTCCACCCACTGCTGAGACGGCGCTCAATGAAAATATTGCATCGTCGATCAACATTTCTATTACCGCTGCAAAAGAAATGGAATGACTGTTGTTGTTCCTTTTTGGTGTGCGTAAGAAGCTCGACTTGACGCGGTTGGTTCAGTCGACGCAAACGGTGCAGAATCGACTGATGTAAGACTAATCGTCAGCCTGATATGATGCATCATATAAGCCTCATGTGGAGATTTCAACGTTTGACAGCTTGCAGATTATGCACAGTGCATCTTTTGCAATAAATCTGGTGCTACCAATAGGGTGCATACCATTAAAAAATGACAAACTGGTTAAGAAACTTAAATTATAAAATTTTGTTCAGTACCGAAAATACTGGTACCGATTACTTCTCAGTATCGGTATTTCGGTACCCAAAACAGGCCGGTTTTCCCGGGCTTTTCGGTACCGGTACTCCCGGTATTTAATCCCTAGTTCTAATCAGAATAAACACATTGTACTCTTAACTTAATTTAACGTGTCATTTTCAACAAATTAATGTGTGCAAATATGTATCCTTAACCTTTCCGTTCTCAAGTTATTGCGAATTAAAAAAGCGATTATATTTTTACATTTTTGGTAATTTTCGAATGTTAGTCGTGATATCCAGCTGTTCGATATCTCTTGGAGAACAGTGATTCTGTGCTCAAAAGTTTTTGAGCACTAGCACAACGGGGACACTGTCACACTCAAGTTCTTTTTACGCCTTCCTTTTACTAATTTCGAGCGCAATTAAACACGTTGGCACGCAGAAGTGAATTTAGAACACCTTTATTGCACACTACTTCAACTATAACACTACTTTTATTTCAGAAAACTACTATTCTAATGAAACTAAATTTATTCTATTCACTTATTTACTTTCGTCCTTTGTTTTGACTTTCACTGTTCGGTGTATTGGATGATGGTGACGTTGAGAAACTGATGATCGTTTAATGATGACGGCTCGCCTTTTATAGAGGGTTCCTCCATTTTGCTAGGTTGCCTGGATAGAGTGAGACCGACAAATCTCTTTTCCACGGGACGCCATAATCGATGAAACGGCAATGATCGGTGCTGTCGGTCGATGCGAGTTGAAACATAGGTGGCACGTAGATAACCTTTTCGTGATGCACGAACATTTGGTCAGGTTTTGTGCGTTGTCTGTGATTGTAATCGTTCAGTGATGTATTGTAATGCAGTAAGGTTCTAAAACTATGAATTCTGACGAGTGCGAGTGGTGTGACGAGAAAATGAGAAAATGTTCAATCGAACCAGTTGACCAATGTCGCGAATGCTATTGATGGTTTGGCCTTTTTCAAGGTAGTCGATGAACAAAATTCCAATTCCAAAAAAACGGACGCCGCTAACTTTTCCAGCTGATTGTTGCGATTTTGGCCGCTTCGGGCGAGGTTCACCTGCTGCTGTCCGCTTAGATGCCTACCGATTTGACTCAGGAGTTGTAATGGATCCTTGTTTCGTTTATGTGGCAAAAAGTTTTTTTTTTATTTCGCCAAAACTGCTTCAAACAGGACTCAGAATCGTCGACTTGTTGTTGTTTTTGGTGCAGTGTGGAGCAAGCTCAGCATTCATTTTGAAAACAGCTTTCTCATGGACAAATGTCCATGCAAAATAAAACTCATGCGTTCCTTTGAGATCTTCAAAATGTCAGCTATCTCCTGCAACTTTACTCTGCTTTCGCCATCAAAAAACAATGTTTAATTAACACGCGAAACTTTTTTTATCCAATGTTCTGAAAATCACATAAGCAGCGTGACTAAAATCACTGTAGCTCTTGAACTAATAGTCGGAATGCCGTGAAATTTTGACAGCTATCCTTTGTGGCATCGCCTGGGTGTCAGACCCGGAACTTTTCAGCTAGTGTGGTAAGTCCCCACAGTTTGAAGAGAAATGGATATTGCCTTCTTAGACTAGATGCTCCCCACAACCTTTTTTAAACAAATTTTCAGGACATTTTTGTTTAATTATTCTTTCCGACTATTGATTCTCCCTTTCCTTAAATATCCTCTGAAGGCTGCGTGGCTTCCCCGTGTTTTCTTAAGGTAGATACCAAATCCTCTCTATCTCCAACGGTTTCATGGATGTGGCCAGGTGAGCGATCGAGGAGTGTCTTCCTGAAGATTCTTGCGTAAGGAAACGTATCAGTAACCGAATCTGTTTCATGGGGACTGTTGGCGCGAGAATCAGAGCCGATACCCTACCCGTGATCGAAACCGATCTAAAACCAATGGTGCTCACCGACTTCGTCAACTGACCAATACACAAGCAACTGGATGATGCGTTTTTTCTTGTCTTTCAGGGGGCAACGATCTTGGCCTTCTGCCCTTTGTCCCCATTGGATATAAATGTTCTTTGGAAGTTAAATAAAGTAGTACGAATTGAATTGTTAAAAGAAACACCACAGGCTTTTATTTTCTTTCTCGTTACCACAGTCCGCCGGTATTTTATCCTCCTCGTAGTTTCGCGCTTTTCTTGGCCCTCACGTTAACAGTGACATTACAATGACTTCAACGAATTATTCCTTATCGTAGCCATTCACGAGGTGTGCAAACGTCAATGCTAATGCTAAAGCTAATGCTAACTCTGATGCCCGATGGGTTTCGTGTTTTGGATAGATTTTTCGTTATCTTACGTTCAATTATCGATCAAAATTGTCTTACAAGACGTTGTGACTAACATTTGGAACTGATCAACAATATTGTATAGTGTTCGCATAGACAACTTTAGATTTCACAGGAGTTGAACCATTTTCAATCTTGCAACAGATTTATACAATAAATAAACAATAGAATAAACGTAAGCACACTTACCACGACTGCCAATTTTTAATGAATTTTTTCTGGGACTTGCTGACATGAATTCTTTAACTTTGAACAGTAGAGAACAACACTGAACTGGGAATCTCCGCTGTTGCATTCCGATGATTCAGGACACAATTTTATTCTCTTCGTCCTTGGAGAGAACGCCAGGTGGACCTTTTTTGGCCGTGTTTTGCCATTTACTGCTCAAACTGTTTCAAAGAGGAATCCTGTATTGGCTGCTAGCGGATTTGGTGGACAAATCTCTAGCAATTTTGTCGAGACAATTTTGAATAAAATCTTCGCTGTAAACATGCCGGTTGCAACTCAGTGACGACTTCATTTTGAGCTTGTTCCTACGGAAACTAAATGATCAATAGACAAAGCATCTGTAATTAGTTTGGTTTTAAACATATGCACCTAATACTTTCGTACAAATTTGCTCATGAAATTCAATAAAATCCACAAATTACTGCAATCGATAGAGTCACGATAAACATGGGTGGTGAAAGTTAGGAACTGTCAGACTGTGTCGTGAATGGGAGAGTGGCTAAAATTGGAACATGGTGGGATTTTGTTCATTGAATTCAAATGATAAAATTAATGATGTTTGCTATTTTTAATTGGCTATTTTTAACATTCACACACACAATTACATTGCGTTGGCGGCAATGGTAATATCTTTCTATTGACAAATAAAGAAGATGGCCAAGAGGTGGATCGCTCAGCACACTTTTCTCCTGTGTTATTTTCTTCTAGTGTGTATACAGGCGTTGCAATGTTCTGAGTGTTCCTGTAAGGTGCCGAAGGTGCCGATGTGTTGATAGCCCAGATTGTTACTTTTGCTATGGATGGAAACCAGGCAACGCATATTGGCAAGGTTGCTGATTTCTGATTTCTAAAAGCTCCACTGTCAAAAGTGTTCCTCAATGTGCCACACATGCAGTGACGTTCATGTAAGGTCCGGCCCATCAGGCAGTTTACTTGTGTTGGAAGCAAAAATATAGTAAACATTGCTGGGCAAGCGAGTGCCTGTGCCGTGTAAAAAGATAAACATTGTGAGGAAACACACATACCACTATGCATTTCCACATCTCACGAATACCGTTGAACCGAGTGGCTCGGACCTGAATGTCATTGCCACACATGTGGTATGGGTTGAAAATCTAAGTTCCGCAGTTATGAGACATATTCGTCTAGTTTGTAGGACATCGTGGCTGGCACACTGTGCTATGCTACAGGGTGCGGCAGAAAATAATGCGAAAATTTGTTCTATTTCTTTCAAATCCCATTTTCAACTAATTCAAGCAATAATATCAACATATTCGAGTGCAGTTATCTTTATAAAGTCCTTTTAAACAAATTTATTCAATGTGTCCTCAATTTGTATTAATAACATCCTTGAGCCGACGCCGGAAGCCAGAGCATGCCTTTCGGACGTAGTCCTCCGACATTGACTGCCATGTGCGTGTTATGGTTGACTTCAGGGTTTTCACACTAGGGTGTGATGTTTTGGAGGCTCGTGATTCAACATATGCCCAAATCGAATAATCCAACGGATTAAGATCTGTACTGCTAGGGGGCCACAAATCCTTCGGCCAAAAGTTCATGTTATCGTTCAACCATTGTTGGGTTCGATTGGAAGTGTGACACGGCGCTCCATCCTGCTGTAGGGCAACGTTTTGGTCCTCGGAGAAGTTGGCCTTCACTCAGGGAAGCACTTGGTCCTTTAAAATACCGATATACACTTCGCTATTGATTTTAACTCCAGTATCAATGAAAACAGGCGGCATTTTCAAACCTAGCCAAACATCATGACACCAGCCGGATGTTTGGTTTGAAATTTGAATTTCACTTTTTCCGGAACGTTCTCCATTTTCTGCGGTGAAATGAACCGGTCCGTGCGGCTGTTGGCCACAGCATCGATGCTGAAAAGCTTTTCGTCGGAGAACAGGATAATCATTTTTTCCTTCTTCCGTAATCAAGTGGCGTTTCACTTTGGCTCTGGAAGATGCATGCAGGTCTTCTTTGATGATTCTCCGGATGGATATCTCTGAAATATTGGCTTCCTTTGCAAGTTTTCTTATGGAACGCACCGGTTTGCGAGCAATTTTTGCACGGACCGCTTTGATCACGTTCAGCGTGCGTGCAAAGCGCGGACGTCCGCTTCACGGCTTCCGCTGCTTAGGACCGTTGCGAAAAGGCACCCTACCACCTTGGCAATCTCTTTCAGCTTCTTCTGGGCGAGCAACAAACTGGTGATCACTTCTTTCGCGAACATTTTGACGAATTTGCAATAAAACAAATAGAATGTTTGGATGCAGCACTTGAAAGTGAACATAAACAAATACACTTTCGACAGAAATTAGTCACTAGCTACACGAATCAACCCAATACTCAAGTTTGAACATTTTCGCATTATTTTCTGCCACACCCTGTACTTACCCCTGTTATGGGCCCAGTAGGAAACAACACACTTAGAAATTATGAATTTTACACGAGACGTAATTCATGTTTGTAAAAAGTCAGGCAACGTAAAGAAAGATTTCGTGTTAAATTGTGTCTCCTTAAACTGACGAAGGATGTGTTGGATTGAATTTATTTTCTCATCTCTTTCAACTCATTTTTATGTTCTAAAGGACGTTTGCATGTGTCGAGTCTCAGGGAACAGAAATTTACATGGCATTTTGGTAGTGTGAAGAGTTGTCGAAGAGTCCTAATTTCTCTGTTTTTTTTGTGCGTTTATTAGGTCTTTCGTTTTTGGGCAGTAATCATACTCATATGAAATTTATTTCGCCTTATTGTTTGCTTACATTTTATTTACCATCTTGCTAGGCTATCAGGTGATCAATTTTCTTTCATCATATCCACAAATGTTTTGATCCAACAGACTTTGGAAATTTTCGCAATTTCAGAGTTCCAATCATCTTACACCACAGGGGAAGAAGCAAATATCTGCATTTTATTATTATATGTATATTATTTAGTATTTCATTTGAACGCCGTATTATTTTCATCATATCGTCATTTCATATTATTATAATCATATAAAAAATCATATAAATTTTATCTGCTTCCAGGTTTCAAGGAAGTTGATTCTAGATACTAAAGATATTTTGTTGCATTTTATCTTACGAAGTTTTTCTATTAATTTATATCATTGGATATTATTAAAATAAATAAATTCTCCTCAATTCTGCTGATTATGTACCCATATGTCATGAATACATACATATTTTTTATTGTTTCATGTATATGTATATGTATAAATGGGTTATGGATATCTTTTTTTAATTAGTTCGTTTATTTGTTAGGCTCAAAGAATTTTATGGATATTCATATTTCATTTAATTGCGAAATATCCTTCACATTCCAGAGTTAAATTCATCTGTCAATAATTGCGCTGTAAGGATGCACCAAGCTGCATATTATTGTCATATGTCTAACATTATTATTTATTTCATCATATTATTTTATTTATAACCATGTTACTATATTGAACACATGTAACCATTCCACATACAAAATTTTGAAACTCGCAAATTTTTTATCTTTTGAACGTCTATGAAGGTTATTTGGGTTCCCAGCACTTTCGGAAATAGATGTCAAGACAATTATTAATTATTTCAACAGTTGTAAGGACGTGGCCAGGTGCGCAGAGAGAAGCGAGTCTACGACACTTAACATTTTTGGCGAAATGTTGAGGGGAAGTAGATAGGCTTGTCTCGGTGACTCCCCCACGCTTTGTGCAAATGTTCTATGCTATGCTATCAAAAAATACTGGGCTATTATGAAGCAGGCACTAAGGAAGCATCCAAAGGAGGTCAACTCTGAGGAAGACATGAAGAAAAAGTGGGTTTCCGTACAGAAGAAGCTGCAGCCAGATGTGGGCTTCAAATGGAGAGTTGACAACTTTGAAGGAGGGTGCAACCGACCTTCGGTTCTCACAAGTTCCTACCTCACGCCTCCGCGAGATATAATCACAAAAGACTGCCAGCTGAAACATGGAGACGCTAGTTGGCGTAGCCTGGGCAATGTTGTCAATCTGACAATAGCGAAGTGAGGGGGTGCGAATGAAGATCGTGTACCATTTTTATCATATTGTATATTTCCCATTCTCATTTGATCAATAATTTCAGCACGCTTTGGAATCATTTTTGCATTCCAAAACCATCAAAGGCGCAATTTGTTTTTCATCATTTCAGCATTACATTTAATTTAAAATTGCACTTCTGAATTTCAACTACTATATTCATAAAAGACTGGCATGTGCTTATAAGCAATGTAAGATTATATTTTAATATTGTGTTTAGTGGCATTATTGTAAGATAAGCCATTTATTTCAGGAAACATCAAACCGGACTCTTCGTTCACTCCAATTGCTATATTTGAAATGTTACTAGAACAGTATAAAAAAAAATTACAACATGTTCTATAAAACAATATCTTTTATTTGGAATGATCTATTCTGTTTTCAGCTTGTCCAGGACAAGAAGAATATTAATATATATCTAATTTTTATTTGTTTTTCAGTAACAATTCATTTGTTTGAAATTTGAATAAATTGGCATGTTTGTCTATAATGATATCCTAATATTCTGTATGTATGTATGTATGTAGGAAGCCACCATCCTAGCGTGGGCCTTGCCCTGCATGCGGTTCCACTTAACAGAAAGATCATGCTATGTTACCTAAATTCAACATATCGCTGTATGAAGGGCCAAAAAGGGTTGGGCAGGCCCGTTAGCAGACACACTTACGCGAAACCTGCGGGAATAAGAGAATCTCCTTCCAGCAATATAATCCTATAAAACGAATAACAAAATACGCAATTCAGTTAAGCTTTCCACTAGATTGTTTGTTTAAGAAAGGCGCGTCAAATTCATTACAACTGTTGGAGTGGAATGTACCAATCATAAATGATAGACACATCCCCTCCTAGACTCCGGTTGGCCGTCCACTCCATTGTCCAATTGCAACTTCAATGATGCCCTGATGCACCCTCTCATCCCAGTTATGTTTTAAATCAATAAAGTATTAGGTTTTTACAATATATATCAAATATAGAATATAATAAAGAAATTAGTATATATATAGAGTGCGTATGAGTATATATAGTGTACGGAAAATTGGGTAGCCTGGACTGGATAATGTTTTCGAATTGTACACCTTGCATGTCAAAATTTCCTTTAAATTTTATTTAAATTACATGTTTGCATACTGCTGGCCTACTGCACTTGTAGAAAAACCTGCAGAAAAACCTGAAAATTTAGACAATGTACCGTAACCATGAGAAAAAAAAAATGAATTAAAAATTATTTTACATAACTTTGTAGTTCCATGGATGACCTGAAATAATTTTTATATAATAGTATAACTTAAATTTCGGCATCTTGTTCCGTTTCCTTACATCGCAATAATCATTTGTATAGGATCTCATAGGTACTACAGTGATTTTAAATGATCAAATTAATTTAAATGTAATAATATACTTTCATATCATAACAATGACGTAACAAAATTATATCATGAACACGACAGTTATCGATAATAGTATGTATATCTGTGACTAAGCTGTTCATCTTCTCGTCGATAGACTTCACCTTTTTCAGCTAGCATTAATGTCAAGTAAGATTAATATTTGTATCCATAATAATAATAAGAGAATATAATTTATTAATGTACAAAAAATATCTGACATCCAACAATCCAAGCACATCTAATGTGAACGTGATGCTGAAATAATGAAAACAAATTGAGCCTTTAATGCTTGTAATGTTGCTCCATGCTCATAAGATAAGTGATTTTAGAACGAAAAATGATCCCAAAGCGTAGTGAATTTATAAATTTAATGTAGATGATCGCACCCCCTCACTTCGCTATTGTCAGATTAACAACATTGCCCAGGCTACGCCAACCAGCGTATCCATGTTTCAGCTGGCAGTCTTGTGATCATATGACTCGTGGAGGCGTGAGGTAGGAACTTGTGAGGACTAAAGGTCTGTCGTATCCTTCTTTAATTCTGTCAACTCACCATTTGAAGCCCATAATGATATCCTAATATTCTGTGTACAAAATATACTAAATATAAAATAACATATAACGGGGAAAGGGAGGGACCATCAGGGCACCCAAGTGAAACGATTTGGATAGGGAGCATGGGACTGCCTCCTCCCTATTGTTAACATTTCGCGGAACGAGGGCGGGCTCTTCGACCCCATCTATTGGGTTTATTCTGTCAATCGAGGGCTCGATTCTAGTGCTGTGCGTGTGAACTTGCTTTTGGAAGGAGATCCTTTTCCCTATATTCGCGGGTTTCGCGTAAGTGTCTCTGCTTACGGGTCCGCCCAAACGTTTTTGGCCCTTCATACAGGAGCTCGATGATCACAGACAACTATAGAATCCTGATCAAATCGTTTTTCAGATTATTCCGCTGCTATGGAAAGTTACCTTGCTTTAATAGATGGTAGTATTACATCATCAGGAGTGGCCAACTTGCCCTACAGTATGTCCCATAAAAAAGTGTGAAAATCCATACCTCAGTATCAAATAGGTTTTTTTTCATAGAAAATGATAAAAAAAATCATAATTTTATTTAGGGAATCGTTTCTTAAGTATATTATTCATGATTACATTACTCAACATGTCCACCATTTTTCTCGATCACCTTCTCCAAACGGGGACGGAATCGAGAGCATAGCTTCTCAATGTATGAGTCAGTCATCGAGTTCCATGCCTTGGTAATGGAAGCTTTCAGGGCGCCAACACTGGGGTGAGAACGTTCACAGGCCTTAGCCTGAACATATGCCCATATTGAGTAATCCAAAGGATTCAATTCCGGGCTGCTAGGAGGCCAAATGTCCTTTGGCCAAAATTCCATGTTTTTTTTCAGCCACGTTTGAGTCCTTTTTGAGGTATGACACGGTGCTCCGTCCTGTTGGAAAATGACGCGTTGGTGTGCTCCAAAGTTGGCTTTCATCCATGGCCGAACGTGGTCCTTCAAAATGTTCATGTAAACCTCGGTATTAACTTTTAATCCAGCTTTGATAAATACTGGAGGCATTTTCAAGCCATTGGACGCAACTGAACCGAAAACCATGACTCCGGCCGGATGTTTGGTTGTAACCCTGAATTTCACGTTCTCTGGAACATCCTCAATCCTCTTCGACGAAATAAACCTGTCTGTAAGTGTGTTAGATACGAGATCAATGGTGAACATTTTCTCATCGGAGAATAAGATGATGGTATGCTTTTTTTTTCAGGCTGACACCAAACGTTTCGAGCGCTCCAGATTGTTGCATCGTAAAATAGCTCCTTATACAAAAGCAACACTTGCATCGACAGCTCTTAATTAATAATTGAGGAAGTGTATTTAGACTATTAAGTTGAGAGACAGTTTAAAGCTTATGGTGAAATGCTGAGAAAGAAGAAAGCAGCTATGTAAACTATTTTATCTCACCGACAGCTTAATCCACTGTATAACACGTGACCCATAATATCCCGAACCAAAACATCCACCCCTTGTATGAAAAAAAAACTTTTGAAATTCATCACTTGCCAACTACCCATTGTTCCGCCTGAGATCAGCGGTGCCGTAATAACATAATAGGATTATAAACATAAAACAACTAAAGATTGGACAAGGAGAATCACAGCCCACTGAAAACATCCGCCTCAACCCTTGCCGGAGGCAAGCCATCTGAACCGACCGCTTCCGGCCAAAAAATATCCAGACAACACAATTGTTTACACAACTCTGTAAGCTAAAAAGATAAAACCCATTGGATCAATGGTTCTGAAAAATCCTCATCCCCAACCACTGTCGAGTGTTCCTCCTCTATTTGGGAAAGAACTTCCTTCTGTGTGCCGGCAGCCAAGCCTATCAAAACCCGAAAGGACGTCCGCCCACGTATGCAATAATGGATGCCCCATATGTCCAATCGGAAGTCTATATTTGGAGCAACAAACCCATCCGAAGTCATTCGGCTGCAAACAAGTGAAATGATGTGCTGACTTTGACACCATTATAAAATGTTCGCTCCAACGAAAATCTCCACATGGGGTGACATGATTTGTTGTTCGTAGCTCATCCGACGACACGGAACACACCGAACCGACACAGTGCAAACAAGTCCCACTGCAAATGCGATGAATTTCAAACAATGAACACTGGATATTAAATAATCCCACGATTCGTTTGTTTTGTTTTTTTCTTCTTTTTTCTTTTTTTAAACATGACAATACCGGATAGATGGAACGGTGAAAAATAGCGAGGAGGTGAGTAGGCTGGAAAAAATCTACAGCTGCTGAATTTTCGGCAGACTGTGAAATAAACTTTGTCTGAAGGCTTGATGTTTCATCGCAGTTGTCATCTGTTGATTGTGTCAGGGTGGTTAGTTTTTTTTAAATATTTATTCGGCATATGAGAATGGAAATGGAAAACGTTACAAAAAGGATTAACAGGCTTCTTTCGGTTTGCGAATCGTTCGGTGCGGTTGGGTTAGTATAAATGTGGGTTTTGAACTTTCACATTCGAAGGTGGTTTGATGTTGATGTTGGAAATAAGATCTCCGCAGGGGTTTCGCTTCTGCCGATGTAAGCTCGGAAAATTTGACTCCTGATGAGTTTGAGGATTGAAAACAGCCGGCCATTCATTTCTATCAAAGCCACTTTTCAATAGGAACATAAACATCAAGCGAAGTCCAGTCAGCCAAAGTAACATCGCAACGAACACATTAATCGTAAATAAATCGGCTGGTAGAGTATGTAATCAGTTTATTTCGATCAGACCATCATCACAGTCGCACACACATACACGAGAAAAATCCCTCTGCGAGTTGTGGTTACTGCCTTTGACGTCCAGAGAATGGAAATAAAGGGCGATACGGTCAAAATTTGGTCAATATCAACTTGACGTATTTCTTTCAATTTTGCATTTAAAAAACCTGAACACCCCTCATTTTGAAGGTGTGTGTGTGTAGAATGTTGCTCTTATTTTGATTTTGGAATTCACTCTTCAGTTGTCAAAATGCCGTCCAAGCAAGAAGAGCAGCGTATCAAAATTTTGCTCGCGCATCGCGAAAATCCGAGCTACTCGCACGCAAAGTTGGCAAAATCGCTAAAAGTTGCCAAATCAACCGTTACAAATGTAATTAAAGTGTTTGGGGAACGTCTGTCAACAGCCAGGAAGTCTGGATCGGGGGGAAATCGAAAACCGGAAGCCGCTGAGACGACAAAGAGAGTTGCCGGTAGTTTCAAGCGAAACCCTAACCTATCTCTCCGAGATGCCGCAAATAAGCTGGGTGTATCGTCTACAACCGTGCATCGAGCCAAAAAACGAGCCGGACTATCGACTTACAAGAAGGTAGTGACTCCAAATCGCGATGATAAACAAAATACGACGGCCAAAGCGCGATCCCGGAGGCTGTTCACGACGATGCTGACGAAGTTTGACTGCGTGGTAATGGACGACGAAACCTACGTCAAAGCCGACTACAAGCAGCTTCCGGGACAGGAGTTTTATACGGCAAAAGGAAGGGGAAAGGTAGCAGATATTTTCAAGCACACGAAACTGTCAAAGTTCGCAAAGAAGTATTTGGTTTGGCAAGCCATCTGTACCTGTGGCTTGAAAAGCAGCATTTTCATAGCTTCCGGGACTGTCAACCAAGAAATTTACGTGAAAGAGTGTTTGAATAAACGTCTGCTGCCTTTCCTGAAGAAACACGGTTGTTCCGTACTGTTTTGGCCGGATTTGGCATCTTGCCATTACGGTAAAAAGGCCATGGAGTGGTACGCCGCCAACAACGTGCAGGTGGTTCCCAAGGACAAGAACCCTCCCAACACGCCAGAGCTCCGCCCAATTGAGAAATACTGGGCTATTGTCAAGCGGAACCTAAAGAAGACCAAAAAAACTGCTAAGGACGAGCAGCAGTTCAAGGCAAACTGGCTTTCTGCGGCGAAGAAGGTGGACAAGGTGGCTGTACAACATCTGATGGCAGGGGTCAAGCGTAAGGCCCGGCAATTCGGATTTGGAAAAGCGGAAGCCTAACTGAATATTTTTCCTGAATTTTATACTAATTGAACTTGAAAAAGAAATTTAATTTGATTTTTTAAATAAACGATTTCACCGATTTACACGCGTTTTCCCTTGACCAAATTTTGACCGTATCACCCTTTATAATCAGCAGCTCGGAGCTTTTGGAAATGTAAGAGCACGGTCATTGATCCAATCGCGGATAAAAGGGTAAAATCAATTATGGATATTTTATGCTGGCTGGCTGTGGATTACCGGGATGGTTTGGCCGTTGAGCAGGATGATAAGGAATTATTGAAATTAATTACACGTATAATTCACAGAAATGGAAATGCGATTATCGTAACATCGAACAGCGATCAGTAGACCGTTTTCGCATTTCGTTTATTTGTATATACTGAATTGATTAAACGAAAACATTAAAATATTGATCAATAAAATATTCTGATACAAAACTTTGGAAGGTCAGCAATGTGGATTGTATAGAATTTTCAATGAAAGAGAAGAAACGTCTTATGCTTTGGTATGGTGGCGCCACTAGTCTTCTAAAGAAACACTAGTAGAACTAATAATATATTATATAATTTTTATAATTCTTTTTGCAAACCTGTAAAACCAATACCCTGATAATATTTTATTCTGAAATTCACTCACGCTCATAATGTAAACATTGTTTTCGAACATAAAATAGAATTACATTTAAACTAATCATGTTATTTGTTGTTGCGCGAAGCACGTAATTGATTATAATGTTTGAAAATTGGAAATATCAATCTTACACTACTAATTAATTATGTTTTTATTGCGTACAGTGCGCCTAATTTAAATTATAATGTTTTGAAAATTGGAAATATCTTCTCAACATCATGGGATCCCAGCAGTGAACAGCAGTTTCTGCTAGAACCAAAGATGTGAAGAGAAACTATCTATAGATCCGATAGAGCTCGGCAGGTTATGAAATTGAATAGAAGTAGTTTTAAATTGAGCGTTGGGCTTTGTTTTGGCAGTCTTATACTAAGCTAACATAGACATCATTGCGGAATCCCTGGGAGTAGGTGTATTCTTGCCTATAGACTGTTCCAGAAAGTATAAGCACACTTTCAAAATAACAAAAAAGTCATGTTTTTTTTTAGTTTTAATAATTTTATTTGTAATAATATTTTTTATCATATTTGTATTTGTGTTTTATATGATATTTTACTCTCGTTTAATCAAAATATTTAATCATA
Source organism: Aedes koreicus (assembly GCA_024533555.2). Taxonomy (NCBI): domain Eukaryota; kingdom Metazoa; phylum Arthropoda; class Insecta; order Diptera; family Culicidae; genus Aedes; species Aedes koreicus. Next base: position 300,676 of record JAHHFK020004255.1, read on the forward strand.
GCCAAGACTCCTAACTTTTCCTCGAACATGACCCATTAGCTTCTGCACAGTGGTACTTCCCACCATTTTGACCACTTTTGGCCAATCTTTTTTAAATTTTTGGATGTCGTCCGCTGGTTTTATGAATTTTCGAAGCTTTGCTTTGGTTAAAGCCCCAAAAAGTCTCGATTGGCCGTGCCTCCGGGCAGTTCGGCGGATTCATGTCTTTCGGCACGAAACATACATTTTGACTTTTGTACCATTCTAAAGTGTCCTTTGCGTAATGACATGACGCCAAATCAGGCCAAAACACTACTTGACCTTCGTGCTGCCTGATCATCGGCAATAATCGCTTCTGGAGACATTCCTTAACGTATTTCTGAGTGTTCATCGTCTCCGTTGTGATGTACGGACTAGATGTTTTACCACACTCGCATATTGCCTGCCAAACCATAACCTTCTTACCGAATTTTTCGGTAAAAATTGCCTTCTCCGTTTCGGGGATGTCTTTGTCTTCGCTTACAGTATAGAATTGTGGTCCGGGAAGCGTTTTGTAATCTAGTTTCACATACGTTTCATCGTCCATTATTATACACCCAGAATTTCTACACAATAACGAATCGTAGAGTTTGCGGGCCCGTGGTTTCACGGACGCGGCCTGTTTTGGGTTCCTTTTGGGTTTTTTCTGCTTCCGGTATGTTTTTAGCCCAAGTCTTTCTTTGGCACGCATGACGTTACTCGACGAGGTCCCTAGTTTTTTCGCAACATCCCGAACGGAAGTCGCTGGTTTTTGCTTGTAGGCATCCCTGATCTTTTTATCGATATCTGGACTAACAGGACCGGATTTCCGACCACTCTTCGGCGCATCTTCAAACGTACACTGTTCTCTATATTTTCGAATCGCAGATCGTACCGCTCCGACGCTTACACCCTCTTCCTTGGCCAATTTTCTCAAGGAGAGTCCGCTCACAGTGCACCATTTGTGCACGATACTTTTTCGTTGTTCCGGAGTAAGACCGCGCATTTTGATAGGTAACACAAAACTGAGCACTTTTTTGATGCTATGTCATTCAGAAATGTGCAAACAAAAGGACGCAGCCAAAACATGTTGAAATATTTCATTATATTCAAAGTGACCGTTAAAATAAGGTGTGCTTATACTTTCTGGAACAGTCGTTAACGAGGGATGTACGCTCAATTTCAAACTACTTCTATTTAATTGCATACCCTGCCGAGCTCTATCGGACCTATCAATTCTTTCTCTTCACATCTTTGGTTCTAGCAGAAACTGCTGTTCACTACTAGGATCCCATGATGTTGAGAAGATATTTCGAATTTTCAAAACATTATAATTCTTATCAACATAGGCCTAGGAATGGGCAGCAATGTCTGCTGTAAGAGCACGGCCGGTTGTGAAATTGAATAGAAGTAGTTGAAATTGTGCGTAGGGCATGTTTGGAAGGCGGTATCTGATCGAGCAGACAGACTTTTACCTAGCTACCACAATGCATGGTAGGCAAGGGGAAAAGCGAGCTCCCTTGACAGGCAAAAGTTTGCCGGCTCCATCATGCTCATTACCGCCAAAATGGCACGGAGCAGTTCTAGCGATGTGAAATCTCTGTTTACACTTCCCAAACGGTACATGTGACAGAAATTAATTTCCAATTAGAGGTATTTTTATGACACAACTACTAATGTTTTCGGTTGTGTTTCTCTCGTCGTCATTTACTTTAACAACCTCAGAGAGAAACCCGATAACGTGTTGTACATGCTGATATTCTTACTTCATTTCATGTCAATAAAGAGATCTAGAGATCGTGATCCAAGCATATTTATTCATAACAAATGTGAAAACAAAAGTTTCGTAGTTACTTGTGTATTTTTTTTTCGTACAATACAACATTGTTGGTTTTCTGTACACAAATTCCAGGGAAAATGATGTCGAATGGTGTGTTGACAACTTCGAAGGAGGGTGCGACCCAATGAGGTGTATACAGGTGGCGCAGAAGTGGTTCAGTTGTATTAGTATAATGTAAAATACTGTAATTGTGTTCGTGAGATGATGCATAGCCTGTTGTTTGTAAACATGCGTGACGTAGATCTCCATAAATAGCGAATCAGAACAGAAGCTAATTATAATTATTTTCGGTATTTGTGTATACTTTTTAAAAGGTTTCGGGTAAAAAATGCCTTCTAGTGCAGTAAAAGGATGCGGCATTTCGGAGTACCGTATCAAGAAAAGTGGCAGTTCAGTTTCACTACATGTTTTCCCCAAGGAAAAATCCCAATCCGACCAATGGGAACGATTTTGTGGACCGGAGCAAAAGCAAGGAAAACGGTAGGTTTGTTCCGAGCACGTTGAGCCGCAGGATTTTGACAACTTTTACAGCACAAATATCCGGTGCGTGTTGAGAAAGTTGTGAAAGGTTGGTTATATACAGTGTATCTATAAAATAGTCTGCTTAATTGTAACAATCGCGTCTTGTCAGATGTTCCAACAGTGCGTGTCCCTCAATCGACACCACTATTAAATCGCTCTGCCCGTGCTCAGCGGAAGGCTCGGAAGGAACTGGTTGTCAAGCCACTAGAATCATATGAGGCTAGTCAAAGTACTGGTTGAATTCCGGTGGATTAGGAGTTCTTTCAGCCGATGCTGAATAGCACATGTCGCGATGTGAACAGTAATGTGCGTAACGAACGTAATCCAGAGAAAACTGGGAACTTCGATGTTCTGTTGGAGGCAATCTGCATCTCGCAAGATAACCGGAATGGAACTCATTCGGATGAAGAATATACTGGAAGTGATATTATCACGAGCGTCGGTAACATGGATGTTCTATTGGAAGCCATGCTTACATCTCAGCATGACAGTAGCAACATATGCAGTGGTTATGTTTCAATTGACACTGATCATGAAGCTCCTCACACAAATCATTGTGCTTTCACGACAGAGAGTGGTCAAACATTTAACGGAAGTGATGTTAATGCTGATTCCAATTCTACGAGAGAAACGGTATTACTTGGGGAGCAAGGATTTAAAACTATAGATGTTTTTACTGGTTCCAGTTCAACGATGGAAGCATGGCTAAGAGCACCAAAACGTGAAACTATTCGTCGGTTGACCGACATGATTCAAAAAACAACGACAGACTATCCGCAGTTAGTGCGCACAGGTAACAAAAAGCATTGATAATTTTTTTTTTCATAATTTTCAGCTAAGAACCAGAGATGCAAGCAACTTCAAACCTACGATAAAGTCATGAAAAATTAGAAAGGCAACTAGACAATTTACATGAGGATAATGTATGCCTCCGAAAGGCCTGTGGTGGAATGGGCTCCGCTGCCGACTGTGTTACCAATAATCGAATTTCGTTTGTGCATTTTCAACTTTGTTTATTCCCAACAAAATGGATTTGATTTTGGGTGTAAAGAAGAAAATTGTGTGGACCAATTCGGAGATTGCAATGGCCTCGGCGGCGAGTCCAAATGTTTATTTACCTGTCCCTCGACCCATCTCTCACTCCTTAGAGCATATGTGGAGCTAATGCTATCAAATTTTGGTCAATTTTCAAAATCTCTCACTCAACTTTTGGAGGATTTGCCCTTAATTTTTTTTTTCATAGTTATTTTTTGGGTTAGGGTATGATGTTCTGATGTCTGGATTCCAGTTTTTATTATAAAAGTGACATTAGAAACCATTCTTAACCTATTCTCTATTAAAAAGATAGGACAGTTCTCATGGTGACTGTACAAGTGAGCCTCGGCGCAAATTTTCGAAACAAAACATACAAATATGAAATTGCTACTCTAGGTTTATTGAGCTGCAACAACCAAGAAGTTGCATTTATGTTTGCATGTCATGCGTAAATTGAGATTTGTGCTTTTGAAAATTTGCTCTGAAAACAATTTAACCTTCCTAAGATATTGGGGTCAATTCTTACCCCAAAGCGCAACTTCAAAGTACGCTATCTTTTTTATTTATAAACCAATCAGGCTGAAATTTTCTTACTTGATATTTTGCAAAAAAATTCATTTTTGCATAAAAATATTTTTTAAATCAGTTTAAGGTGGTCGTACAAAAAAGGTGACTCATAAGACATTAGGGTCAATATTGACCCGGATTTTAACCCTTCGTAGAATTTCGAAATTTCCTGAACGAATTTGCAATAAAACAAATAGAATGTTTGGATGCAGCACTTGAAAGTAAACATAAACAAATACACTTTCGACAGAAATTAGTCACTAGCTACACGAATTAACCCAATACTCAAGGTTGAACATTTTCGCATTATTTTCTGCCGCACCCTGTAGATTTCTGTCCTGTTTGTTGTCCGTTATTCGTTGGGGCATATGTTCTTTTTATTGGACTCTGGGGATTAATCTTAGATGCTCAGTTCATCAAATCTCATTAAAATAAAATGCGAAGTTAAATTTTGACAAATCTATCGCTTCAGATGCTTCGAAATTAATGGAGAGAGATATACAAATCCTAGGAATATCTTAAAAATTCGGGCATATCAAATAAAATTGATGATACACGCCCATTTTGTCTTCTTAAAATTCCTTATGATCTGGTCCTTATCATCAAACCCAGTGAAACATGCCCTTGTTTTGAGTAATCTCGTTATACACGATGTTTCGCGGCGAATTGAAAATGCCATCAGCTAGAGGGTCTTCCGATTTTTTTCTCTTCATCCCCTTACACTGAAAATAAATTCTAGTTTATACTAGGAAACCGATTGTACATTGTACCATTTAGTTCGTTGTTTTCTGCAACGAAACTAGTTTGTAAATTATATGAAGCTATTTTCGTCATATCTGTCAGATGTTCTAATGATTTCAATTCGTATGATAAACGAAAATATCAAAAATAAATAAAAATGATTAGTTTGGAGCATGTATGTTCATTGTAAATAATACGAGACATTTGTATGCTTACGAAATAATATGCATACAATGTATGAGAAGTACGATGATAGAACACAAATGTTTTGTGAAAAAATTGACTCCTACTACTAAAAATTGTTCCATGTACGAGGACGTCCCACGATTTAATCAAACTTTCGTTGAAAAAGCTTATTTAATTTGTAATATTTCAAAACAGGGCTATGCAACATGGAAACTTACGATTTTTTTGTAAAAGATTCAATGAACCGTCTTACTTTGTACAAACTTTCACATATGATACTGAAACATTTTGTAACAACCCACTCTACGTTGGTAATTAACATGCTGAATTTAGATTACGATTAGGACCCAAACTTACATCCTTATTTTGTTGAGAGACGTCAAGTCTCTCATCAAAATAAGGATGCAAGTTTGGGTCCTAATCGTAATCTAAACTCAGCATTCGAATTTGACGGTTTCGTAGTCTATCACGGAATGCATACACTGTCTTAAACAGCCTCGGTAATTCCTTTCATGTCGGAAAGACAATTTCACTACTTGGATTGAATACATGTAAAAGGCAACTAAAAATAAACAACATTGAATCATTGAAATAATTTATGCTCATAATCGATCGATCGAAAGACATTCAAAACATTGTGACTCACATAATAGAGGATTTTCTGCTAAGATATTTATTAAGATATTCTATTCGGAAAATATACAGCCACATACTCATAAACCCCCTTAGCATATTCAGCATTTCCAACATTCAACCATCTAATGAATATAATTGACCATTATTAGGAAAATAGAAAATAATCTGTTTCCATAAATTCCTTCAAATTATGTTTTATTTTTATGTGAGAATACTTGTTTCTGGAAATTATAACTATTTTAGTCAAATTAACTAATTTAGTCAAATATAGTAAACTGAACAATGCATTAAGTCCTTAGTAACATTGGGAGACCCTATTCGTCGACTTTCTCTTTGCGTTCCTACGGCTATATTGTATTTTATATATTGCTATTTAAGTATTTTTAACACACAGTACGGTAATATAAAGTATAATTACGTATAAATAAATTTTAAATCCGTCAAAAACATCATCAAAAACGTTTCAAGATCATGAAGAAAATCTGTCACTTAAATTTAGGGAAATCATATATTACCATCATCTGCATCCCAATAAAGTGATGGAATTTGATTTCCATTATGTCATCGTAAATTTCTTTAATATCGCGAAATATAATATTATTACACATTTCGTACATATCCGTACTAGGAGCTAGGCTGACATTACATCCTACCTAAAAAGTCGATTCAACTAACCTGGCATTTTCATCATTCATCATCATCATAAGATGCACTTTGCTTAGGTTAAACAAATTAGCTCAAAGATCCAACTGAAAAATCATTCGTGTGATTCCACCCACAACATACAACACCAACATTGCCATGCCAAAGTGAATGTGGATGATACAAAGGAACTTGCGAAATTGAATTTTTCAGCAACACTCTAACTTTCACAAACTCATTAATGACTAAAATTTAAGCAACTTTTTTTTTTCAGAAAAGTTAATAATGAGAAACAATTATCCATTCTTGTACCCGCTAAGAAAAAAGTACCCAACGTTGCAGTTAAGTGTGGGAAGCCTAAATGTTATGTTATGTTTACCTACCGTTGGGTACAAATAACTTACTTTTTGGTAAAATTCTACCTTATAGTAAGTAATTTGTACCCAACGGTAGGTAAACATAACTATACCCAATTTTGGCTTCCCACACTTAACTGCTCCGTTGGGTACTTTTTTCTTAGCGGGTATGCTAAATTTTAATCATTAATTATTAATTACTAACAGTTACTGTGATTTGCAAAAAAAATAAACAATTACCTAATTAATATGTGACGAAACTTTTCTTCATAACCTTTATGAATTCAAACGTTTGAGGTTCATTCATTTATTCCTCGTTATAAATATCACATTTACGGGCACGTTACTTAGTCACACTGTTGACATCATTGTACAAAACTTTTTAACAAATGCTACGTTTTTAATTTCTATATAAAAAACAAATAACGTTTACGAGAATTGGAAGCATTACGAGATGTGATTTCGTTTCAAGTGATTGCTCGTTAGATTTCCATAATTTTTGTATTTCCAATGGACATATTTTCAAAAATGTGAAGCATTATTTCAAAATATTACTAATCTGCAATAAACCAGTGGAAACTTTCATCAATCAGTTTTGCTTTTGTTAGAAAATGTTTGTGTATACTGACTTCGATACTACATTTTATTGTCAGTTCAAATTGTATTTTGAACGGATTGACTGTAAACATTTACACCAATGAACTCTTCTGTTGTTTCTAGACTATAAAGTGAATTAGGTGGAACAATTAGGTCTTTTTTTTATATAAACCTAAAACACTTTTTAATGTCATTCGGCACCCTAAAGCTGTTTTAATCACTCTGAGTCCTGAAACTAATGTCTTGTGCTCTTATAATACATGTAATATTAGTGTGTTCACATAATACAGGTAGTTAAGTAGTTCAACGTCAATAGTTCATACAACCTCATATTGCTGTTCCTATTATTTTTTTTCAAAAATTGTGTTGAACAAACGGGATTAGAGTGGCTTTAATATGAAATCGTCAGAGACCCTTCCTTCACGTTACTTATTAATACCTGTGATACATATCGGTAAATGAGTAGTAAAAAAAATATTTACAACATTTGTTCATGAAAATAATAGCAAAAATTGTTCATTGAAGTTCGGTCGATGAATAGTAGAATTAATTTCATTTGTCTCTCTCCAGTGAACGACCTCATGGATTATGATTTATTGGATCTCAGAGTCGTCAACTTGATCATTTGTACATCTCTTAGACTTAATGGCTGTAAATGAGTAAATATGAAAAATTATAATTAACTTGGTAATGTTAAGCTTACCATTTAGCTCATTTAGGAGTAAATAAGTGGACGGTTTTGTTTTAGCCCCAACATACTTCAAGTGATAGAATTCTCTGTTAATAAAATCCCACATTGCCTCACATTTATCAGGATATGCAATATTAAATAGGTTGTATGCTTTGAAGCATACATCAATAGCCTTTGCTAGGCTATAAAACTTGTACGTTATGTTATCGAAGTCAACCATAATCGAATTAATACTTTCAAATTCTCCGATGATGGTTATGTATGGTGGGATGGTTGATTCATTCTTTACTTTCTCGTCATATTTCTCTTTATATTCGCATTCTGTCGCGCAAACTATAAAAAAAGCCTCGCGTGATTCTGCAACACTATAGAATCGCCGTTTTGGATCAATATTTTGCTTGTCTCGAACTCTACAGAATGGCAAAAGAGTTTGCATCAGTCTGAACATCATGGCGGCTGAAGAGTCTGAAGGGTAAAAATATTTGTTAACATATTATCATGATGAAAACCTAACTGCTTATACTTTTCGAGAGATTGATGTTCTTGTCCCACAGCTTGTTTAACATATCTTTGTCTTCTGTGGTTTTGAAAGATGATTGATGCTTACGGAAAATTTCGTCCACCATGACCTCCACAAACGTTTCCAAAGAATCCAGCAATTCATTTTTTTGTCCATTTATGTACACAAAATCAGCTTCAATCTGTTTAATTTCAAATGATAGTTATTGTTAAGATTTAGGTTAAATTAATATACTTACCATACGATAACCATCTGGGTTTTTATATTGTGGCCAGAGGTCAAAAAATTTCGGAGATTGGGGATCTTTGAGTTGGTTCAATGTGTTCAGCCGCGTTGCTGCACATCCGACCCAATGATTCATTTTTTCCTCGTAGCTCATAGTAGCTATTTCATGCTTAAGAGCACGGATATGTGACTCTTCGTTTTCACTAGGTTGATACATTCTCAACATATTGCCATCTACAGACTGTGCTTTTTTCGGTACTCTTTTCAACGGCAGATTTCCGGTTTAGACTACTTTTCCAATTGCGATACTTATGGTAGAGTTTACCTAACGGAGCACCGTTTTTTCTTTCGACATAGTAGTAAGCCGAAATGAAAAAAAAAAAAACCATGACTGTTAACCTTGGAACCATGCTCAATATTTTGAAATGTTCAATAGTTCTGCTCCGTAAGTTCGTGTATTGCACATTGAAATCAAATCAGATGAAATAGTTTTGCAGCATATATAGAGAGTAGGATGGTAAACGTCAGAAACTATTAATGATACAAAAGCCCCTGTAATCTAAGTCTGGTGAATACAAAGAAACTTGGCGATATTGTACCTTAGCCAATCGAGTATGACGTCATGACGACGGATTTACCAATAATTTTTTTTCTTCAGTTTTCTAAAACGGTTAGAATCATCACCCATTAATTGTTTTTTTTATTTATATTATTATTTCGCCTATCCCAGTAAATCTTACCCATTTTCAATAAAAAGGGCTTATATCACCTATTTTTTTATTGAAAATGGGTTAAATTTCTAAATTTAACAACTAAAAAGCACCCAGAAATGGGTAAATGATTCCTACCGTGTATATGTAAGCTTAAGAAAACACGCCGTGTGTTCGTTTTCCGTACAATTTTGATAAAATTTACTTATGTAAACCTTTTATTTTTTTAGCGTGTGTGCTCCTGTGTGACGTTTATAAAGGGTGGAATATCTTTTAAGGTTGGGATGAAGGGGTTTTTGAAGGGGGTTTGGGGGGTTGAAAGATTTTGGGGGTTGGGTGGGAGTGAGGCGCCGTTTATAAGCTTTGGTTTGTTTCCACCAGTTCCTTTCTTTCCGCTATGAACCATTATACGTTATTGTGTGTCCTGCTCGCTCTCTCTTAATATCTTTGAAATACCATCCTCCGCAAACGTCAAATTTAATGCAATTAAGCAGGACAGCAACAATAGCGTGTAAAGGAACATAGACTTTGATTACAGTGACGTGAGTTGATTCAAATGTTCTTAGCTAGTGATAAAGTTGACGGATGATTATTATCTTCATTATCATCATACTAACCATTACTTCTCCTGGAAAGACCTCGACAATTTGTTCAGCCAAACTTTGACAATCTTTGACAGTCAAATCATGTTTGAATTCAATGCAAAACTGCAGAATGGACTCAAGCATCAATTTCCGGAGGTTGTCGCTAAGGATTTTGTCCCGGTTATATGCGCTGATCAATGTTAACCCATATTGATTCGTTTTCAGTATTTTGTTTATATCAATCTGCGTTTCACTGGTGTTACATAGCGGTGCTGTAACAGGATGCCCTACCGTAGCATTCCTCGGATCCGGCTGTGAAAAAATTATGTGTGGTTCTTTTGCCAAGATAACGTCCGTTGTTTTCGAAGTGTTCATCCATTTGTTCCAATGATAGTGAAATTCGATTTGTGCCCCAAGGGGGATGCACGATTGATTAAGAAGTGTGGTTGCCATTTCCGGTGTAAGATGCTTTAATACACCTACATATAGATGTTGCCCTAGAAATGAAATTATAAGTTAGATTTGAAAGAAAAAAAAACTAAAAAGTTAGTTATTACTTACGATAGAAGAATGGAAACAGGTCCGCTAGATTCCAATTGCCAAGCAATGCATGCAATTCGAGTATATCAGATCGGAGCTTCCATATTTCTGAATAAGCTGTTGGCACGGTACCATACCTTCAATTACTGTACTATGGTTTGATTCTTGTGGTTCGTTTCCAACCGGATTAAGGCTTTCCTCGGTTTCATTATTCATTACGTTTATTACAGGGATTTCACAATAATCCCCTATATTCATTATGTGTGCCAATTCTTCTTCAGGAGTTGATCTCAGTGGTGTTTCCATATCCACGTTATTGGGTGGGCTTGGTGAATTATATATTTGAATATGTAGAGTGTGTCATTGGGAGAGATATTAATACGCTGAGTGTCAACGTTAACAATATTGTTTCGGTCTAAGCTTATTCAAACCCCGAGCCGTTTTGTGGAGGTTTATAGGAGGGCCTCTAACTTGTCAATGCACAAGATGTAATACTCGCTTTCTTCTAATGAATCACTCGTCTCAATTTCATAAGCGTCATAATGTGCATGGTATTCAACAACTTTGATTCTCTTACAAACAGCGTAAATTGACGATTGGAACCCATGCCATAACGAAAAATTATTTCATTTATTTGAAATATTATAACATTTTCCAACTGAAACTGCGTCTAAATACTGACAAATAAAAAAGCCTCGTTTGTACTTTTTTGATTTATAAATGCATTTTGAATAGCAACGGAAGTTTTATGTCGGCAAGGTAGTGATTCTCACAGAAACCTTGAATTAAATTTAATTGGGCGGTAACGATAGCGTGATGTGGTTGTACGACGTATGTTGACTTGACAGGCTCAATTACAAGATGGGCAAATTTTCAGTTGATACTTTTTTGCAATAGAAATGCATATGTTTTTCCGGCTTGTTATATTGTGTGCATATGTCTCGAATTCTTTATGCTTCGCTTCAAATCGAAAAAGACCAATAGTGCCTTAGAGGACCCCAGATTCCAACACTACTGTATAATAATGCAACAGCATATGATGTTTGGGCTTCAACGTGTCTTTGAAGAGACGTACGTAATCCATGTGATGTTCTGTGATTAGAAAACTTAGTCGTTCTGCCATATCATGTGAAATTTCATAGGAAACAAGAACTTCAATCAACTCTAGCAATTTCAAAAGAAACATAAAAACTTCATCATCTTCCGGAATGAGGTCACCAATCATAAGGGGAAATAGTTGCATAAAACACATCATCTCTCTCGCTGCCATTTTCAAGTGGGACTTGTTTAAGTGTGCTTGAGTAATTTCAGGAGATATGTTGTCAATCTCTATTTCCCCATAATTAAACATGTGCTTACGTATATTAAATGTTTCTAGCGTTAGATACTTGGTTGAAATGAAGTATCTGATGATATGGCAAATATCATAATGACAGACTCCTTCAAAAACGTCGTTCATCAAATCTACAGCATAATTTGTAGTCACATGGAACGACTCAATGCTATTGAAAATGCATAATTCTTGAATGCTTGTTGAGCTGAGGTTGTTGATTGCTACATCTTCAGAATAGTTTTGTGGATTACGAGACAAATTAAGATTATTTGTGCTCAAAGTATGCGTAATCGACTTTGGAGTTTTACAGAATCTACAGAAAAATTGATGATTGAAAGATGAGGTGAGTCCAAGAACTTTATTAAGTCCTAAATTGTCCCCCACGAAGAGTGCTAGCACAAAATGTACATTCTTTGGTCCTTCCGATGTATTTATAAGAATGCCATTCACCTCAATTTCCTTGATAGACCGGATCAAGGCACTTAAACATTTTTCGTTGTCAAATTCTTTGTAGTCATGTCCTTTTATAACTGCTGCTAAATAAATTTCTGAGTTTTCTATGAACGGAAATGAATAATATATAAATGACAAAGGATCTGTATGCGTTCCAAGAGCGTTATTGATTTCAGAATCGTCAATGTATAGAAAAAAACGGTAACACAATTTTTGCTGCTTCAACAAATGATTTACTTTTTTCACGCCATAACGCACCGTTGATAAAGTGTGCGTTTAACATTGTTGATTTGCTGATCGAAGCCATTTTTGTAAGTATTTGCAGAAGCAGGTCGTTTTTCTCCAAAATTTTTCTAAATTGAAATGGCAAAGGCAGTAGAACTCCGGTAACGTCAACCTCATCGTAAGCAATTTCTCCGCGGCAGTATGTTTCACCAATCTCTTTGTTGATTATGAATTCTTCGTACCCACTAGCATAATCATTTTCTGACAGCCAATTACAACTGTTGTTCGTTCTCACATCTGTCAAATGGGTTTGAAATGTTCTGAAGCAATGATGTTAACTGTAAACGATGCTCCAAATCAGTCGTGTCACAATGCTGCTTAAAGAATGTGTCCACTGAACCAACAATTGGTTTGACGATATAATTAATCACGCTTTTTTGTATTTTCAAAACATCTTTCCGTGTAAAATTGTTATTGTTGTGAAGTTTAAGGGTGAACTGGATTCCATAATCATCAATTGAAACTTTATTTTGGAGGATTTTGTTTGATGATAGTATTGGTGATTGTTCGAGATCTGACACTGATGCTGAGTCAACTATAGGTTGGACAGGTTGTGAAATTTTTGAACATAACAGATCGGCAGATGAATTTATGGGTAAAGTTGGAGGATCATGGTTTCGTGAAATGGCTATCTTATTTTGGTTATTGTCTGCTGGTGTTTGGATATGGTATTTATAATGACGAGTTAGTGAACTCAAACTACCAAATAATGTGTTGCAGTTTTGAGATGTGCATTGATAATTATGTTTTCAGGTAATTCATGGAATAGTCGAAAATGGATTGACATAAATCGTATGGAATCAAAGTGAACACCACATATGAAGCAATCCATTTGCATACCTCACTTAGTTGAAACTTCTTATAAACTTGTATGCATATAATGTTAGATCACGTCCTTTCCAAGAAGTAATTTATTGACTTACTTTGCGATAAGGTGGTTCGCTAACTCCGCCGTTGCACTTTATACACTTTATAATAAACGCGGAATAACAAACTTTATAATAGAACGCAAACGCGACACGACGTAATGGCGGCCATTTAATGAAACAGGATCAGGAAAAACTATGTGCTTGAAAGAATGAAGTCAGTGTTGCTAGCATGTACAAATCTTTTCGTAATATTTACATGTGGTTCTTAATTAATACGAAACACGATTCATAAACTGTATGTATTATACGTAATGCTGGAATTAATCTAAGAAACATGTAATACGAATATTTAAAACAATAAACGGAAAATTTGTCCTATTAACAAACATCATTTTTACGAAATGAACAAGACAGAATTAACGAAAAAACATTTTCAGTTGCTTGTAGTCTAAAGCTTTGAGATTTGAGCTCCAATTCCTTAATATAGCGGAGCCTGGTCCAATCCCGACCCTGTGGCCAATTCCGACCTCCCAAGCTTCTCTCTGACAGCGCTTGTTGCCAAATTTGGAAAATGATGCTCATTCCATGTGTGTATGGGCAAAAAACTTGAAATTTTCAAAAAAATATAACTCAAAAACGGCTCGAAGAACATTTGAGATTTTTTGATATGTTATGTAAAAATTGGTTTGATAAAAAAATATAAAAATAAATAGTCGTTGTGGTCCATCATTTCAAAAATCATAAAAAACAAATACTTTGACCATTTTAGCAAATTTTAGTATATTAATTATTTTAATCAATATTTTTAATAAAAACTTGAAATAATGAGCTCTCTATTCATAGAAAGACATTGCAAATCGACCCAGTGGTTCAGAAGTTATGATTTTTTTAAATAAAAAAAATTGAAAAATGTCGATTTTCTGGTAACCCTATATCGAACATGGTCATCCTAATAAAAAAAATAAAAAAATACGGGTCTTATTATTTTCGATGAAGAACATACCAAGCGATTTTGAGCAAAATCGGACAACTTTTTTTTCAACTCTATTCTTTTCCCGTGGAATCGCTGTATATTTATATTTTCAATATTTAGGTTATCTAATTGCATTGAAGTATTGCTTCAGTTTTGCTTTAGTCATAGTGAAGTCAACATTTTCTCGTTGCATTTTTACAACATTATTGTAAGTTGCCATCATCTGATTAAGAGGTCCAAATTTGGCGTTATTTGTGCAATGATGGCTTGTAGTAAATATATTTCTATTTCGTAATTGCCGGCCCGGCAAATGCAAAAATTAAGTTTTGATAAAAGTTCTACTGAGTCAACGCGTTGCGCAACAATATCATGTACGAATGAAACTAATGCAAATTAACGGCGCTCCTTTAATGATTGGATGCTGATAAGCATACAGTGTGTTTCATATGATGGAATTGTAACAAAATCGTTTTATAAATCCAAGCATATAATTTGCTCTATTGATGTAAGTTTGATGAATGTAAGTTTGAAATCCAAGATACCCCCTAAACCCCTTATCTTTTACACTTTTCAACTGGCTGATTCCCTAAATTAATAGTTACGTCTGGGGTGCTTCGTTCCCTACTAAAAGTTATCAAATTACATTTTTTTTACGTTCAGCTGTAAAAGACTAAACGTTTATTTCTTTCTGGAATATCATGATATGTTTCTTATTTCTTAGTAGCTGAACCCGGTGTGTGCGCTGCTACGCTTGCAACTAAATGGAGGAAAATTTAATATAACTGGCACGTTTATGTTTTTTTCTCGAAATGAGTTTTTTTTTCTTGAATAAACAGGGGTTCAAACTTCTTTCAAAACACGTTTCTTACCAGAGATATACACGTGTTTAAGTAACCTGGTGAGTTGGGGTTTCAAACCCCTTCCTGAGAGAGTTGGGGCCTCAAACAATCATAAGAACCTTCTCCAGCCCCAAAAACCCCTTCATATAAATTTTCACGTTGGTCGGTTCAGAACTTTCCGAGTTTATAAGGGTCTGACAGATAGACAGTCAGACAGAAATTCATTTTTATGCATATTGAAATCTAGCCTCCAAAAACCCCCATATGCTAAAAGTGGTTTCATTTATTTGATTATTTCTCGAGTTATGCAGAAATTTGCATTTTTTTTTTTGTATGTGAGCCCCCACCTTCAAAATTGGGAGGGGTATTGAACTGCCATAGATACATTTCTTGCCTCTTTAAACCCCAACATGCCAAATTTGGTATCATTTGCTTCGTTGGCTCTCGAGTTATGCTAAAAATTATGTCTCATTTTTATGGGAGTCTCCTGTTCCAGAAGGCGGAGGGGTCTCAAACCACTTTAGAAACATTTATTTCCTTCAAAAATGCCAAATTTGGTTCCATTAACTTGATAAGTTCTCGAGTTATGCAGAAATTTGTGTTGCATTTGTATGGAAACCCCCCTCCCTCCCCCTTCCAGATGGCGGAGGAGTCTCAAACTTCCATAGAAACATTTCTCTCCTCCAAAAACCTCCACTTGCCAAATTCGGTTCCATATGCTTGATTAATTCTCGAGTTATGCAACAAATCTGTGTTTCATTAGTATGAGAGCCCCCCTCTTACAGAGGGCGGAGGGGTCTCGAGTTACCTTAGAAACATTTCTTGCCTTCAAAAACCTCTACCTGTCAAATTTGGGTTCCTTTGCTTGATCAGTTCTCGAGTTATGCAGAAATTTGTGTTTCATTTGTATGGGAGCCCCACCTTTCAGAGAGAGGGAGGGGTCTCTTACTATCTTAAATAAAGTTCTCGAGTTAGAGAAATATGTGTTTCATTTTGGGACCCCCCAAAAGTTCCTTCCCTTCTCGGCCCCAAAAAACCCTGCATACAAATTTTCACGCCGATCGGCTCAGTAGTCTCCGAGCCTATTAGGTTCAGACAGACAGACAGACAGAAATCCATTTTTATATATATAGAAGATAGATTTCTAAAAATTTTCATATCATCCGAATAAACAAGAAATTTAATGTTTTTAAGAATAAAGGAAACGTCATTTTCAAACAAAATAAATAAGAGGGGGCCTAAATGAGAGCCTTGGGGGACTCCAGAGGTGACTTGAATAGGGTTTGATTTCTACCCTTTGAATCTAACTAAAGATTGGACTCGGAAAAAATGCGAAACTTTGTTGTGGGTGTAACTTTTTATCGCGTGAGTAAAAATAATGAAATTTTAAGTAATACTAGTGTTATGTTTATGTGTGCAAAATTTTATCGCGATCTGTCAAGTAGTTTTGAAGATACATTCGAAACAAGAAGAGCTACGCCAGCAAATATTGGGCGCGGTGATCGATAATCCTGGTCAGTCGCACAGATGGATCGGCAAAAGGCTTGGAATCCACCATTCCACAGTGTCCTGCGTTGTGAAGATGTTCCAGGAGACGAAGACCATCGAGCGGCGCTGGAAGCGGCCGAAAACCGAAAACGGAATACCCAGAGAAGGCGCGGAAGATAAGGCAGTAAAGGGTGTATTCGATAAAAATGGCACACACATATATACTCATCAAAATTAAACTGATTATCGGATTTTCTTGAAATTTTCAGGAAACGAAGAACTAAATACTCTTAAGGCACTCTTCCGTGTAAATCGCACCGTTTATTGTTCCGGAAGTGATGAAGGGAGCACTTATTTCACCACATCCGCAAATCGCCTGCCAGATTAGAAACTTCTTTGCAAATCTCGATAGTTTCTTCTTTCGAACATCCTCCGGAACATCGAACTTCGACTTGGCAACGAAATATTCTTGCCTAGGAAGTTGACGGAAGTCGGCCTTGACGTATGTTTCGTCATCCATCACGATGCAACCGGATTTGGTCAGCAGCTTCGTGTAAAGTTTTCGGGCGCGGGTTTTCGCAGTGATGTTTTGTTTTTCATTCCGGTTTGGGGCTTTTTGCACTTTGTAAACATGTAACCCAGCACGCTTCATGGTTTTCTGCACAAAACCGACTGACACCTTAGACTTTTTAGCGACATCTCGAACTGACATGTTTGGACGGTTCTTGAATTGTTGTACGACTTTCCTGGCCATTTTACTGTTCATTGGACCACTTTTACGACCACTCCCTTCCTTCCTTTGGACACTCAGATGCTCCTTGAAGGTTCTTATTACACGAGACACAGTTGTATTTGCAATTCCAAGCCTTTTAGCAATCCACCGGTGGGACGCCCCTGGATTTTGATTGTGAGTGCACACAATTTTCTCACGGACAATTTCTTGTTTCGACGACATGACTGGAACTACTGAATGTATAACTATGAAACTTGGCAGATGTAAATAATACACTATGGATAAGATTTACTCAAATTTCTAGGTTTTTTACTCATACGATTCAAAAGTTACAGAAGATTTTCTGTGTGCCATTTTTATCGAATACACCCTCTATCGGATTAGATTTCACCAGTTATGAAGTGCGGACTATTCGTGATTAAAAAAAATGATTGCCAGTCCACGATGTAACGTAAAAGTATCGCATCCAGACTCGATCTATTATTTACAATATCCGAAAATGTAAAATAAAGATCATGAACAATATTCAAAACATCCATTAAAATGTTGACCTGTAGTTAGTAAGTGAATGTGAGGAAAATTCTATGTCAATTCTTGTTTACAGCTCACTGAAAACATTTCTAACAACTTCCCGGTCAGGGCATTCTAATTTGGTTTTTGAAACGAAGTCCATGTCATATTCCGGTAAGCAGGGAAATTCTTCATTATCAATCAGTGAAGTTTGTACGCAACTTGGTTGGTGAGGATTATGTTGGAAGAAGCATCGACTATTTCGACAAGCTTATCAAGCGGTTATTGTCAAGCGAGAAATTGGCAATTATTGCTGAGTACGTCAATAATTTTGCGGTCGACAAACATTTCAAAAATATATTTTCAAGCTTTCAACTATCAAAAATGGATTTTTTATACATAAAATTTTGACTGGTTAAAACCAAAATATGTGCGAGTAAACGCTGCAACAACAAAAAGAAAAACAACTGAGATCCGTTGATTTTTGCGTGAAATCTACATCATAGAATCCCGGAACAATCTCGGTACAGTGTGAAGTAAACAAAACATACCGGCCGTGAAATGAAAGCTTTTCGATTTCGGCCCGGGCACGGCCTGGCCTAATGTGTAATACGCCCTTAATAATGAACTCACACGAACACACTCTCAAATATTCTGTCAAAATAACACAACAACAGTGAACCAATTTCAAATCGCTAGTTGCATATTGATTGTTGGTAGTAGTCAGGCTAGCTCGATCTCATCTTTTCAGGAAGATTAAAAATGGACTCGCCCTGAGGAAGTCTTATCTGGGCAAAATAAATTTGGCACGCGGTCTCCTTCACCGGAGTGGTGCTTAAGCCGCGTGCTTACGTAAGATCGCCCAGTGACGGCTACAACACCTTCGTCTTCCACTTCCACTTTGCAACTCAAAGGCGACTCTCAGTGAGCACACCGACCACCTAACTTTTACTCGACCTGACTCAAACAGCTTGTTGGCTGCAGCTGTCGGTATCGCCGCTGTCTGTGTGCCACCATACGCCTTCCTCAAGCGGATTGTCATTACTGCATCTCCAAGATCGCAGTGTCCCTTCAGCACCGTCCTCAGCTCGTCTTCTGTTGTGATCTCGTCATGATCCTTGCACTCGATCACAGTCTCCTGGGATAGAGCTCTTACTATCGCTTGCTCACCATGAGACTTTTCAACGTGCGTCTTGAAGGCTGTACTCTTGATGGCAGGATCCTTCTTAAGCTCGAAGCGCATCTCACTTTTCTGGGTGCGCCAGGTTTTTACCACTTTTTCCCCTAGTTCCTTCAACTCCGGATCAGCTCTCACTTTTCGGAGGAGTTCAGCGTACTTCGTTCGATTTTTTGCCTCAACAATTAGTGCTGTCGCCCTTACTTCGCTCTTGACGAGTTCGAGGTATCGGCTTATTCTGCTAACCCGGCGCCTTCACTTGCTGTTTTCTTCTTCTTTTTCTCTTTCTGGTTGCCGACAGTGCGCCATCCACTGCCTTCTCCTTTCTCCTCGTTGTTTTTGTGCTCTTTCAGCTCCCCCTTCTCCCCTGGTGTATCCCTTTTTCTTTTCTCCGAGCGTGGTCGAACCTTTCTCCGTTGCCTTTTGGGTGCCCTTCAGAAACTTTTCGGCAGTCTCTGCTCTCAACCTCAGTGCGTCCTGCTCACGTTCGGCTGCAATCACGACCGATTTGACACGCGTCACCATCTCCTTGATTTCATTGTGGGCGTTGTGCCTGTTTTTTGCGTACTCACAAAGTTTGTCGACCCGGTCTCTGACTACCTCCATCACGTTTTTCTTCCCAACACTGTCCCCTCGAGTTGTGCTGAGTTGTTTCGGAGACAACTGCTGGGTCAGGAACCCCTGGGGCTTACTACTGCTGGTACTCGTGGTGGCCTCCGAATTCAGCACTGGTGACCTGTGTAGCTTTCCGCTTCTTGCGAACACTATCTCACCTCCGTCTGGACCGCTATCTCCACACGTTTTAGATTGTCGCCTATCGTGATCCCATGGTTATCTTTGAAGCAGGGAGGTCATGCTGAGGTTGACAAGGTCCTTCGTGGGGACCGTTTTCAGAGCTGGATCAGCGTAAGAAAGGAATGTTACATCTGATCCTACTACCAACCACTTAAGGTGACTAGTTTCGAACGTATCCGGAGGCCTGCCAAGTTTTTCCGGGACGATGGCAGCCGCGCCATTATGTCACTTGCCATTTCTGAAAGGTGTCACTCTTCCATACTGCGGAAGCAGAATAGTCCGACTACCAGCCCTGCCCATCAAGTCCAATCCGTTGATCCTTGCCTTAATTGAGGATCTTACCGGCTTCGATCCTTATGTGCTGGTTGGCACTCCTAGGTAGTGTGGGCGCTGGGGAATCCTCTGCTCCTCGGATCCTCGGAAACAAATCAAAATCCTGCCTGCATCCAAATATGTGCTGCAATATAAAACCACTCTTGCATCCCCTTTTAAGCAACTGAAATACAGCTTTTTCGTTACATCACTGTATCCGAACTGTAACTATTCAAACCTAAATTCATGAAAAAAAACCCTAATACGATGGAAGTGGTGGAGGTCACCCATAAAGTGGATAATTTATTGATCGGATTCGGAAATGTGCTGTCTTTCCGTGCGTTTACTCAAGGAAACGTGTGTGCATGTGCGGAGCTGGTGCCAACGACAATAAAAGTTTTATTGGGATTGAAATAGAAGGAAAAAAAGGAAGTTCCGAGAGTGCTGAATTCCAAATGAGTGCCCCGTTTTCGGAGTGTAATGTGGTTGGGTCGTCGGGATGTTAAGCTTCTCCTATTTTAAGAACTAAAGGGATCGATTCAATCCAGAGTTGGTCGTGAGAGCGTGTTAAATTCAAAGCTCAATTTGCGGGTTGAATTTTTCATGATGTCTGCAGGATTGGTGTTTGGATGGGTTGTGCCAGTGAATGCTGTCAACGAGGGATCAATTTTTGATACACTCGTTTCAATGCAATTCGGTTTGAGCGTCGTGTTGACGCACGTGTTTCAGTAGATGTAAATTTAGATCGGGAGTGTAATTTCAAAATCCATCAGTTAGAAACCGTGGCTACAGTCAGGTACAGAACCGATGATCAAAGGAACTGATTAATGAATGCGACCGCTGCGCATTGATTGACATCCATGTCTCTAATTTCAAAGTTCCTCCGGAAGGGTCAGCAATGATCCAAAGTGTAATTATAACTAACAAAATGTGTCTGGATACGCAATAATTAAATGTGAAGGCAACTCTTGCTATGCTGATCTTCGGATCAATTTCGAGCATAAAAATACTCGTTAAAATCCAACATTGCAATAAATAACAATATTGATTCACACTTCCACAATATTGAACATCTTCTCCTCATATTATCTCAGTCCATTTCTCAAATGAGCCGTCGGCTACAGTCGGTAATTCCAACCATTTTCTCCCTACATTTGAGTGATGAATATTCATAAGGAAAATTTATCCTTTCCACGGGATGAAAGATTGCCCCAACAAAGTTACTCGCACGTTACTTGGCAAATAGTTTTCCTACATCAACCAACATAGCTGAGCGAGCTTTTATGACCTGAAGACGACGACGACGACGACGTCGAGGAGGAGATATCACACCAACAACCGTTGTCGTCTCATGAATAAATCTTGTTTTGATTCAATTTGCATAAATTGTCTTCTTCATCTGCTCGCGCTTTTAGTCGTCGAAACTACCAGCAAATCTTGCACACACATAAATGTAAGTACACGTGGCCACATGTGGTACCAGGGCTGGATGGCGTCGCGAAGGGTGAACATGAACCCACCCTTCTACACCACTGCCACGTACGGAGAGAGAAGTTCTGTAAAATCAAGGCATAAAGTTTTCCTCATAGCGGTTGACAGCATCTTGAGTGCGTACGGCATAAGTGAAAGCACTTACACGAGGATAAGTCATCATCGTCAGGTTTTTACTCGGCTCTGCCAGAGATAAGCATATCTGCTACGAGATCGTAGGCTCGGGTCGTTAACAATTGCTCTTTTTGCCTCTCAACAGGAATCAGGGCCATGTTCAACTTTTTCAATTTAAGTTAATCAGTTTTATCGTCGATCAAAATTTGCATTTTCCCAAACTGCAAGACATCTCAATCCAAGGCTTTCGCAGCGAAAGCCATCCCATCTTGGAGATTTTCATTTTCGATGACACGGCGTGAAATAAATTTCAGGAATATATTTTTAGCTACAAAATTCGAAAATAAAACGAAAAAGTGTTCGAAAGCCAGCCAGACAAATGGAAACCGCAATGCAGACAGTTCTTATTCGGCAACTAGGACGGTGGAAGTGATGATGATGATGATGATGACGACGACCGAAAAGTGCACTCCATTCTCGAGGTCATTCTTGTGACGGGCAGATGACGTGGTGGCAGGTGGCTTGCTTGGATTGTCAGCCTCAAGCGATTGCTGAAGGGAAGAGGGCTAGCGAGGGGGTTTGGAATTGAATTTCATGTACCATTTCGTATGTGACGAGCAGTTGCAATTCGGCGCACGTTGTGTTTGACAATCGAATAAATTGGTTATGATATTGAATAGATTTAGATTTTTTTCTTTTTTTTCCGTTGGAAAAGCTGATGAGAGTGACGTGCGGCATTTTGTTCTCTGTGGTTTTATGAATGCATAATTGTTTTCTTTCAATCAAGGCTTTAGTGATTGAATTTATATCACCTAAACTTCAATTTAGAATATGGAATAAAAAAAAGGAACAGTAGAGCAACTTGTTCGTTTCAATACGTATGGTTACGCCTAGTTTTTTTTGTCGCTGTCCACACTTGATCAGCTCTGACTTTGAATTCTGATTTATTGATGTAATGAGTTTCGTGAAAATCGGTCGAGTGATTTCAGTGATGGCTTTGAATGAAGAAATAGTGCGCCAACAAATTTTGGGCACTCACTTCGAAAACCCAAACGCTTCTCATCGATGGATTGGAAAACAGCTCGGAATCGCACATTCAACCGTATCTCATGTGATCAAAACCGTAGGACCGTAAGACAACCAAGCAGAAAAATGGTAGTGGCAAAAAACGTGGCACATCAAATCCGGAGAAGGCGAGGATGGTATTGAACCAATTTAAGGGTTATCCCAACATTTCGATCAGGGATGTTGCGAAAAAGGGGAAAGTTTCAGTTTGCTTTGTCAGGAAAACAATGAAACGTTCTGGATTACATGTGTACAAGGTCCAGAAGGCACCGAACCTAAGCGACAAACAGAACTCGGTGGCCAAAACTCGTGCAAGAAAACTGTACAGGGAGTGGCTCACAAAACCGTTCTGCATTGTGATGGACGATGAGACCTTCATTAAAGCCGACACCAAACAAATGCCAGGACAGGAACACTACGTCGCCACCTCTAAGTTGGCCGTTCCGGAGAGTGTACGGAAGAAGAAACTGTCGAAATTCGCCAAAAAATTCCTTGTCTGGCAAGCGATATGCGGATGTGGCAAAATGAGTGAGCCCTTCATCACCTCTGGGACCGTCAACGGACAAATCTACAAGGACGAATACCTCCAAAAACGACTTCTGCCCTTCTTGAGATCTCACGATGGCCCCACACTGTTTTGGCCGGATTTGGCATCTTGCCACTATGCCCGGCCCGTCTTAGACTGGTACAAAGATAATAATGTAGTTTTTGTACCAAAAGACGTCAACCCTTCAGACACTCCGGAACTTCGCCCAATTGAAAAATTTTGGGCAATCATGAAGGCAAAGCTCGTTAAAACTCCAAAACTGATAGAAAATGAACTTGAACTAAAGAAAGTGTGGTTAAAAGTAAGTAAGCAAGTCGGTCCTATCATTGCCCAAAATTTGATAAAGGGGTCAAGGCAACGGTGCGGGAATTTGGGTTGGGAGAAGAGGTTCAACAAACCAATGATGTCAAAACTTAACCATTTAGTAGTACTTTATTTCCAGAAAGTTTGAAAAGCATCGGGCTCAAGGAAAATTTTTGGTGACCTATTTTGTGTGTTCAAATTTCATCGAATACAGTCTTTAACTAGCTGACCCGGCAGACGTTGTCCTGCTTATAAATAAACTACTTATTGGAAAATTGGAAAAGGAATTAGCTCGAATCACAATCATATGGTTGCCATCTAACATTCGATCTAGAGCAGTCTTAAACATTTGAATCAATCCATTCTGCTCTTGATGCATTGCTTGCAATTGTTGTAAAATGTCCCGCTTCGTGGTGGAAGAATGTTGTTGAGCGAATCTCCCATGAAATAAATCTGTAGAAATTTATGTTCTGCGTCCGTCGGTGGCAACAATGAACTCGCTTTGTGGTAAATTTGACCTTGAACCTGTAACGTAGACGGTTTCACAATTTCACAATTTATTAATATTTGACCTCTGTACCAGAAAACTTTTAAATATTTTTTTCTTCCTTTATTATAGAGGTTTTCAGGGCCTAAATGGTGTACGGATTCAAATTGCGACACACACAATTATTCGTCAAAATTCGCCCGTTCAACCAGTCATCTTCAAACTATCCGGGAGTAAAATAAAATATGTTATGAATATTTTCTCATGTTTGTTTTATTCAATTTTAATTCCATATCCAAATGCACGAACCTTCTTCTTTACACTACTCATAAGGTCCTGTACAACATTTGGACCAACTTTTTTTTGCGTGGCAATTCATTTTTTCTTCATATCTTCCTCCGATTTCACTTCCTTAGGATGCTTCCGAGGTGCTTGCTTCATGATGGCTGTCGTGTAGCAACTCTGGTGTTGGAGCCAAACAACGGTTGTTCAGATAATTAACAGCAATCGCAGCAATCGTTATCCTGTGCTGCGAGTAGAAAAGTTAGTTTATAAGTGA
Organism: Aedes koreicus; assembly: GCA_024533555.2. Lineage (NCBI taxonomy): Eukaryota > Metazoa > Arthropoda > Insecta > Diptera > Culicidae > Aedes > Aedes koreicus. The sequence continues at coordinate 325,398 of JAHHFK020004255.1, forward strand.
TCGTCAAATAAAGCAGAAGCAAAACCAAACTCTCTTTAATTCAATACATCACAGTTTGGCGACGAGGAGCTAAAAAACCTAAAAGATTCCGCCATGCGCATGAAGCCACCGGAGTTCAACGTCGAAGATTCCTGGCCGCTTTACCAGGAACGGCTTGAAAGATTTTTCGTGGGCTACGAACTCAACGGCGAAGAGGACGGTGAGAGACAAGCTGCGTTCCTGCTTACGTCCGTTTCTATGGAAGTATATCAAACAATCAAGAATCTGTGTTTCCCGGAAAAACCAGAGAAGAAGACTTTTGCCCAGCTCTGCGAACTGTTACGCCAGCGGTTTACCCCTATGGTGGTGGTCTTTCGAGAGCGGTGCAGATTTTTCAAAGCACGTCAAGGCGACAGTGAAACGGTTGTTGAATGGACCACCCGGTTGAAGAAGCTAGCGATCAATTGCGAATTCGGAGCGAGTTCATCAAGAATATGTTCGTCGTTGGATTACGCCGAGGCCCCATTTTCGAACGTATATCTGAAGAAGAAACCACAGCAACGTTCGACGATCTTGTGAAGCTGGCGATGAAAAAAGAATCCACTCTTTTTCAACGTGGAATGCTGGAGGTTCATTGAATTCAGCCGGGAAACGAGAAGAAGAAGAAGAAAGAAGATTTCAAGTGCTTTGCTTGCGGAAAAGGTGACCACGACTTCCGTAAGTGTCAGTACAAGACCTACATCTGCAAGATTTGCGGAAAGAAGGGGCATTTAGCCAAGGTGTGCCCCTCGAAAGATTCATCATCAATAAAGAGTTCGGACGGAAGGTAGAGGAGTCCGAAGGTGAATCATCTGCGTTTGAATAAGGTAGATTTCCTTCCACCCGTTCTGCTGGAAATTTTTGTCAACCGGAAGCCGGTGGATTTTGAAATGGATACCGGAAGTCCAGTCAACGCCATATCGAAGGGATTGTTTCTGAAGCTGTTTGCCGATGCGAAATTGAACACTGACGTCCGAGAAGAGTTCGTGTGCTACAACGGCAGCGGTTTTCGTGCGGTCGGAAAGTTCTTTGCCCAGATGAAGTACAAGCATCACGTTTCCAAGGAGGAAATTTTCGTTTTTGATGGTGACCGACATCCATTGCTGGGACGACAGACCATGTCCAGCTGGGGTTTGAAGATTGACTTTTGTACGTTAGCTGTAACAGAAGACCACACGAAGAAGCTCGAGACGATTTTGAACAAGCATGAAGCTGTTTTCAACGGAGAACTGGGCTGTTTGAAGAACACGAAAGTGCATCTGCGATTGGTTGAAGAAGCGGTGCCGACATTTTTTAAGCCCAGGAAAGTGCCCTTAGCCTTCAAGGAGAAGGTGGAAGTCGAATTGGATCGTTTGGAGCAAACGGGAATTATCACCAAAGCATCCACGGCGGTTGTGGAATGGGGAACACCGTTAGTACCCGTCCTGAAGAAGGATTCATCGATTCGACTCTGTGCTGACTATCGAGTTACAGTCAATTCGTTTTTGAAGGACGACCATCATCCATTGCCTATCATCGACGAATTTTTGTGCGGCATTACAAGGAGGCAAACACTTTTCGAAGTTAGACCTGAAAAATGCTTATTACCAGTTGGAGGTCGAGGAAGATACTCGGAAGCTTTTGGCGTGGAGCACGCATCGAGGAGTGTTCCTGATGAATCGTTTACCATTTGACACGAAGACTGCCTGTTCTGTATTTTAAGCTACTTTGGAGAGGGTGTTGCAAGGTTGCCGTGGAACGGTTATTTATCTTGATGACGTGATGGTGACCGGATCTACCACGGAGGAACATTTGAAGAACCTGGACCAAGTCTTGCAGCGTTTAAAAGATGCCGGACTGCTGCTGAATAAACAGAAGTGCGAATTTTTCAAGGAAGAAGTGCATTTCCTCGGTCATTGCATCGACAAGGATGGTTTGCACAAGGATCCAGGTAAAGTGAAGGTTATTTTGGAGGTGCAGAAACCATCAAAAACCAAGGAGGCCCGATCTTTTGTGGGACTTGTTAATTACTACGCCAAATTTTGTCCCAATTTGGCACACAACCTGCAACCGCTGTACGACCTACTCAAGGATGGCGTCGAGTTTTCGTGGACCAAGAAGCGACAGTTGGCGTTCGAGAATACGAAGAAGCTCATCGCGGGAGATTCAGTGTTGGCGCATTACGATCGGGATCTTCCAATCAAGCTGTACTGTGATGCGTCGAATGTTGGAATCGGAGCAGTTATTACACATGTTTTTCCCGATAAAAGTGAGCGACCACTTTCGTTTGCATCAAGAGTCTATAAGAAGCACGAGAATAATTATTCAACGACAGATCGGGAGGCGTTGGCCATATACTACGGAGTCAACAAGTTTTACAGTTACTTGGCTGGACGTTGTTTCATTCTCATGACCGTTCACAAGCCGTTGATTGGTTTGTTCAGCACAAAAGGTGTTCCAAAAACAGCTGCGAGACGTCTTCAACGTTGGGCTGTATTTTGTGTGGATAATATCCCAGCAGATTTTCTTTCTCGCTTTCCGTCAAACGACATCGAAGATGAAAATGGAGCCGACAGCGATTTTGCTGAGAAGGACCCGGTAAGTTTCTTGAATTTCTTGGAGTTGGATTCTCGTTCGTTGGTGCAGCGGAAACAATTGGTAGTCGAAAGTCGGCGTGACAAGATTATAAGCCATGTTATGGAATTTTTGAAATCTGGCTGGCCATCAAACATCCTGGAGGAAGAGCTCAAGAAGTTTTATCCCAAACGAGAAGAGATGAGCATTGAAGAAGGTGTCCTGCTATGGGGGTATCGCATCGTTATTCCAGTCAAGTTACGGAAGAGCATCCTGGCAGAGCTGCATTCGGTACACCAAGGAATCGTTAAGATGAAGAGCCTAGCTCGGTCATATTTTTGGTGGCCGTCTATGGACAAAGAAATTGAAAAGCTCGGAAGAAGATGCGAAACTTGTATCCAGTTGCGACCTGAGAGAACCGATCCAATATCCCCGTGGAGACTTACCAATTCACCTGACGATCGTGTTCATATCGACCATTTCAAGTTCAGAGGTGCCGATTATCTTGTGACGGTGGACAGTTTCAGCAAATGGATCGAGGTCTTCGCAGTGCGAACTTTGACATTAAGGGAGACAATTGAAAAGCTGTGTGAATACACATCTCGTTTTGGTTTCATTTCTACCCTGGTCTCCGACAACGGTACGGCGTTTTTCTCGGGCGAGTTCAAGAAGTTTTGTTTGGACAGAGGAATCAGACATTTACGAACGGCACCGTATAGTCCGTGTTCCAACGGGGCGGCAGAAAATGCGGTAAAAACAATTAAGGCGGCGTTATCGAAGCTATCTGCGGATTCGGAAAATCAAAGGAAGACCGTTGTTCAAAACTTGTGGTCTTTCCTTGAAATGTATCGTGCTACGAAACATTCCACGACGAACGAAAACTGATGTTTGGAAAGGAGATGCGGATAAGATTCGTTGCCTTGAAAGCGGATCCTGTAAGAAGACAGTGTGAAGCAAATGAAGATCGAAAACATACCAGAGCTGTAGCATTCGGAGTTTGTGAAATCGTTTCTGCCAGAAATTATCGTGATCCTAAGAAGCCAGCCTGGATGCGAGCAACGGTGATGAAGAAACATGGTGCGGTGTTGTAAGAGTGCAATGTTGAAGGTTTAGGACACATCAAACGAAGGAGCCATCAACTGTTGAAATATCCCTACGACGATTTCGACAACGATCGTACCTGTACTTCAACTGCTGCTAGGAGCGAAGATAAGAATGCAGTCCCTGCTGCTAGAAGCGAAGAGAATGCAGTCCAAGATGCAGTCGACTCAGGCGACGACTCAATTAACGGTGATGATTTTGCTAAAGAAGTTGAAGAATTGACCCGAGTTGGTCAACGACAGGCAGACGGAACATACGTGACCAGTTGTACGAGTTGTACGACAACCACGTTACTAAGAGGAGGAGTAGGTGTGGTGTATCAACATCTATACCACAGTTGTCGTGTAGCAACTCTGGTGTTGGAGCCTAACAACGGTTGTTCAGATAATTAACAGCAATTGCAGCAAACGTTATCCTGTGTTGCGAGTAGAAAAGTTAGTTTATAAGTGATCGTCAAATACCTTGTGATCAAAAAGTTCCGGTAATTTGAAAAAAAAACGCATTTATTTCAATTTTTAATTGATATCTTTATTATCGCCTTCAAAGTACTCGCCATTAGAGGCAACACACATATGCCAGCGCTTTATCCAATCATCCATACATTTTTTATAGGCCGATGAATGTATGGCTTTCAGTTCTTCCAGCGAATTCTTTTTTATCGCATCAATCGATTCAAAACGCCTACCTCTGAGCGGAATTTTCAGTTTTGGGAAGAGAAAGAAGTCGCACGGGGCAAGGTCTGGTGAATATGGTGCTTGTTTGATGGTATTGGGTGGAGTTCTTGGCCAAAAATTCACAAATAGTGAGCGCGGTGTGTGATGGAGCGTTATCGTGGTGTAAAATCCACGAATTATTGCGCCACAATTCTGGCCTCTTCTTTCGAATTGCCTCACGCAAACGTCTCATAACTTGTAAATAATACTCTTTGTTAACCGTTCGACCTTCTGGAAGGAATTCAGAATGGACGACACCGCGAAAATCAAAGAAAACGGTCAGTAAAACTTTAATTTTGGAGCGACTTTGTCGTGATTTTTTTGGTTTCGGCTCATCTTCGGCGCGCCATTCGGACGATTGTTGACTTGTGAGCATATCAAATTCATATACCCACGTTTCATCACCAGTTATGATGCGTTCCATGAATGTGGGATCGCTATCTGCGTTCGCAATCATCTGTTTAGCGACCTCAACTCGATGCTGTTTTTGCAAAAAATTCAGCTCTTTTGGAACAAGTCGTGCTTCAATGCGTTTCATGCCCAGAATTTCCGTCAAAATGTGTTCGGTCGATCCAAATGAGATATCAAGGAGTGCAGCTATCTCCCGAATGCTAATTGAGCGGTTTTCCATAACTAAATTCTTCACGGAAGCGATGTTTTCATCGGTAGTTGAGGTCGATGGTCGTCCAGAACGCGGCATGTCACTCACGCTTTCACGGCCTTCTTTAAAGTCTTTGTGCCAAACAAATGTACGATTTTGTGACATAGAGTCCTCACCAAAGGCTTTTTGCAACATTCTGAGCGTTTCCGCTGCAGAAAATCCGTTTGCCACACAAAATTTCACACAAACGCGTTGTTCCAATTTTTTATCCATGGTAAAAATCGCCGAGCGTCTATTTTTCGACTAACAAAAGCAGTTGTCAAAACAAAACTAATGGATAATTTGCTCTCACACTTTGACAGAATATCAGAACTAGTGTTGCCATCTTACACTAAAAAGATTTTACCGAAAAAATAAAGGCGGCCTTTTTAAATTGAAAATTACCGGAACTTTTTGATCACAAGGTAAAGCAGAAGCAAAACCAAACTCTCTTTAATTCAAGACATCACAATGGCCCAGTACTTTTCAATCGGCCGCAGTTCCGGTGCGTTCGGGGGGTTGAGATGCTTCGGCACGAAATTGACCTCCTTAGCCTTGTACCACTCCAAAACCTTTGCTTGCCAAATTATATATTATTTGGCAAACTTTGACATCTTCTGCTTTCTAACGTCCTCTTTGACATCGAATTTATGATGAGAAGTTAAAAACTGGATCCCCGGAAGCTGCCGGAAGTCTGCTGTTACATACGTCTCATCCATAACGAGGCAATGTGGTTTCGTCAACATCTGGGTGTAGAGCTTCCGTGCACGTGTTTTACCTTCCGTATTCTGCCGTTCATCACGATTAGGTGCCTTTTGGACTTTGTACGTATGTAGTCCTTCACGTTTTTTCGCATCTTGCACGAAAGTTTTGGTTCGATTCAGTTTCTTCGCCACATCTCGAACTGAACTGTTGGGATTCCTCTTGAAAACTTGAACTACCCGCTTGTGATCCTTAACACTATACGGAGATCCATTTTTGCCACTTTTTTTTTATTTCCGATCGATGGTCAAACGTTCGTGGTACCGATTTAAAACTCGAGACACCGTAGAATGTACCATTCCCAGCTTCCTACTGATGGCACGATGAGAAAGATCCGGATGTTCGAGGTGCGTGCGCAAAATCTCTTTGCGCCGCTGCTGTTCTTACGAATCCATCTTCGCAACGATTGCACATCTGCTAGTGAAACTTACCCAGAGTAAACAAACACACACTGAACTAATTCCACCCAAAATTTCAATAGAAAATAGCCAACGGGTAAAAAGTTACAGCCATTTAAAAGTGGTGCAATTTGATTCCGTACAACCTTTAAGGCTGGTTCACCTCTTTTACGAAGATAAATATGTAGTTTTAAGGGAGTAAAATTCAATTCAAATAAATGCTTGAGTATAAGTTAATGTTTTTCAGGAAATGTATGAGTTTTGTTTCTCCAACTGGATCATTTTGAAGGATACTATTGATACTGATGTGTAGATTCAAGCTTACTCTTGTTGCTTCGTATTGGGGACAGTTAACTAGTATATGTTCAACGGTTAGTGGTACAACGCAAATTGAACAGGTTGAATTGGAATTAGTTGATATATAATGCGTGTGGTTGAGCGCTATAGAAGGCGATAGTTATGATCGACAAATCGCCTTCAATGAATTTTTTACTATTTTTCGTCAACAGTCACTCGTCAGCTGGCGGTATAAATGGAGTAAAGGAGATTTGGGGCGATGGCAACATTCAATCATCCCACTGGTGTCGAAGAAATCTTGATTTTGGGGTATGGATGTGGGTTGAGACTTCATTCGTGTGATGTCTCGAATCATGTCCAATCATTATTCTTTGAACGCTCATTTATACCGTGTTGGGCTGAGCGACAGCAATCTCTGTGAATGTGGACAAGGTTATCAGGACGCAGATCACATTATTTGGTCATGTGCTGAGCATCGTAGAGTCAGATCTCAACTTTATGATTCCCTTCGGGCTCGAGGTAGGCAACCCAAAGTACCAGTTCGAGATATTTTGGCTCTGCGTGACCTGGAGTTTATGAAACTCATTTATGTGTTTTTTAATAACATTAGCCTTAGATTGTAGTTAGTTTAACCTGTATGCTTACTTTAAGATTTTTTTTTATCTGTATTTGTGTGTTTTTTTTTCTTGCTCAAAAATGATCAAGTCAAAGTGAAGAGAAGCCAAAAGTTGTATAGTTAAGTTAAGTTAAGTGAATTTCACAGATTCAGCCTGCAGGTCAGCAGGCCCATTTTCTCCTTGGCATGCATAACATTAGTCGCCGAAGTACTTAGCTTTTTCGCCACATCTCGGACTGATGCTGAAAGATGACGTTTGAAATAGTCCCTTACCTTTCGGTCGATTATAGAGTCAGCGGGACCGGGTTTTCTACCCCGTCGTGGGGAATCTACACACTACCAAAATGTCATGTAAATTTCTGTCTCCTAAGACCGACACATGCAACCGTCCCTTAGCACATAAAAATGAGTTGATAGAGATGAGAAAATAAATTCAACCAAACACCAAACCAGAATTCATTTTACACGAAATCTTTCTTTACGTTCCCTGACTTTTTACAAACAAGAATTACGTCTCGTGAAAAATTCGTCATTTTTTAATGTGTACCAAAGAGCACTGTTATTGATGCTTCCATAATGCGGTTTGAATTGCTCCGACGCTCACGCCTTCTTCCTTAGCCAGTTTTCTGATCGAAAGACCACTACCGGTGCACCGTTTGTGCACACTCCGTTTTCTTTGATCGGGAGAAAGACCACACATTTTCAAACTTCCGTGCGAAAAATTGAAAAAAATGACAACATCAGTTTAATTTTGATGTAAACAACAGGGCGCAGCCAAAATTTGGTTGAATACTGCACGCATTTTGAATTGACGGTTAATCAATAGTGTGTTTATAATTATCGGAACAGTCTATAAATCAGTTGAATCGATTGTGCAGTTGATGGTGATCATCAGATCACCTCGTATGGCCTTGCACGCACTACTGTCCATTCCGAACGACTCCAATAAAATATATCTCTCATGCCCTGCATTTGATCTTTGAACGGTGGTAGCTGTCTACGGTGAGTGGCCGATGGACAGCCAAAGTTGACTGATCCGTCCAGTGACCTTCGTTGTCTAACATCCTGTCCCGGCCGAAATGACTATTTCTGGAGACTTTGGATGCTGGATCCGTTGACGAGGTCGTTGACGAGAAACATGGAAGAGATAAAACACCCGGTAGGATTTTCAATAAAAGTAAAGATATAACCTGAACCCTTCATATTGGGGGCCTTGTATGCACAAAATCTTCGGCTAAGGTGACGTCCTTGCTGTCGTTGGTAGACGATAAACGTCAATGATTTCCATTTTGGACCATACAAAACATGGGCCTTTGATTAATATATTCGCAGTGCCTAGAATAAGCTTGGTTGATCTGGCCTCAGTAACCAAGCAATTGGAGGTTGATTTTTTTGCTCTGGACTCTGTGGATTGAGAGCCTTGTAACACATTTATTCGCCACTAACTGGACCGGGGGAACGGTTCTTCTGATGCGGATGGTTGCTCATCATTGGGTGGATGTATTAGTAGAACACAAATCATTGCAGTAGGACGTGTAAGCAGACCGGAATCAGTCAGCAAGGTGACAACACGAACAACGGCAGCTCGTCCAGGGTGACGCTCATGGATTCTTGCGATGGGCCAACGCATTGTTATGCGGAAGCGTCAGTCGAGGTCTAGCCATATCTGAGCAACAGGCAATCAACCAGAAGGAGCTGTTTCCATTTAGGACCCATTGGCTCGTAAATTATATGTAATTATATATTACTATTATAGATATTTAATCGCTTAAATAGGGAGCTTAAAATCGGCGATTTTCGAAAACCCGGTTTTGGTCCCAAAAAATTTACCAGAACCTAAAGGCGGCTGGTTTTAATCGACGAGGATGATTTTTTTAACTTTTCATATATTTCAAATATTACATTCATTTTTTAGGTGCTTCTGCTAAGTTATTAACATTTCAACTTTATATGCTATGATTTATAATTATGTTAATATTGTTTTGACCTTGTCTATTCAGCATTTTCAACAGGATTTTTTTCCTGCGAGTAAGAATAACAGTTGATTTCTTGAAACTAGTTCTTATCTATAGAGAGAATTCATCATTGCTGTTGAAAATTGCAATGATGTTTGTCTAAAATTATTAATAATTTTGTTGAAGATTTCTTCTAGGGTGTCAACGTTCGAAATTCTATATAATTCAGTAGAACTGCACCAGGATGACAGCTTCATAATCATTGTTCTGAATCCTTTGAAGTGCTTTTATCCTAGTAGCACAACAATTGGACCATATTGGAACAGCATAAAGCATGACCGGTCCTAAATTTGTTTAAAAAATAGAAGTTGGTTCTGCAAACAATGTTTGGATTTCCTGTTTATAAAAGAATATAAACATTTTATATATTTATTACATTTGGCTTGAATGCCTTCAATGTGATCTTTAAAAGTTAATTTTTGATAAAGTTATTGTAAACATATTTTTGTTGGTTTGAAGAAATGGTCGGGAAAATATTAAAAAAAAGGGTGGGGGGGTGTGGGGGAATTTTATATGGGGGGTTGGGGGGAATGGGGAATTTTTTTTTGAAAAAAGTAAAAAGGTTATTTGTAACGCTCTGTGTCTTTTTCCCTGTAAATATAGTTTTATTTAGCTAATAGTTTTCTGTTAAGACTTTCGTTTAGTTAATAACTTAAATTTTACTACGATTAATTATGCTAGGAATTGAAATATTTCATCAATGTAAATAAAATCAAATCTTCACTGTGTCGAGGTTATAACTTTGCCATAATTAGCGTGTCTGAGTTGCAACGTTGCCATAAAAGCTCAATGTTGTATATGGTTGTTTCATGCAACACATTCTTCTGGAGACGCCATGAAGTCCGTCGCCATTCTAATAGTTCTTAGATAATACCTCTTAAGTATTTAATAGATTGCCAATTTGAATAGAGAAAGGTGGTAAGGAACCTTCCTGCTTGTATGGTAACCCTAACTCATCCATATCGCTTTCGAATCGGCTGGTGAATAGAAGTGCGCGAAATACTGTCCATTTAAGCTCAGCTTAGTTTGCGTTTATTTCCGTTAAAGGTACTAAAAGGTGGCGTGTGTGTGTGAGTTTTATTTAAATCCGTGGTTTTCTAAAACGTTTTTCTTTCTTTTTGTGCAGTTAACTTAAGTGAGAATTAAGTTTTCGCGTAAGCTAATCAATTTGATTCATTTTGGAAACAGTACATAAAAGGTAATTAATTAGATTTAATTTGGGTTTTCAAATTGTAAAAACTAATGTGATTTCGCGTTGGACTTCCAGCGCTTGGCGCTTTTTTGTACGGGCTGGTTCTACATTTTTGTTCGGCTATCGTCAACGCCGGATTGAATTGTGTGGCTGGTTCGTCCGACGGATCATCAGACTCGGGCGCCATGCAAAGGCCCGCCTGTTGCAGGTAGTAAAACGGAGGTGAGTGAAGTCGCTAGTCCTTCAAGCGAATTCCCCGACGGTCGCCAATCATCCGTCGAAGTAGGTCCTTCTCCAACCTCGGTGGACCTTTTTTCTGAGAGCCCGGATCTTGCGCGTGCGTCGCCAAAAGCGTACCGCGGTCCGGATTCCATCCAAAGAGGGATCGGGTTTCATTCCATCTCGGGCGGTCATAGCGGAAGCAGAGTACGCGAAGCCGTGCGACGGTACGTTGGCCCTTTATCTCTGCGGAGCGAATCTCCCGGGACAGCACGACAACCCGTCGTTGCTTGGCTCTCGAGACCAAACCGGAAGTCTTCCGTCCAGCCGCCACTCTCTCCGCACCTTTAATACGGCCATACTGCGCTCGAGTCACCTTCGCTGCCCGCCATACTACGGCACGTCTCGCCGCCATAGCCACCGGCTTCAGCGCTTTGTCTGGAAGGGCGTTCCTAATCGCCATCTTCGAGTCGTCGAACCGTCATCCAACGCCATCTTCGAGTCGTCGAGCCCTCATCCAACGCCATCATCGAGTCGTCGAGTTATTAGAAATCCTGCGCAGGTATGTGAGCATGTTTGTTTCATGGCCATGATTTGCTCTTTTCCGTACATTAAAAAGGAAGCCCAACACGAATGAATGCTAAAAATAGAAATCAATTAAAGAACTTGAAAATCCTTTGCACCGTTTTAAATGCCGCTCCTTGAATAAAACTCACATGTTCCATTACGTTTGTTTCTTTCCGTTTCGCTCATTTGGGTAAGCACACGCTTCTATTTGCTATCCGGTTCTATTTATCGTTTCGTGGTGGAGTCAGAGAGTTCCTTTCCTAGTAAATTAATTTGTCTCCTGTTGTTTAATCTAAGAAGTTGGTGTTTCCAAGAATTATGTTTTGCTGTTAGTAACCAATGACCGTTCAAGAGGTTCCCTGAGAAAAGGTCTCATAAATCGGGCAAAATTACAAGCACGACCAGTGGTCTCTCGTAACTGAGAGTGGCGCTTAAGCCACTGCGTTTAGACAGAAACCCTCTTTACATAGTTCGAGAACGGTTACAATATAAACAAGAAGACTTCTTCCTTTAGTGGAAATGCTGTGATTAGAAATAAGTTGGGAGGGGGGAAGAGAGAAAACGAATATGGTGGTGATTTTATTTTAGTAAATTTTTTTGGTGGTGTTGTTTTTGGAGGAAAATATTTTGTGAAAATTTTGTTTTTTTTTGGAGGGGGGGGGGGTTGGTTTGTTGTATTGGTGGGGGGGGTGGGGTGTTCATGAGCAAAAATTTAGTGTGTATTGATGTGAAGCATCATTCTATCCAATTTTTTTCCAAACTCCAATAGCCCATTTCAAGAACGCAAGCATTCCGAAGCTATCTTCGTGCACAATAAGCCCCGCTCCAGTAGTGACATACTGAAACTTTCAATCAAGCGTATGTGCAATGCTTGATTGACGCGTATTTAGTGATTCACGATACATATATATATATATATTTTTTTTTTGGCTTGAATTTTACTTACCACAAAACTTCAATCTTTTTTTATAAAACTTACAACACATGGAACTGAAGTAAAATCGATTGTCGCCAGTGTCGCTAGTTTTCAACTGGAACGGCACTATATTTCCACGGGTATTTTCATTCCAGTTCAAAGCTGATATCACACAACGATGCGCACAACTTCCGGTACTAATGAGAATCGATCAGCCGTCAAACGTCGGTCGCGCAAAAAAGCCAGAATCAACAGGAGAACGACAGCAAAGAAGCCATCCAAGAGAAATGACCTCCCCGGAAAGATTCAACCGCGATTTTCGTTCCAGATCGGGCACTTTTCCCGAAAATTTCAACACTCTCCACAACACCGCACTTCACTTTGCCGCCGCTGCCGAACTAGTTAAAGATTAATTTGTTCGTATTACGAAAATTTTGTTCAAATTATAAACAGCGAAAAAACTGACAGCAGGAAAAACAAGTTTGATCGCTGTTTCCCATAGTACTCCAAAATTAGATTCACGAGTAGGATTGAAATGCCAGTGGATTCCATAATTCGAACATTCGCTGGTAACAACTTGCCGGAATCCTTCAGCTTGTATCAGTTTCCGTAGCTCGTTGGCAGCACCAACGAAGTTATTGCCGTTGTCAGTGAATATCTCGACGCACAGACCCTGACGAGACACGAAACGACGAAAAGCTTACAGAAATTTTGCCGTACTTAACCTTCTTTAGGTGTCGGGGTCAATATGACCCAGAATGGATTTTCAAAATTCTACAACTTTCTAAAAGAAGCATCTAGAAGTTTGAATTTTTTTGATTTAGTGTATAAAGTTACGCTTCTGCATCGAATCCAAATTTTGTTTTTAACATTTCTGAAAGGTTGTTCAATAATTACAAATAAGGTGTTTCAGGTCATATTGAACCGGATTTCAAATTCACATTGCGGAAAGTTAATATGATAAAAGAAAAGAGAAAGTTAATATGACCTAATTTAAAAGTCTTTGCAGTCAAAAGACTTGTTGGAGTCTCAATTTTTTGTTTCCGGTAAATACCGCCCTCTTTGACCCGATTGGCCAGGAATCTATGCCGGGAGAGGGCCTGTTTTGCCCCGATCCGGCGACAGATACAAATTTTCATCGGAACATGCTTTTCGACTGCTCAAACTTCATGACCTTTCGAGACTAGTCTACTTCTAGCATTGAAATGGATCATTTTGGCCATTCTGGGACAATCTGGATGCCTCGAACGAACCGTTTAGTAATAGTTAGTAATAAAAGTTTAGTAATGGCAACATGCTATCCTGCCTAAGGTTTTGAAGAAATCTTGGTCCAGGGGAATGGATGTGGGTCGAGACTTAATTCGTGTGATGTCTCGCCTCATGTCCAAGCATTATTCATTAAACGCTCATTTATACCGAGTTGGGCTGAGCGACAGCAATCTGTGATTGTGGACAAGGTGCCCGAATAAACAAGTATTTTAAAAGTATTATACCATTTATCGTTTCATAATTATTCAAGTTATTAGGTTAAATTGCAACATACCCTTCACGTAGACTGATAAAATCCTTACAAATACATATTATAATGATCAGTATTATAACATGAGTCATACATTTTGTGAAAATAAACTTAAAATTACGTATTGTTAAAACTGTTTCCAGTTTTTTTTTGTTTATCGTGACCATAATTCATATCTTTCCTGTGTAAGGGATATACTATACGGCACTGTTAATTTCTTGTTTATGAAATCATTATCATATATAGAATACGCTATTTATGGTTGTTTAAAGTTTGAATGATTTCTTACATTACACCAGCATTATACACGGATGATACGTATAATGGTGATTACAACATGAATGGAAAATGTATTATAATGATCATACAGCTAATGTAATTTTCTATTCGGGTGACCAGGGCGCAAATCACGTAATATGGTCTTGTGCTGAGCATCGCGGAGTCAGATCTGAACTTTATGATTCCCATCGGGCTAAAGGTAGACAACCTACGCTACCTGGCTCTACGTGATCTGGAATTTATGAAACTCATATATCCGTTTTTGACTAATGTTTGGCTTGGATTGTAGTTAGTAGATTGCTTAACCTATATGTTTAGTTATAGTTCTTCGATTTCAGTGTTTGTGTGTGAGTGTGTTTTTTTATGAAAATGATTAAATACGAAAAAATATGTTTAGTTAAAATAAGACAGTACGATTAAGAAAAAAATGTGTTTTGTAGATCAGAAGAAGAAGCATAAATTCAATTTATGCTTCTTCTTACCACACACAACATTGTCATTCCCTCTAACCTCGAGACGACTACGAGTGATCGGTTATTCGCCTCTTATTTTTATTTCTAAGATCATAGATTTATATTATAAAAGGTAACTTGGCTCTGCAAAGTCAATTCCATTGAAGCTGTACAAATATATGAACTTGTTGAAAAAAACTTAATCACACGTCATTAAGAACATAAATAAATATCCAGAAATGGTCTCTCAACTTCATGCATCAAAAATATTTCACAGAATGAATGTTGACTTTGTTGCGTATAAAATATATCATGGTTATGCTATGTTTTTGTAAACTTTAAAATAAAACATATCTATGGAATAACCATCACACACACACGCACACACTTTATTGATGCTAAAATTGCATAAAATTACCATCAGCATCAGGCCGTTAGAAATTCTGGGAGAATCTTCTGCACACAAGCTGTCGGAAAAGTTTCACCACTAATTGACAAATACACGTTTCTGCTTTCTGCTTTTGCATCGCATTTCGCCCAACGGGCCAGAGATTCCACTTCAGCTTGAAAAAAAAATCCTTTTCCGTTCCACTTCAAGCCACTGCCATTTCGGTCGAATCCCCAGAGTGTAAACTTGTGCTCAGCATGTTTGACTTGCAACAGTAGTGAGCGACTTTTAACTATGTTTACCCTCGCCAGATGGACAATGCAAGAGGATGAAGAATTTGTGCCAACCTGGCAGCCAGATTTGCCGGTTGTGTCTATTTATGAATTTTTCCGTGAGATGGGGATCGAACCGAGCACAAAAAAAAACATACTGTCATCTACCCAATGAAGAATATATATCACTTTATGTTTTGATGAAGGACCACATTTTAATAATGAGTGCATGACACGTGTAAATTTTAAATGCATTTTTTAATCACACGCTGAACAGAGAAAAACGTTTTTTCCTAGTTTGGTTTCACTGTATCTTGATTTGATCTTATATTTCATATATTTCAAGCGGACGATCCTGCAACATCATGCTCCATTGACATAAACGAGTTTTCCTCTTTTGTAGTGTTATAAAGGGTGTGCCGTTTAAAATCCGCAAACTCTCAAATTGCTCTAACTTTTGATCCGTTGGGTAAAATTAATTGAAATTTGTCGTTGACTTTAATGTGTATTATTTACGAAAAAGTTTTGCACAAGTATTTTGAGAATAAGGATCTGTTGCATCGTGCCATCGGAAAAAAAAGTTTGGAATCGCGAATTCTACGGTGTTTGGTATCATACAGGGTGCGGCAGAAAATAATGCAAAAATTTGTTCTATTTCTTTCAAATCCCCTTTTCAACTAATTCAAGCAATAAAATCAACATTTTCCAAGGCAGTTATCTTTATAAAGTCCTTTTAAACACTGTTCCGAAGCTCAGTAAGTCAGGAGGGTTTCACGGGTTGGTCACTTTTCTTGTCGATTTTCTCAACACAAATAAATCCTTTTTGCAGTTCACTGTCTTTAACAACGGAAATGTTTCTTCATATAATTTATTGCTAACTATTCAAATGCGTGATAATATAATTCACTAATTCAAAGTTTAATTTTCCTATGCTATTCAAATATTCATTAGAGTGCACAGTTTCAATCTTCACTGTAGCTAGTTCCACTATTTCTCGCTGCTGCAATTCTGCTAGTCTTCGCAATCTGAACAAGAGAGCCTCTGACGGTTTCCTTCGGTTTTTATATTAGCGGAATCATCGGAAGTCATCGATAACGCTGATGACACGACGTGGAGACACGTCATCGATTTTGGTTCAACGCAAAAGATGCCTATGTGGTGAAGTTCATCGTAATTGCAATGATGTTGATGACAGGTACGGTGAATTCGCTCCTCACGCATGTTGTACGAACAAACACATTGATTTAATGTGTCTTCCATTTTTATTAATAACATCCTCGAGCCGACGCCGGAAGCCAGAGCATGCTTTTAGGACGTAGTCCTCCGACATTGGCTGCCATGTGCGTGTTATGGTTGAGTTCAGGGTTTTCACACTAGTGTGTGATGTTTTGCAGGCTCGTGCTTCAACATACGCCCAAATCGAATAATCCAACGGATTAAGATCTGGACTGCTAGGGGGCTACAAATCCTTCGGCCAAAACTTCATGTTATCGTTCAACCATTGTTGGGTCCGATTGGACGTGTGACACGGCGCTCCATCCTGCTGTAGGACAACGTTTTGGTCCTCGGAGAAGTTGGCCTTCACCCAGGGAAGCACTTGGTCCTTTAAAATACCGATATACACTTCGGTATTGATTTTAACTCCAGCATCAATGAAAACAGGCGGCATTTTCAAACCGTTGGACGCCACCAAGCCAAACATCATGACACCAGCCGGATGTGTGGTTTGAAATTTGGGTTTCACTTTTTCCGGAACGTTCTCCATTTTCTGCTGTGAAATGAACCGGTCCGTGCGGCTGTTGGCCACAGCATCGATGCTGAAAAGCTTTTCGTTGGAGAACAGGATTATCATTTTTTCCTTCTTCAACAAGGAAAGCAATCTCTTGGAACGAGTCACTCATAGTTCCTTGACCCGGTCCGTAATCAAGTGGCGTTTCACTCTGGCTCTGGAAGATGCATGCAGGTCTTCCTTGATGATTCTCCGCATGGATTTCTCCGAAATATTGGCTTCCTTTGCAAGTTTTCTTATGGAACGCACCGGGTTGCGAGCAATTTTTGCACGGACCGATTTGATCACGTTCGGCGTGCGTGCAAAGCGCGGACATCCGCTTCCCGGCTTCCGCTGCTTAGGACCATCCTGCAGGGACTTTTTTATGTGGTAAACTGTCGCCAAATGGCACCCTACCACCTTGGCAATCTCTTTCGGCTTCTTCTGGGCGAGCAACAAACTGGTGATCAATTCTTTCGCGAACATTTTCACGAATTTGCAATAAAACAAATAGAATGTTTGGATGCAGCACTTGAAAGTAAACATAAACAAATACACTTTCGACAGAAATTAGGCACTAGCTACACGAATTAGCCCAATTCTCAAGTTTGAACATTTTCGCATTATTTTCTGCCGCACCCTGTAAATCAGTTTGAAGAACGTCTGACTGTTGATCGGAAGCGATGATCCGGGAAATAAGCCGTCAGGAAACCGATCGCTTCAGTTCAAGGTGTGGCTAAAAAATTGCATGTGAGCAAGACTTTCGTGCATAATACCATAACACGAGCTGGACAACGTACGTTTATGGTTCAGAAGTTCCCAAACCGTGACGAGAAACAGAATACGGTCGCAAAAAGTCTTGTCTGGAAGTTGTACGACCATAAATTGACGAGCTGCTGCAGTGCTGCGTAATGGATGCACTGAACATTTATTTTCGTAAATTAGCTTTCACTCGTTTCGTAAACATGGATTATGTGTATAGAACAAATGTCTCGTAAATTGTATGAAACATTCATATTGCTTGTCATCTAACAAAACTCAATCATTACACCTTTTTTGTACAATGCACAAAATGAATTTCGCGAAGACCAGCCAATCGCTGCTTCTCTTCGATCGTACTCATAAATATTTATCCCAAAATAGAAATTAAAACGCTGTCGAGAGTTAGAAGGTCATGCAAATTAATCAAGTAACTTCTCACGAGTCAACACCAGAAAGACGTTTCTTATTTATTGGTAGCAAATTACTCGTAGCTCTTAGTTTAGTTTCGCACAATGAATGAATCGACATGGAGTTTTCATAAGGACGAATGTCGCAAACGTTAAAAATGGCTTCTTCCGCAAATTTCTTTAAAATGCAAACTCGCTCAAGTAAACTACCACTTCTATTGTAAAGGGGAACTGATCTTCGTGGTAATTCACTGTGATTAAGTTGGCATACTCGAAATTTGCGGAAGAAGCCATTATTTACGTTTGCGACCTTGGCCCTTATGAAAACTCCATGTCGGAATGTTCTTTCTCTGTCAACAAATTCATAGTGCTTTTGACAGTTGCGCGTGTTGCATTAAATACGAAGGTAGAAGTACAAATCTGTTTCGTTGCAGAAATTTGTTAGTCCTACCTTCGATTTCGTAATATAAACGAAAATAAATGTCCAGTGTGACGAGACATATGTGAAGGCGGACTTTAACCAGATTCCAGGAAACCTGTATGTGACTGCCAAGGAGAACCTCCGGACACAGAAGATGTCAAAGTTCTCCAAGAATTTCTTAATTTGGCAAGAGATTTGTACTTGCGGAAAGCGGAGTACGCCTTTCGTTACCGTAAACACCATGGATGGACAGGTGTTTTCGGAAGAGTGTCTCCAAAAGCGGTTTCTCCCTCTCCTGAAGGCTCACGACGCACAGTTATCGGAGAAATTTTTTTCACGGTGAAATTAATAACTTCTAAGGTTAGGTTTCCGAATTATGGTGTTTTCTACAAAGTTGTATCTAAAAAGTTGGCCATCTTATGGTGATCTTTTCGAAGTTCCAAACTACTAACCTACTAAATTTTTGATCAAAGCACAATGCAAGGTTGTTTTCCAAAGGCAAGTTTGTAGGGAATATAATTTCAAGCAACTTCGCCGAAGACACAATTTTTCTAGCTCTATTTTTGACCATGATAGAGCTATTTTTCTGCTTTTTTTATTCTAACTTTTTTGTTTCTAATTTTGGGAAAAACTGATCTTCAGGCTAAATATAGGAAACGTTATAGCGCACATTTTTTCCGAAATTTTTATTCAAATACAACTAATCATTCAAAAGTGAGGGATAATTTTAACTAAAAATATGCGTTTTTTCTTTTCGATCTTATGATTTTTTCGGTGAGAATTGGCCAGAAAACAATCAAATTCTTGTTTTAATGCATATCAAGGAACCGAATGTTAATGACAGCTTAAAATCGGACATGTTTTTCGTTAAAATCACCTCTTACTTTTGAAAAATCAAATATGCCCAAACACTAAGTTCAGCAAAAACATGTATCATAGCTATCTCTACACTTTGTCTTGCGATTATTTTTTCCTAACATTTGAAACTAAACAGTTAGAAAGAAAAAACTGATTTTCAAGGGGCACCCTATTCTAAACCATCGAAATAGCGCCGAACTAAAGCAGTGCGCAAGCTCCGGACGCTCCAGTCGTGAATGTCGTTATTAATTACGCCATGAAAAAAGGCTTTTCCGATCACTTTGCGACAGTCCGGCGATCCTTTTTGGCCGGATTTGGCATCATGCAACTACACGAAGGTCGTACTAAAGTGGTATAAGGCGAATTATGTCCCCAAAAAACACACATCTGTCATAATAGGTTGCAGCAACTTGATTGTGACTTAATTGAGTCACACTGCAGTTACTTTGACTAAGTTGCAACAAGTGTGCTACTAGGGTCGATTTCGTGCCGAAAGCTATGAACCCCCAAACACTCCGGAAGTTCGCCCAATAGCAAAATACTGGGCCATTACGAAATAGCACCTTCTACAACGACCTAAAGTGGTGAAGAATGTAGAAGAAATAAAGAAAGCATGGGTTGGTATGCAAAAATATGTCGATTCCAAGGTCGTGAAGAATCTCATGGCTGGGGTTTAGGCCAAGGCTTGCGCATTCGGATATAAAGGCGAAATAAATTAAATGCTTGATGCCAAAACTAAAGGGTGTCCACAGTTAAATTGCATCACTTTCAATAAGCTGTAACATTTCGCCCTTTGGGTCGATTTCAACGAAATTTTTGGTGAAATGACCTCAGCGTGTATTGTTACACTGCGTGAGTTTCATTGTGAAATGTGTCGTAATTTCGAAAATGGAGTCGAAGGAACAGCAAGTGCGCGAGAACATTTTGCACACGCACCTCGACAACCCACTTCTTTCGCACCGAGCCATCGGAAAGATGTTGAAAATTCACCAGTCTACAGTGTCTCGTGTCATAAAACGTTTCGGGGAACGTTTAACTGTCGATCGGAAGAAGGTGAGTGTTCCGTACTGTTTGAAGGATCACAAGCGAGTTGCTGCCTTTAAACGCAAACCCAACTGTTCCGTTCGGGATCTCTGAATTTCTCGGCAGAACTTCACTGAAGTTCTCTGAAAAACATCCCTGAAGTTTTCTGAAAGATTACCATGAAGTTCTCTGCAGTATTTCTCTGAAGAACTGCCCTGAAGTTCTCTTCAAAACATCCCTTAAGTTCTCTGAAGAACTTCCCTGAAGTTCTCTTCAAAACATCCATTAAGTTCTCTGAAGAACTTCCCTGAAAGTCTCTGAAGAACTTCACTGAAGTTCTCTGAAAAAGTTTCAAGAAGTTCTTTTAAGGACTAACCTAAAGTTTTTTGAAGAACTTTTCTGAAGTTCTCTGAGCGAATTCCCTGCAGATCTCTGAAGAACTTCCCTGCAGTTCTCTGAAGAGCTTCGCTGAAGTTCTCTGAAAAAGATCCATTAAGTTCACTTAACGACTTACCTGAAGTTTTGTGAAGAACTTCTCTGAAGTTCTCTGAAGAACTTCCCTGAAGTTCTCTGAGAGACATTCCAGCAGTTCTCTGAAGAACTTCCCTGCAATTCTCTGAAAGATTACCCTGAAGTTATCTGCAGAATTTCTCTGAAGTTCTCTGCAGAACTTCCCTGAAGTTCTCTGAAGAACTTCCCTGAAATTTTCTGAAGAACTTTCCTGAAATTCTCTGAAGAACTTCCCTGAATTTCTCTGAAGAACTTCCCTGAAGGACTCAAGGACCTACCCGTAGGACTCAAGAACTTACCCGTAGTTTTGTGAAGAACATCTCTGACGGACTAACCCAAAGTTATCAGAAGAACGTACTAAAAATACCCATATTGGGGTAATCAGCCTCTTATGTGCACTAGCGATAAACATTCATTACATATTTAACAGGCAGACCCAAGCCACTTAGTGATATAATTCTGAACTATGAAGTCGACCGTCTGGAAGACCAAGATTACTCGAATAAATTTCCTGCATACCATAAATTCATACATGATCTAGTTATCAAAATATAGATATAACAATAAGTTCACATGAACACTGGCGCCACGGAGTGGACGAAATCTGATCTAATGAGTACACCATTCAAAAAGCTCTGACCCTTCAAATATCATTTTTGAAGATGCCATCTTATTATATGTCAATAATCTCGAGATCCAGATTATACACTAACTTCCAGATTATACACTAGTGCCATGTAGCGAATGAGTACTGAACTAATGTTCACACTCCCTAAAGGCCTTAAGCAGCCAAACATCCTTGTCGAAGACGCCAACTTGCTATATGTCAAGGATCTCGAGATTCAGATTCTAAAGTAAGTTTACATGCACACTAGCGCCGCGAAGTAAGATAATTTTGAACTTTACCATATTGAAGGCCTTGATCTACTGAACAACTTTGCACAAGAAAGTAACTTCCTATATAAAACGGATCACGAGATATTGTCTGATGAAACAACAATGGTCAATGCCCATATATCATTTGAGACCACCATTAAGGGCATCCGCGCATGTCGAGGGGCTACTGTACTATGCTGTCGTTTTCCTAAAATATGCTGACCGTTCAAGGTCATAACTTTTTATGGTAAAGTCGGATCTACACGCTTTCTTGTGCAAAATTATTTGTTACAGTCTGAGAAATTTCAAAAAAATGCGTCTGGAGCATTTAAATTTAATCAGAGGCAGTATTTTGAGTGGTTCTCAAAATATATCAACATTTCAATTTTTGATGCCAATTTGTGAAGAAAAATGCAATGGTTTTGGACCCGAGCTAACGGAAACTGGCATGGAGCTCTGGGTATCAAGACTTTTTTCGGATTTTGTCGACCAGTGTTATATAATGGTTGATAAATCATGTGTGAGAATCATTTGAGTGTTTCAAAGCAGTTTTATTTTAGTTTGTATTGTGAAATTTTGTGTTTGGTCAAGCGAATACAGCCGACAATGCCTCCAATCAGGAAATCAGGGAAAAACCGGACAAAGACTGCATTTAATTATTAGGCTTGCTTCATTTAGAATTGGAACAAACTTTTGCTCATATTGTGGCGCTCCTGGTGGACGGATTTGAAAGTTCTTGGCGTCCACGTGTCGGGAATCTTGTCAGCTTCACGTATGTATTTTTGACATTCCGCAAATCGACTGTACTTTGTAAACAATCAACATGGAAGCCGAAAGAAGGGAAAAAATTGTGCACAGTTATTTGGAAAATCCATTATGGTCTGCATCTAGGCTAGCTAAACAGCTGAAATTGCCCAGAAATACCGTATGGCGCGTTATCAAACGGTATAAGGAAACATTGACGACGATTCGGAAGCCTCAAGCCAATCGTCGGAGTGGAACTGTCGACCGGAAGCTGCGTGGTAAGATTTTGAAGACGATTAAGAGGAATCCCAATCTGTCGGACCGTGATTTGGCCAGAAAATTCGGTGCTGCCCATAGTACCGTGAGGAGAACTCGACTCCGGGAAGGGATCAAGTCGTATCGAGGTAGCAAACAGCCAAATCAGACCATAAAACAGAATAGTGTGGCCAAAATCCGTGCTCGGAAGCTATACGACCAGGTGCTGACCAAGTTCGACGGGTGTCTTCTGATGGACGATGAAACCTATGTCGAGGCTGACTTCGGGCAAATCCCAGGTCAAAAATTTTACTTGGCAACGGCTCGGGGGGATGTTCCAGCCAAATTTAAATTTGTTTTTGCCGACAAATTTGCACGAAAATTCATGATTTTATTTATTTGTCGTCGTCAATCAATTGTAGACCATTTTAATTACAATAAGTTCTTAACTTAACTTAAACCTAGCAGGCGCGGAAGTATTTTTCAATTTTTCTTTCGACATCGTAAAATCTATACTATTGCAATGGTTATTGTAACTAGCCATCATTTGATTAATCGGTCCATATTTTGCATAGTTCGTGCGATAATTATTTGTTGCAAATAACTGTCGATGTCTTAAATGCCTTGTTGGTGTGTAAAAGTTTAATTTTGATAGAATTTCCATTGAATCAACTCTGTGTGAGACTATATTATTTATAAATGACGCCATAGCAAATTCGCGACGCTCTTTTAATGTTTGAATATTGATAAGCATACATCGAGCCTTATAAGATGGTAAAGGAAATACAGTCCATCCTAGCTTTCTTAGTGCGTATAACAAAAATTGCTTTTGTACTGACTCTATTTTTTCTTCATGTGTTATTGTGAATGGAGACCAAACTATGCTACAATATTCTAGTATTGATCTGACATAAGCAATGTATAATGTTTTTATCGTATACGGGTCATGAAAGTTATAGCAGAAACGTTTAATAAATCCTAGCATGTTTTTAGCTCTGTTTATAATTGTGTTATAATGATCAATGAACGTAAGTTTAGAGTCTAAGACAATACCTAAATCCCTAATTCTATCACACTTCTCTACATTCTGATTGCCTAAAGTTATTTGTATATTAGGTATGTTTCGTTTTCGACTGAAGGTAATTAAGTTACATTTTTTAACATTCAGTTGTAGCAGACTTTTGTTACACCAAGTATGGAACAATAATATCTCATTCTTAAACGCGTTGATGTCAAGTTTCATGTCGTCAGCGTAAATTAAAAATTTTAGTTTCTTAAGAATAAAAGATAAGTCATTTACAAATAGAATGAATAAAAGTGGTCCTAGATGAGAGCCTTGTGGGACTCCCGAAGTGGCATGAATAGGTGTTGATTGGTTTCCTTTAAATTTTACAACTTGATCACGGTTGGTTAGGTATGAATTAAGCCATTTGAGGAGTTTGGGTTGAATTCCCATTTTTTGCAATTTAAATATAAGCATAGGTATATCGACACAGTCAAATGCTTTGCTAAAATTTGTGTACAAAACCTCTACATGGTTTCCGTTATCCATTGCTTCCAGAGAATAATTAACGAATTCTAGTAAATTTGTGGTTGTCGAACGACCTTTAAAAAATCCATGCTGATTAGTAGTTATTCTATTTTTGATTTGGTTAAATAATTTATCATTCACAATTGCCTCAAAAAGTTTTGGAATGCAAGAGATCAGGGCTATACCCCGATAATTACGAATATCAGATTTTTTACCAGACTTAAAAATAGGCACTAGAAATGAGCTCTTCCATAATTTTGGAAAATCTCCGGATTCCAGTGACATATTAAAAAGCCAAAACAATGGAGAAGTAAGCTCAGCTGCTAAAGTCTTCATAAACAAAGGAGGGACTCCCGAGCCTTTGGATGCATCTTAATGTTTTAGCCCGTCCAGGATTTCATGCACATAGATTTGATTCACGCTAATGTCACTGGAATTTTCAGGATACAACCCAGAGTATTGCCGATCACGATCTGCTTCTGAGTATGTTGTGTATGTTTCTTGAAAAAACTTGGCAAATAAATTGCATACATACGGGATGGAAGATTGTCTGATTTCAATTTGGTATTCACGTAATTAAAAACGTTTTTTGGAGAAGATTTAATTTTACGTTCAATTTTTGAATTATACTCCTCAAATGCAATATTCATAGCCACGTTAAGTTCATCACAGATGTTCAAATAGCTTTCTAAATTAACGGAACTGTTATGTTTTTTGTAAATTTTATGCGCTTTTTGCTTACGGTTTCTTAAATTTTTAATTTGTTTATTGAACCAAACTGGATCCTTTGAAAATACTCTTCTTCTACGTCTAATAACTGGTACTTCTTCGTGGATAATTGCAAACAACTTAGTATAGAACACTTCAGTTGCATTTTCAACATTATCTTCATTCCTAAATACTGTTTGCCAATCAATTAAGTTTAGTTTGCTTCTTATGTTAGCATAATTAGCTGATTTATAGTCAAGAACTTCCTCGAGTCCGCAATTAGGTGTCTCATTTCCTTGTACAAAAAGAGAATATTCTATTGCTGTATGAAATACTTCATTTCTCCATATTGGATTCAAAGATTCACTAACACAGAAGTCATCGAAAATATTTGTCAACAGAAAGTCTAAATAACAGTTCTGTTGATTTTTCACATGGTTTATTTGATGAAGTCCCAAATCAGCAATTTTGTCAAATATGAAATTAAGCGTCTCATTTTCCCCAATTATTGGAAGTAGGATGCTTTCATTATCAATGTCAGCAATAAAATCAACATTGCGTTGGTTAAAGTCACCATATATATGTACTTTTACTTCAGGGGGTTAACAAGACACAATTTCTTCGGCATTCGAAAAAAACTTATCATATATTTCCTTACGGGCATTGTTTGGAGGAAAGTACACTGAAACAAACACATGAGTTTCGTCTCTCATCTGCACTTTTGCCCATACATTCTCAAATTCTTTAAATTTTGTGGTAGTATTTATTTCGGAATTGAATTCAGTTGAAATTGCAACTAAAACTCCACCTCCTGACTTTTTTTCTGACCATTGATAATTACGGTCATCTCTATAAACATTATAATTATTACCAAAAACCTCTTCACTTCTTACACTCTCATCCCAACTAGTTTCATTTGCTAGAATCACGGTATAAAAACTACTAAGAACTTTACATTGAATTTCGCTGATCTTAGCAGCGCTTTTCATCCGATTAAAATTTTGACAATATACCGTGATTTCATTCGTGGAATGAGGGTGGGGTGAAGAGCTTAATGGACTTTGACTAATATTCACCTGTCCGAAATTTGTACTGTTTTGAAAAATGCTGTGATCGCCGGGCTGATTATCCGCATCGTCATATCCTTCCTCTGAGAAATTCGTCAGTTGCGTCGAAAACACGAATGATGAGCATGGCACTGGCACGTTTCACATGATGTAGCAGAATTTGAAGAGCAACCAGGGGACGTCCAGTTGGGTTGTCTGCCAGGAGAAGGTCGTGTAACTTCGTCATGAGCCGGGTAGGGATTCAGGATTTCCCCTCTCTGGAACTGTATTGGCCGGTGGGTAGTCGGTGTATCGAATGAGGAGCATCCCGGTGGGTTGGAAAATCTTTCCTTCGCTGCCGCAAGAAGTATTCTGTCCGGTGGTAGTAAGCTGTTATCGCTGTGATCCTTCTTGAAATTAAGAGCTCCGCCGTTGTTGCAGAAATTATTGGTGTACTGGTAGTTGTCTTGTGGATGTCTTGAATATTGATGGCGATTGTCTTGAAAATTGCTGGGCATACTGATTTGACTTCTATTGTAATGAGTATTGTTACTGTAGTTGTTACGCGATTGCTTTTTTCGCCTTCTTGAATTTTCGGCTTGTTTTTGTTGTTTTAAGCGATGCAATTCGCGTTTGTCGTAATCGGTCCAGTCAGTTTTCCATACTTTTCTCGTTCCAAGAAGGCGCCAGCCTGACTGAACCGGGTGAATATTATTGGCATCTTTCAGCTCAACTTCGAGCGAGTCTGCAGAGCCCGATGAGTGGGAAATAATTTTCGACTCAATTGCATTTACGTTAGCTGATAAAGATTTCAGCTCTTCCATTATGTCTGTTCCAAACATCGGATTTTTGAACATAACATTACCAGAAGCTATAAATTCGGTTGTGCTGCTAATCTTTTTAATACGTTCATTTAAAGATTTCAGGTCATTGGTTAAACCTGACGTCATTGATTCCATTAACGATGATAAATTTTCTTTAGATTTATTCATGGCAATATCACAAAGCGATGTTATGTGATTTTTAATGCCAGCAGAACCGCTGCTTTTGATCACCGTCAGCTCTTTTTGTATTTCGTTGAG
Source organism: Aedes koreicus (assembly GCA_024533555.2). Taxonomy (NCBI): domain Eukaryota; kingdom Metazoa; phylum Arthropoda; class Insecta; order Diptera; family Culicidae; genus Aedes; species Aedes koreicus. Next base: position 352,306 of record JAHHFK020004255.1, read on the forward strand.
CATATTCTCAAGGCGGCAGATTCCCTCATTCAAAACAGTAGCATTAATTTGCTTCGTCGCGCGATGGGTAACCTGCGTGTTGCTTTCCACTTTTTCGGCTAGTTCAGCCTGTTGCTTTGTCAGCAATTGAACTTCGAAATTAAGCGTTATGAGGGTTTGGCAGGAGCTGCAACACGGCAGCACATAAGACATAACATCAATTTTTTTTTCCTTTTTTCTAAGAGAGTTGCGCTGGACAGATACTCCCACGCAGGCGGCATGAAAGGCACGCGAACAACCTATGCAGGTCCACAATACCGCATCGGCGGTAGAATCGAGCAAGCAAATTTCACAGTTCATGACGAACAAAATGCGCATAAGCAAAAAACAAAACGTAGGTATGTAAAAAAAAACGCGAAAACACACGTGGCTAGGAACGAAATTAAAACGCGTCCGAACTGATTGACGATCGATTTTGTCTGTGTCTGATTTGGCAGGGCATTTGCAGCTGTGGCAAAAAAAAAAAAATTTTTGTTTAAAAAAAAAAAAAGGCGGCGGAACTATAACAAAAAGAGTGTCTCCAAAAAAAATTTTGGGGTTTTTTGGTCCCCCCGCCAACCCGGGGTTGTTTTGGGCGGGTTGGGGGGGCTGTCTTTTCGGAAAAGTGTTTTAGGGAGGGGTGGGGGGGGAGGGGGGGCGGGTGGTTCCAAAAAAACACCCCCCCCCCCCCCCCCCCCCGCTGCCGTGTTAAGAAAAAAGGGGGGAGAAAGAAGAGAGGGAGGAGGGGGGAGGGGGGGAAGGTCAAAAAAAAAAATAGGAGGGGGAGAAGGGGGGGAAAAAAAGAGAGAAAGGGGGGGGGGGGGGGGGTGCGCCGGGTGATGGGCGGGGTTACAGACGAGAATTCCTTCGAAACCGTGACGAATAATTTTATCCGTATTTTTTCTTAAAAGTATGAAGAAAACGCTACATTTGTATAAAAAAAATCTTGAATTCAATAATAAATAACTGAAATACAGGCAATTGTTTTTGTTCCAATTCTATCTGAAGCAAGCTTTAAACCAATCGAATGGGCTGAAGCTGCATCCATGAATAGCTGATTTTTGTGTTTATAGACCAATATTAAAACATATCGCTTGAAAGTCTCTGACTTTATTAAATGAGTTGTGTAACTTTTCGTGATACATACTACGAAAGTTTTCAAAGAAAGTGTATTATTAGAGTAACGCTTACTAAATAAGTTTGAATAAAAAATGTAATCGATCGCTGCATATGTATTAGGCTGAGTCCATGGACACATACCCAAGTCTTCTCCGTCTCCTTTACAAATCAGCTTCCTGTTATTTTCACAATGATTTAAGGGCCTGACTGACAATATCAAACAATGGCTTCTTCCGCAAATTTCTCGACATTGTAAAGTTCACCACATAACTTTTTTTTTTGGATTTACTTTCCGTCGGCCTATTTCCTCACATGGTGACAATCACCGACGCCAGGAAGACGACTCCATCACCTGGATCCTACCTATCGACACATGAATATGAGCCGGGACCAACGGCTTTACTTCCCTTCCGAAGGAAGACGTGACTAGATTTTTTCGCCTCAGAAAAACCACCAACGTCGACTGGAATTCAACCCAGACTCACTAGGTGCCAAGTAGCAGTCACGCATCCCACTACATCACCAACGCCTGCAAACCTTATTATTCCACAACGATCTTTTTGAAGAACAAGAGTCCTTATATCCGATAGAATTGACTTTATATCACGAGAAATCAACGGAAGAAGCCATTATTTACGCTTGTCAGTTCAGGGCTAGAAGCAGACCTTATTTTAGAGACTTGGGAACTATAATGAAAAAAAAATAGTACAATCTGACAACGCTGCTGTTGCCATTGCCAGTTCTCACCGGTATTCTGAATGCAGTGAAACGGAAAAAACCTCCGTTTGACGGAAAACAAACTGCGATGCACGCACGCCTCGTGCTCACTCGCCGATCTGCTGACCTCATCCGTTATTCGAGGCGTTGTTGGGTTGATTGTGAGCTGCGGTTGATGATGATGGTGATGATGATGTCGGGGATGTGAATGGATTTAGCCGAGTTTGTATGTTTGTTTAAAGCTCAACATACGTGCATGCGTGATCACCATGTGGCGCGGAGTTCAAGAGAAACTTGCCGACCTAATCTTTGTAAATCCATGGAAACGCGTGGTCAGTTTATAACTTTATACATAAACTTAAGCTCACGCAAGACGCTTTATAAACACCACAATCCACAACAATGTGTCATGGCGTGAACTCCAAAAGAACGTAGAATTTATGACACAATCCGCTCTGTCGCATTCACCCCGGCAAAAGAATACATGAATTATTCCCACATATGCACAAATTTCTCCCACTGGAACATTGTACAGCGGCGTTTTCGTAGCCTTTCGGTTCCGGCACGCAACACCACAACATGCATGCATAGCAGATGGGTTTGCTCTGTTAACACAATGCAAATTGGTGTGATGCGGAAAAATGACCTGCATATGATTTGTGTGAAAAACGGCGGCTGTCAATTTCATGCCTCGTAAAACCAGTGAATTGTTGCAATTAGCGATGGTTGAATTGCATTTAAATTAATTGATTTCTTTAGGTTTCGGATTTATTGAAACCACAACAAACAATACTAATCGATGATTATGTAATTGGTAGCGGTTAAACTAGTCCATTATACTCCGAAACTAAAAAAAAATTAGTAACACAACACCAAAGCCAGTGTCCGCTCCGGATGGGGTGGGAGAGAAGGGAGAACCATTTTTCCAATTTCCGGTAATGCTTCGGCTCCCATTTCGCCACTTATTGCGTTTGTTCGAAACGACCATCAGGAGAAAATATTTTAACCCGACTGGTTCTCGTCCGGAAGCTACTTTGCAGTTGGGGCGGCAGTAAAAGAAGCGTCCGGTAATAAAATGCCAGTTGAAACTAGAGAGTTTTACGAGATAAGTGGTAGGAGTAATGTTGTAACTTTACCCGTTGCTGTAGCTATGATTTTTTTTAGTTTTCAAGAGAAACGGTGCAGGTGCAGACAGGCAATCTCATCAAAGGTTTTACCAGCGGATTACCGAACAGATGTGATTTTGAAAACTAGCATGGGAGTAATTTTGTAGGTACTTTTGAACTGAATCGGATGAACATACTGTTTATTGATAAATGATTTCTTTACATACACAATTAGAAATTATGATTTTTACACGAGACGTAATTCATGTTTGTAAAAAATCGAGAAACCTAAAGAAAGATTTCGTGTAAAATTATGTCTCCTGAAACTGACACATACACAATTTGACAAAAGATGTGTTTGGTTGAATTTGTTTTCTCGTCTCTTTCAACTCATTCTTATGTGCTAAAGGACGCTTGCATGTGTCGGTCTCAGGAGACAGAAAATTACACGACATTTTGGTAGTGTGTAACATTGCATTTAGAAGAACAAACTGTGGCAATGTGGTCCAAATGGTACCAAAACGAGTCTTTTTCAAAATGCGATTTTGGAGACTATTTAAGTGATGTGAAATCTTGTAATGTTCTGAGATGGAGCCTTGATGTCTACGGCAAAGTTAAATGAAATGTTATCACAATAAAACTGACGGAAGACACCCCCACTCTGAACCTTGAAGGTGTCAAGATACAGCGTATGTGGGAGACTGTCTGTTCCTCCTCCATTTTTAATGCCAGTGTTGTTATGTTATGTTATAGAAATCTTTGCAACCGCACATATTTTAAGAAGAAACCAAATGTAAAATTCCTCAGACAAAGAATTTTTTGCACACGGTATTCCAGAAGTTCTTGTACACTTTCAAAATGAGTTTAAAAAAATGAGAAAATTGTTTTTTTCTGGGTTCATTTTATTGAAAGGAATGTTTATAAGAACCGTTTGCAACAATCATCTTGGAATGACTACCTGTTTGTACTACCAAGCTTCCCAAGTAACATTGGTAACACCATTCGGCTTTATTAAGTTTTATTAAAGTTTTATGAAAGCTACTCGAAATCAATTTGGTTTTATTACGGCACCAAGAGGTGCCAATAGGTTTCCTATTTTAGTCAGGTTTATGAGAACCTACACAGCTTGCTTACAACGATCTTAAAGCCTTCTTTCCCAAATTCCTTTTACTCCTATCAAAGATTTTATTTCGACTTTGTGAACTCGTAAAATGCTATAATGAAATGTCGTTTTAGGACTCATTGATATTATCTTTTATGGTCAGTTGAAAAAGCATTTTAAAACCATTTTGCCTCTAGTAAATGCATTAAACGGCAAATTGGCATTGAAGGGAGTCACCATAGGACCAAATAATTTTATTATAGTCATTTCAAAGAAAAATTGGCTTTATGGCAAAACTTTGATTTTTTTCCAATCGCCATATTGAAATAAAATAAAGAATTGAAATGTGGAAAGAGAAATGCATCAAATTTTCAATAGTATACAAATAAACTGTAGATCCGAGCCTGATTTCGGCATTCTTATAGATAACCATATCCAATTCCATCAATATCAGGAAATTCATGATTAATTTATCGAATATATTTGTTTGAATTTGGTTTATGTTGTTGTAAATTCGCATAATTTCCGAGGCGCATTAATTTTCGGCTCTTATCGTGCCAATAATTTGGAGCATAATCGCTGTAGAAAACACAATTTGTTTTGGGTATTTTGCTTTCAAACAAAATGTTCCGCAACACCAAACCTTTTTTTTACTCCTAAATGAATCAGACGAGCAGAGAATCGAACAAAGCAGAACAAAAAAAAAACAACCTTGATATCACAGTGAAGCTTGACAGCTGTGGTCATTTGGCCACATGCTGGTTTTCATGGCAGCCAATAGGGTTTTATGAAGGTTCTCAAGTGGTCATAACATCTCTCACTAGAACATTTTCAAAATCTTTATGTTCTTATAAAGGTTTTATTAACTTGTTTTCACAACCATCTATAGAGTGGGCCATTTTGTACAAATTTCGGCTTTAAAGAAGCATTGAGGAGGTGTTGGTAGGCAGAACAGTTTTGCATGTAGTTTTATCATCAAAGCTGGGAGGAGTGTTATACGGGACAGCGTTATCAGTTGATTTGTAGCAGCCATGGCGAAAACAGTCAAGCAACTACGCTCGATAGTTTCCTCGTACTGCCACTCCGGAGCGAAGAAGTTAAACCTTCGCCGGATATAGCCGATCTGGCATTTACAGCATCCTCTTCCTTCTGGATAAAAGCGAGAGCGCCTAAAAGAAGCCTGGTTCCGGTCGCCACGATCGTAAAGTGCAGCAGAAGCAGAAGAGGAAGATGACATGGCAATGTGGCCTCGGTTGAACCGGCCAACCAGTGAAGAAGTACTTGCGCAAGATGTACATTATTAGGCGGGAGCGTTAGTCGAGGCCGGTATTGTTTGAGCAACAGGCACTCGCCCAGTAGGTGCTGGTGAAAAGCATCTTTCCGGTGAAGCGCAACGTCGTTGTCATAATGGATGACGAGACCTACTTGACGCTGGACGGCAACGGCTGGCAGGGGACCGGATTCTTTACGTTCCCTACCAAGGAGGTAAGCATTGACGCCAAATAAATCTCGCACACCAAGTTCCCGAAGAAGGTCCTTCTGTGACTGACGATCAGCAGGGAATGTGTAAGCCGTTGTTTTTTTCCTTCGGCGTATGCTGCGAAAGGGGAGATATACAGTACGAATTGTCTGTCGAAAGGTACAGCCTTAATCAAGAAATATCACACGAAGGAAGATTTGGTCTTTTGGCCGGACCTGGCCTGGGCCCATTATGTCAAGAGATCACTGGAGGAGATGGAACGACTGAAGATAAGCGTTGTACCGGAGACCACGAACCCTCCTTGCTGAAACACAATTCTCCAACGCCCCCCAGCTGCAACCGATAAAATGATTGGAAACGGAGGATCTACTTCAATAATTTCGTGGCCAAAATGGAGGAGCACCTGATTGTCAAGGACACGGGAGAGCTAAAGAACATGCCGACATTGATCTTTTTATCGGCCATGATTATGGTTCTGGCCAATTGCTGTAAAGCCGACCGGCAGAGCGTCGAAGTATTTGTGTAGAAGACTTAATAAACGTAGGATTAAACTATCTTCCGTTAGTAGTAGAACTGATAACACGTTTACATTTGCTGGATTCTGTATCCTGGAACCAATTGCAAATATCTAGAACTAGATTTGAGAGAAAAATGCCACAAACGTGCCAAAGTGAATTTTGATTCGGTGTGCAGGCCTAGTTTGTAAATTAATCGGTGCAAGAAGAGTGTATTAGACACAGATATCATGTTACTTCCGGAAGGTTTCCGACACGTCGGCGGCGGCTGGGTTGATGTTGTCGAGTGCCGACGGCAGCAGCTGCGGGTCCAGCAGGACTTGGCCATCTAGGACATCGAAGAGAGCTGGTTTGCAAAGCAACAAATAATTTATTTCTACCATATTTTGAAGACAATATCTAATATCCTGTTTTATTTTATTTTGTCTATTTTGTTTTGTTTTGTTTTTCGTTATGCTTGTCTATTTTCAGTCACATTTGAGCGGTCTATTGCTTTTATCGGATGGTGTAGGTATGTACTTTCAGCGTATCGTTAACCAAAACGAACCCTGCTGCTAACCCTTCCCCAACTATCCAACATCTCAGTGATTTCTCGTGGAAGTGCAGAGGATTTCTCGGCTTTCTCCAAAGCGAGTATCATGTCAACACGTTCCTTCCCATTCCCTACTTGACCAGCATTCGGGCACGGCCGGCGCCGGTATTGCTTTATGATGGGTCACCAGTTTTTACACATTGAAGATGTATGTTAGTCCCAAACGGCTATACGGCTGGTATAAAACTAAAACTGTTACTTGGGTTACCTAGGTAGCTCTTAGTATTCAAAGCAGTGACCCATGCCGGCCCGCTGTACCTTAGTATGGATAGGGCGACACTGGCCAGGAGCTAACGATTGCTCCCTTGCATCGCCGAGCCATTCGACATCATGCAGGATAATGCCGATATTGCCATTGAGGCTTTCTTGCAGGCGTTATCGACGTGGCTGATAAAGGAAATGCTTGGCGATCATAGCCCCCGGATACCTCAGGGACCTCTTTAAAGCTATTGTGCAATTTATTGCACTAACCGTCGCCTATTGATCCGGATTGCGGTTGTTAACAACCGTAACCTCAGTCTTGTGATAGGAAAGCTCCACTTTCCTAGAGCTCATCCATCTCTCCACAATGCCAATGGAGTGTGAGGCCGTTAGCTCCACCTCTTCGATGGATTCACCATTTATCTCGAGAGTGATGTCGTCTGCAAACCCGACGATCCTCACCCCATTCGGGAACTTGAGTCGTAGTACCTCATCGTACATTGTGCTTCGTGCGGTGATCTGGACATGCCTCTGTCCAACCTCTGTATTTTACACCAGTACTCGATTCTGGAAATCAATTCCTAGAATTTTTTACAGGTACCCAGGAAACTGGAGGCGTTGGAGCGAGTTGACGATAGCCACCCAACTGGCGCTATTGAACGCATTTCTCACGTCAAGGGTAATCACTGCACAGTAGCGAACTCCTCGCCTCTTGCGCTGGATTGCCACTTCAGCCGTCTTGGTGACGGACAGAATGGCATTCACCGTCGACTTGCCTTTACGGAAGCCAAACTGGTTGTTTGACAGACCACCCGTACCATCCGTGTACTTTGTCAGTCTGTTGAGGATTACCCTCTCAAGCAGCTTACCCGCTGAATTCAACAGACATATAGGTTTATATGCCGATGGATCACATAATTGCTAGACTTACCGTCTTAAACTGGTACAAAGTGCTGACCTTGTATTTGTTCAGCTTTGACATCATATAGGACGACACAAAAAAAAGTCGAGAGGATTCAAATCTGGGGAGCTGGGAGGCCACAAAGTTTTGTCCAGAAAGTCGATTAAATTGTCCCGACACCAGACTTGGACCACATTTGCCGTGTGAGCTGGTGTACCATCCTGCTGGAACACGTAGTGCTCCGTAGAGGCTTCAGAGACTAGAGGCAACAACCTTCTCCAAAACCTCAGTTTTGTAATACGCCGCGTTGATCTTGGCGTTTTTTTTTTTCAATAAATGCCAAGAGGAGCTTACCACCTTTGCATACTGCCTGCCAACCCATCAGCGACGCTGCACTTTGGAACCGAGGAAAGTTTATATTCGATTCAGGAATTATGTCCCTCGTTGGTGTCCATACGCGGTCATTTTGCTCATTGTGCGGTGCTGCAGTACTAACAGCTTCTCGTCCGACAAAACGAATTCCTGATCAACGTGCATGGAGAGGATCATCTTGGCTCGATTGAACCGCTTTTTACTGGTAGCCTCCAAAACGCCATTGACCTTACGTTTTTTGTAAGGCTTATAACCAAGGTCCTTGCTGAAAATGGTTTGGGCGGCCCCGATGGAAACGTTGAGGTCAGCAGCCGTTTTCCGGATTGAGCGGTTCTTTTTGCGCCGAATCCGCTCGCTCATGACCTTGATGGCACGTGGCGTCCTCACCGAATGCAGCCGACTGGATCTCACACGATCATCGGTCGAGGTCGTCTCCTGGTATCGCCCGCTGGTCGTTCCGCTTGACTCCATGCGATTTCAGCAGCCGGAATATAATGCTGGGTCGTTCACCGTTAAAAAAAAACCGCTCCATTACGATGTCCCGATACTCTTTTACCACGCGTAACAAACGAACAACAACTGACTGAATATTAACACCACGCAAATCCGTTTACGTATGTACACACTACCAAAATGTCATGTAATTTTTTTTTTCTCCTGAGACCGACACATGCAAGCGTCCTTTAGCACATAAGAATGAGTTGAGAGGGATGTGAAAATGAATTCAATCGAACACATCTTTCTCCGAATTGCGTATGTGTTAGTTTCAGGAGACAGAATTTTACATGAAATCTTTGTTAACGTTCCCCGACTTTTTACAAACATGAATTACGTCTCGTGTAAAATTCATAATTTCTAAGTGTGTATGAAGCTTAAGCTGACACCAATACCGATACAGAATTTGTACATGGCACATGACTACACAATGTTGTGTTTATTACAATTCTTAAAAAATGTTCCTTACATTTATAAATCATGAACAGGACAAGATTCAATGGGTAGTTCTTAATACTGTTGAAATTACATTACCAACCAGGTTTTGCAAAACGTGTTCTTTTTTCTCATAAAGATGAATTTGTTGTACCAGATTGTGATTTCACTGCCAACGGGAAGCATATCATAGATACTCAGAGATTACTTTTCAACAATCTGAGTTGGCTAAGCAAAGAATCTACAAACCTATCACGCCAAGGACTTATGTTCAAATCCCACGCTTAGCATTGTTAAATTTTTGTATGAGAATGATTTTTTGCGCTTTTTACGTCACATTAAGGTATGAAATAAAGTATTATACACTTATATAGATAACCTGCATTTGTCATTTAACAGTACTTTCAACTTGTTTATTACAAGCTGTGTTGCTTGGGTTAGATCAACGCAGTGAAGTTGAAGTAAATTTGTTACCATGTATCAAACGCATAAATCAAGTGTCTTAATTTTGAAATGCCGCGAAGGAATAAACAATCCAAGATGTAGCTGTAGGAATTTACGAAGCTTATCAATATCAATCATCAAAAAAATATATTCTCCAGGATACGACCACCTTCTGGATGAAACGTTACATGACAGAAGTGTGCCTACAAAAAAGCTGTGTATTGCAAGTATTGAAGTCTCCTCCGATGAAGACCGGCCTTCTGCCGATGAGCTTTTCAGTCAGTGCATCCAGCATCTGGTAGAACTGCTCCATGGTCCACCTTGGGGGTGCATAGCAGCTGCATACAAAGATCCCGTTGATTTAGGCGATCAAGAACCCTTCGCATGAACTGGACACTACTTCCTGGATGGGGAATCTGCTCATCACTTGTATCGCAGCCATCACCGCTCTATCTGCTACCCATTGTGCGCACGCGTGTGTGTGTGTGTGTGGGGAGGGGGGGGGTTAGTGTGTGCGCGTGCGTGTGTGTGTGTGTGTGTGTGTGTGTGTGTGTGTGTGTGTGTGTCTCGGCACGTGCTCCTTCTTTTTTTCTAAAGCGAGTAATGGCGCTATAAGCATAAGCCATAAAAGGCTAGGACAAGAGTTCGTGCTCATGTCTCAACCGACAGACAAGCTCTCACGTAAGAAGAGCCTGTATACAAGTAGGAATCACCTGTGTTCCAGCCCAGATAAGCGGCAACAAAGGAGTACATTTCTTTCTTAGGTTCTCAACTCCCAACGACCTATATACGTATAAATAAACATACATTGCTAGAAATTACTATACGCTCATGGTTATTATTCTAATTGTTTTTTTAATCGAAGGTTAAATGCTGTATGTTATAATTGTTTACTTAAGTGGGTCATGAGATGAGTTATTTTAACAAGACATTTTTTGTTCCATCCCAAGGGTACTAAACTGAAGAAATTAAACATTTTTTGGGATGGGAAATTCTTATAAGGAGTGTATCGACATACATTTGCAATGTACGCATGTATTTGTGATTGTTTTTTATGCTCTGAACACTGCATGCTGTGCGTTTGACTGTCATGAAAACATATCAGATTTTGTACAATGGAATGCATATGTATGTATACGTAAAAAGCAATCAATTATAGCATTAAGTTCGGGCTAAAATCATCAAAAGTTTAAAATACGATATCTCAAATACATCAAAATATGTATCGGGCATAATTTCAGAATTGAAAGGTCACATATGGTACTTTCTGAAACATGAGTAATTTTTTGCAACAACTTGCATTTTTTTGTGAAAATTAATTTTGAAATTCATGATATTTTTCAAAGTTTTGGCTAATATTTCGCTTGTTATGTCCCAAAACTATGCGAACATTTCCAAAACATACGCAAATTATAAGGTTCAACACATAAATGGTCCCAAAAATAACATATTTGACGAAAATATGAAAATTAGTAGAAAAAACGTAAATTTCAGTTAAATTTTACAAAACTAATCGTAACTTTGTTATTTGTAGACATAGAACTTTGATGTCTTCGGCAAACTTTCTTATTATTTTATGCTCTACAACTTTGCCTAAGACATCAAACCGCTAGAAGGCGAAATAAAAAAGTTAGTATCGCCGCGCCGCCCTTGCGGTGAAAATTGGAACTAATTTTTATTACCAAATTGTGGCGCAACAATGCTGAAGCAATCATCTTGATAAAATGCATGCTCAAAGCGCTAGAGGTTTTGTCTTGCTAATTTCGTCTCCTGGCCCACTGTGCATTGGATGGTATATCGAACTGCTCCTCAGCCTCGAAGACATTTTCGCCAACATCCTCGACAAATGCCGAATCATCTCCAATGTTGTCATGCAACGACAGTGATTCCTCCTGATTATCACTTCCGGCATCAATGTTCTGCGAATCGAAAGGCAACAGCGACATCTCATAGAGCTTTTGAATGACCAATCCTTCTTCACAAATCACAGATCCATTATTTAGTCCATTTATGCGCTCTCTGCCAATGCAATCTATCGCAGGTTGGATGGTTAACGTTGGAATGATAATTGAATCTTCCAGCACAACTGCTCCTGTAGCAAGCTGGAAATCAGGAAATTCCTCTTCCGGTGCTGCCGCACCCGGATTCTGTTCAACCGTCTCGGCAACGTCAGATGCTTCGGGGTTCGGTTCGTTTTGCGCGCTGTCTTGGCGATTGCAACACGTCAGGAAAGTGCTTCAACGACAGAATTTATCCTCCTTGTTCCAACCGCCAGTTTGCTACAGCGCTCTTGAGTGGCTTGAATATAGCAACATCAGCAGGTTGCGTAATTCTGGTAGTATTTGGATACAACGCAATTAGGATGATACCCAAATCCAAACATAACTCGGCCACCTCCGCAGCCATATGAGAGGAGTGGCCGTCGACGAAGAATAGCACCGGGAACTTAACCTTTTTCTTCAGCAGGAATGGGTAAAAAACATTCCGGATGTATAACATGAAGTTGATGGCGTCCATCCAACCTTTCAGGCTTTTTCCGATGCCCCAGTCTTTCGGGAACAGACGAAGGATCCGTCAGCTCCAAATGTAAACATTGTGGTTATGTTCTTGTGACCGTCGGCATGCTCGCACTCATAGACATTTTTGCTGCCACGACTAGCGAGCACGGTTTTCGTCTTCGGATGTAAGAAGAACGACGTTTCATCGCCGTTGTAAGCTCGGGATGGATCCAATGTTGCGGCCTCTTCCTCTAGATAGGATGTCAGTTTTGCAAACCAACCACGAATGTCGGCCTCTGTTACTTTTGCGCTGGCGGAGGATACTGATTCAGGCGTTCGGAAAGTGATTTCATTGTGACGGCGAAGGAATCCCTTCATCCATTTACGACCTACAACAACAAAATTGTTAGTTAGATCTGTCCATTTCTGGTGTTCTGGTACACATGGTACACATCTTCTTACCTGGAGCATTGTCCGTGAACAGATTGGGCTGAGAAACGATGTCAAAGAACGTTTTAACTTTGTGCAGCAACTTCACAAGTTTTCGCTTCTCATCCTCAGTCAGCACTGTTTTTGGTCCTTTCCGAACTTTTGTTGTCTATTTGTCCATTAGATTGCGGAATTCCGTAAGTCTTAAACGCTCCGTACAATGTCTTCTGTTTCGAGGTGACTAATACCATGCAGCGGGCGATCGCCCCTTCATTGTATTTTGGAGCAGTTTTCGCTGACGAATCCATTCTACAACAAGCTTAGATCATGTAGATGCGTATAATTAATGAATATTTATTATATTTACCCGTTTTCACACCAAAATCGAGCAAAATCTTCAACTTTTTTGCGGTTTGCGCTGACGGGTCACTTGTTAGCATTGAAGTAGCACCACTATGGAAACATGTGTGTTTTTGGTGCCAATAATGGCACAACGGGAGAATTCGAGGAAAATTGATAAAATGTTGTAAATATGAACTCGATTTGACGAAATTGAATGTATTTTAGTCTGTTAGAGTTTAAGTGATAATGTTTACATAGTTTAACAACAATCTATAGTGTTAAGAAAAATAACAAATTCCTTGAGAAAACTTAAAGCATGCAGTAGAGCGTCTACACTTTTTTTTCGGGTGTGTTTTTCTTGGTCGTTATTTTATGAAAACAACCGATTTTTAGCTCAAACGCGGCCTTTAAACCAAGTTAAGGGTTTGTAATTGATTAGTTTGTGTAATTACATTCTATTTCCTAAAATGGATGCATTTAAACCAATACAACCACTATTGGTACTACCTCCACTATGGGTACACTTACCCTAGTACCGAATTAAACCAACAGTACGGAAGCTATTGAAGCCTTTGTCAAAGCGTGATAGTGGTTTACATCATTGGGAGAGCAATCCATTTTTGAACTACACCTAAAGGGTGTTCCGATCAAAATTTGGTCAAACAGTAATGTGTGTGAGTCGATCAAAGTTTTTATTAATAAGTCAAATTCTTTTTCTTTTTCAAGTTCAGTTAATACAGAATACAGAAGAAATAGTCAGCTATGCTTCCTTTTTACCGAATGCGAATTGCCGGGTCTTTCGTTTAACACCTGCCATAAGATTTTGTACAGTCTCCTAGTCCACTTTATTCGCCGCAGAACGCCAGTTTGCCTTGAACTGTTTCTCGTTCACAACAGCTTTTTGAGTCTTTTTAAGGTTCCGCTTGACGATGGCCAAATATTGTTCGATTGGGCGGAGCTCTGGCGTGTTGGGAAGGTTCTTGTCCTTGGGCACCACTTGAACGTTGTTGGCAGCATTCCACTACATGGCCTTTTTTTCCGCAATGGCAAGATGCCAAATCCGGCCAAAATAGAACGGAACAATTGTGTCGCTTCAGGAAAGGCAGTAGACGTTTTTGTAGGCACTTGTTCAGATAAATTTCCTGGTTGACGGTTCCGGTCGCAATGTAAACGTTGCTCTTCAAGCCACAGGTACAGATGGCCTGCCACATCAGATATTTCTTCGCGAACTTTGACAGTTTAAAGTGCTTGAAAATATCTGTCACCTTTCCCCGTCCGGTTGCCGTATAAAATTCCTGTCCAGGAAGCTGTTTGAAGTCTGCCTTGACGTAAGTTTCATCGTCCTGTACCACGCAATCAAACTTCGTCAGCATCGTCGTGTACAACTTTCGCGATCGTGCTTTGGCCGACGTGTTTTGTTTATCGTCACGATTTGGAGTCACCACTTTCTTGTAAGTCGACAGTCCTGCTCGTTTTTTAGCTCTATCCACGGTTGAAGGCGCCACTCCCAGCTTCTTTGCGATATCTCGGACGGAGAGGTTGGGGTTCCGCTTGAAACAGCGGGCAACTCTTTTTGCCGTCGATGTGGCCTCCGGCTTTTGATTTCCCCCCGACCAGCTTTCCTGGCTGTCGACAAACGTTCACCGAACACTTTTAATACGTTGGTAACAGTTGATTCAGCCACATTCAACACTTTCGCCAACTTGGCGTGAGAGTAGTTTGGATTTTCGTCATGCACGTGAAAAATTTTGATGCGTTGCTTTTCTTCCTTCGACGATATTTTGATAACTGAAGTGCTAATCTCAAAATCAAAGAAGCATTGCGCCTACACGCACACATCTTCAAAATGAGGGGTGTGCAAAGTTTTTTAATGCACGATGAAAGGAAATGCGTCTGGTTTAAGTCGTCCAAATTTTGATCGAAAGACTCTTTGACAGTCAATTTTAACCAATACAAATTAACAGTTTTTTCAGTCTTGGTTTATTTCAGCTGGGTTATTTTAACAGCGGAATTGATTATACCCGTTTTGAGTGTATTCTTTTGACAGCTAATCACTGAAGATAAATAAGCGATTGCTTGTTCGATCGTTTGTTTATATTTATCAGCTACCATGGAAGCATGTTTTATGGAAGCAAGTTTCAAAATTACATTTGCAAAAGCTAAGACCGTGTCAGATATTCAATAGCTTTAAGCATTTCGAAGTGAGTAAGCGTTTTGTTTTTCGTACCTTGAAACGGTTCAAGTAAACTGAATATGTCCATATTCAACACAACGGAGGTGCCAGATGAACTGCCAGAACGAAGATCAAGATCAAATGTGTGAGGGAGCGAATAAGACGTAATCCAGCCGTATCTGGCCATAAATTGAGCAAACAATTTCAAATGTCCCCTGTTTCAATGAACAGGCTCCTCAGACATGATCTGGAATGCAAGCCGTACACGAAACAACGGGTTCACGTGTTTGCGGAGCGTCAAAAGCAAGCCAGGGTCCAAAGAAGCAGAAATCTTTTGGTTCGGCAAGGTGACTGTGAAATTTTATGTTCAGATGAAAAGCTCTTCCTCCTTCATGACAGTCATAATCAACAAAATGATATTGTGTATGACAAAAGTCTTGCCAATATTCCAAGAGATGAACTAGCTGTGGAACGCTATCAGAATGTATCGAAAATCATGATATGGGCGCCGTTTCTTGAAAAGGAAAACTTCCTCTTCTTTTCATCTGCTTCCTCATGCTTCAACGCCGTATGGGAATACACCATACTGTTTCCAACAGGACTCAGCTCCAGCTCACAAGGCATAGAAGACAAAAGCGTGGTACGCGGAAAATTTACCCGATTTCATCACAAGCGAAGAATGGCCTGCATCTTCACCGAATCTCAACCCACTTGACTACTTTGTTTGGGGTTATATGCTTCAACATATAGGCCCTACGAAAGGGCTTACTTTAGATCAATTCTAGAAACATTTGGTTGATATTTGGGACCAAATTCCTCAGAAAATCGTGCGTGCCAGCTGCGGTGGGTTTACAAAGCGTTTGCGCAAAGTTACCAAGGAAAAAGGCGAGAGGTTCGAATTGATGTTAACATTGGGAAAACAAGCATGTTTTTTAAACTCTGCTTATTGGCCGCTTTGAGTCGATTTAAACCAACTGTAGAAATGATGTAAGAGCCACTCAAAAAGTGTGATGGGCGATTTCTTCGTTGGGAAATAAGAAGAAAAATGTTACTCTAAAAACCGATTTTGACCGATTTCAACCAACAGCCAGAATGCTATTGTGGTAACTCACACTGTATGATAGTGGTATACTTCATTGGGGACACAAATAGCTTTTGAACTTCGCCTAGTAGCAATTTTGAACAAATGTATACCAGCAGTACAGATGCGACCTTATAGAAGGTCGATGGTTTTTGAGTCGACAAAGATACTGCAAAATGTAGTATGTAATAATGGAGTTATATAAGCGTGTTACTCACTTCAACTGGATAAACTTATATTTTTCCAGCAGCCAGCAAAGTCAAATTCTACGTAGAGCCGTTACGAAGCCCGGAGAAGACTAACGGAAAAGAGGAGGATTTCGTTCATGCTCATTCATCGGAACTAAATCGAAAAGCCGACCGTGAAGTCAGGAAGGATGAGGTAAGGTGCTTTTTCGGATACTTCCCGTAACTCTCGTTTACGGTTTACGGCCAAAAACGGTGGGGTGGACCCGTAAGCAGAGACACCTACGTGAAACCGGGGGAACATAAGATTCTCCTTCCAACAAATCAAGCAACCCAATTCACAATACTTATTAAGCTTTCAACGGGATGGCTTGTTAAGAAGAGCGCGTCACTCTATCTGAAACTGCTGGCATAGAATTCACAGCGTCACAATCGAGTCGGTAGGATAAAGAAAATGATACTGTTTGTTCTCTCCTACTCACCGGTTGTCATACCACTCCATTGTCCTATTCAAGCTTGAGTGATCTCCCTCTCTTCCCAATATATATTCATTGTCATATAGTAGTAATGATAATAACAATTCCATTCCTAATTACAAGTCTACAGATTGTTGTCCTACTGCAATTGTAGAAGAACTTACGTATCGTGAAACTGTTAAGTTAAGACAATGTTTTCATAATTGCCCAGAATTTTGCAATTGGACGAAGTTCCGGTGAATTTGGTGGGTTCATATCCTTTGGCACAAAATTGACTCCGTTGGCTCGGTACCACTCCAATACGTTTCGAGCGTAGTGGCAGGATGCTAGATCAGGCCAAAACAGAGTTGATCCTTTGTGCTTCTTAATGAATGGCAAGAGACGCTTCTTAAGGCACTCTTCCGTGTAAATCGCACCGTTTATTGTTCCGGAAGTGATGAAGGGAGCACTTATTTCACCACATCCGCAAATCGCCTGCCAGATTAGAAACTTCTTTGCAAATTTCGATAGTTTCTTCTTTCGAACATCCTCCGGAACATCGAACTTCGACTTGGCAACGAAATATTCTTGCCCAGGAAGTTGACGGAAGTCGGCCTTGACGTATGTTTCGTCATCCATCACGATGCATGCAGCTTCGTGTAAAGTTTCCGGGCGCGGGTTTTCGCAGTGATGTTTTGTTTTTCATTCCGGTTTGGGGCTTTTTGCACTTTGTAAACATGTAACCCAGCACGCTTCATGGTTTTCTGCACATAACCGACTGACACCTTAGACTTTTTAGCGACATTTCGAATTGACATGTTTGGACGGTTCTTGAATTGTTGTACGACTTTCCTGGCCATTTTACTGTCCATTGGACCACTTTTACGACCACTCCCTTCCTTCCTTTGGACACTCAGACGCTCCTTGAAGGTTCTTATTACACGAGACACAGTTGTATTTGCAATTCCAAGCCTTTTAGCAATCCACCGGTGGGACGCCCCTGGATTTTGATTGTGAGTGCACAAAATTTTCTCACGGACAATTTCTTGTTTCGACGACATGACTGGAACTACTGAATGTATAACTATGAAACTTGGCAGATGTAAATAATACACTATGGATAAGATCTACTCAAATTTCTAGGTTTTTTACTCATACGATTCAAAAGTTACAGAAGATTTTCTGTGTGCCATTTTTATCGAATACACCCTTTATAAGGAGTGTATCGAATATAAGCTATCCACATACATTTGCGCTGTACGCATGTATTTGTGATAGTTTTTTATGCTCTGCATGCTATGCGTTTGACTGCTGCTTTCTTTTGTTTACTTGTTTGTGCGGTTCAAATTCTGCGTTTTCAAAATGTCGCGTATTGAAAAAGAAGTGAAAATTAAGGTTCTGGACACATGGCTAAGTGAGAAGGGTATTACTATGCGAAAATTGGCGAAGCGGTTTGGAATTCATCATGCGAGTGTTAAAACCATCATTAATAAGTTTGGGGAACACTATTCTTTGGATGAGCTACCAGGAAGAGGCAGAAAACTCGGTTCTTCCAACCCGAAACTGGAGCAGAAAGTGGTATCTCTAATCATGAAGAATAAATCAATATCAATACGTGATTTGGCCAAAAAAGCAGGAACGAGTGTCGGAATGATCCAGCGTATCAAGAGGCGAAACCACCTGAAGACCTACAAGAAGCAGAAAATCTCGAAACAAAGTGCAGAACAGAAGAAGCGAGCAGCATCAAGGGCCCGGAAATTGTATTTGCGTCTTTTGCAGCGTCCGGATGCATGCGTTTTGATGGACGACGAGACCTATGTAAAGGAGGACTCAAAAACCCTTCCAGGTCCACAATACTTTACTGCCGTCGTTGGGGAGGATGTGAGCGATGCGGACAGGTCGATTCAAGTGGAGAAATTCGGTCGAAAGGTACTGGTATGGCAAGCAATATGTTCCTGTGGTTTGAAGTCAACCATCTTTTACACTACCGGAACTATAATTGCGGAAATCTATCGATCTGAGTGTCTCCGGAACAGATTGTTGCCTTTATATAGTACACCTCTACTGTTTTGACGGGATTTAGCGTCGGCTCACTATGCCAAAACCACTCTCAATTGGCTTGCGGAAAAGGGTATAGATTTCGTTGAGAAAAACCATATTGCCCTCAGCTTCGACCCATCGAACGTTACTGGGCAATCGTGAAGAGGGTCTTCAAGAAAACTGATAAGGCAGCTGGGAACATGCAGGAGTTCAAAAAAATGTGGGCTCAAGCGTCCAAAAAATGCGATGCAACACTTGTCCG
The DNA here is from genome assembly GCA_024533555.2 of Aedes koreicus. Lineage (NCBI taxonomy): Eukaryota > Metazoa > Arthropoda > Insecta > Diptera > Culicidae > Aedes > Aedes koreicus. The sequence continues at coordinate 371,268 of JAHHFK020004255.1, forward strand.
GAACTTGATGAAGAGCATTCGATCCAAAGTTCGAAAATTCGTGAAGGAATAACTTAAATTTCATCCGCTCTTCATTATGTTCAAGTTTAACCTCGTACAATAAAGGATCAATTTTTTGTATGAATAAAATATCGGTTTTCAACATAATTTGAAAGAAAGTTTGTGGATAGCTTATTTTCGATACACTCCTTAAGCGCAGCCTGACGTTTATTTTATTAATCTTTAAACTTATAAATAGTACTTTGTTTGCTTACCATTTTTCAGAATTGTGTCAAAAATTCGTTTGGCCATCGAATTAACCAGTTTCTGTAGCATGTCCAATGCTATCTTTCGCCATTCTTCTCTTGCGGCCGCTTGGAGCTCTCGAACCGTTCCAAACTGTCATCCTCCATTGTAAACCTGTCTGGCCAGGATTCCCCGAAGATTTTCAATGGGATTTAGGTCAGGACTTCGTGCCGGCCAGTCCAAAAGTGTGATATCTCGCTCGGAAAACTATTGTTTCGATACTTTGCTAACGTGGATCGCGGCGTTATCTTGTTGAAAGACGAATCTTCTATCCATCACGTCATCAGCATATGGGGTCAAAACACTATCCAGCAGTTCAACGTAGTTTTGAGAGATCACTCTAGTGGAAATTGTCGCAATCGGCGTTTTTCCTCTGCTCGAAACGACGGCCCATACCATAAGACTCCCACCTCCATTGTTTCTGCTCAATTTGACCTCTGGATTTGTTCGCAGATCGTGCCAGCAATCGGGTCCATCAAGGTTCAATTTCTTTTCATCCGAAAACACAACACTGTTCCACTCAGATTTCCACGACATGTAGTTTTGGGCAAAATCCAAACGCACCTGAATGTTCTGCTTCGTAAGATATGGTATTTTGGCTTTTTTCGTATAGACCATGTGCCCGGATCCTCGCAGAATTTGCGAAACACGCCTTGTTGTGATGGAGAAGTTCCCTTTTTATCGCTGAGCAATTCAACTTTCCGGTCTCACCAAGCTGAACGGTTCCGTTCACGGTTGGTTATTTTCGAGTTGCCCTTGATCTGCTTCCGTATGCCGTAATTTTGACCTTTTTTCAAGAAATTTCACCCAATCGTTTCTGCTCTACCGATTTGTTTGGCAATGGCACGGTTATTTAGGCCATGATCCTTCAAATCAGAGATTATTTTCCGCTCTGACTTTCGGCATCTTGACAACTTTACAAAATTGTCGCTCCTTGTGGTTTTGTTTAGGGGCTATTCATAAACCACGTAGACTTTTCTTTTGACCAAAGTCTACGCTCCATACAAAATTTCAAAAAAATGTATGGAGAAAAGTCTACGAGGGGGGAGGGGGGCCTGAGATTTTCAAAAATAAGTCTACGTGGTTTATGAACAGGCCCTTACGTTCCACACGCTTACACATTCAGCTGCAACTCAGAAGAACGACAGTTGACTACTGTTTGGGTAAATCGAGCACGATAGGTGTAGCATTGTTACACTGCGCTTATAGGAATTTACTAATATAATTATTATAATCTATCACAGAAAAATTGTGACTCAACCTAAATTTATTTAATTACTTAATTTTGTGTGTCATAGCGCAAGTGATTTTTGAGTAATAAAATAATAATCCTTGCATTATGTAGTAGGTTCAGAATTTAAAAAAATTGGGGTGCGCTTATAGGAATTTCGGCCACTGTATGCTTTCTCGCCAAGGAAAGCCTCCCCTCCCTCACAATCCCATCCAACTTCCAACTCCAGATGTCTATGAATGTAGCATGTGTTCTCAGCATCTTCTTAAGTAGACATCTAATCAACACTTCCCTCCCATCCCTTGCTGATCATAAGGACCTAGCCAGGTGTTGAGCAAAGAGAACGATAGATGAAGAGCCTGTCAAACCCAAGGCAGCTCTTCTGGCGCTTCCATCGTCTCTACAACAGCCAATCCAGGATTTTGTATGGTCGGAAAATGCTAAACTATGCTATGCTATGCTATCTCTCATTGATCAAAAATACGCTACAACATTCACAGTTGGATCGCTCAAACGATATGCATTGCATTGGGAATTTATCGCACTTTCGAAAAATCTCCTTTCAACACGACTGAATGGTACAATTCAATTTGCGACGATAAGTTTCCGGAATTGCTCACGTCTTAGTGTAAAACAGCGAAATAAAAAAAAGATCCGGTCTCGAGTGGGAAAAAAAAGTAACCAAAGCATTGGACGAGGACGACGACGCGTTGATTCAATTTCAATCCTTAAGCCTGGAGTGCGTGTTGACTTGGTCTTCCACCCACGGGCATGGATCCAGAGAGGACGAAATTCAAATTGATCACATCCGTGTCCTTCGCTTCATCCTCGGCAGGGGATGCTAGTTTTCCTCGCTGCCTTCTTCTTACTTTCAAGTATGACGAAGAAGGAGTCAACCCACGTTGCTAGTGCTGCTGCAAACAGTAATCGAAATTGAATAATCCGATTTTAATGGCTTCTGCCTGCAGCGACTAAAAGCGATAGAAAGCTTATGGACGGGTGGCGCTGGTATCGAAGGTTGACGAATGAACGCACGGACGAAGGTGGAAACGGAATACGGATGAAAAGCTTAAATTCAATAATCTGTTTGTGTCTAATACTCGATTGGGATGGAATTGGACCGACGACGCTGCCGGATGTGTAACGGAATTGAGTGAGCAGAAGGTGTCCTTGGTGTTGACTTCTGATGGTGTTTTCGTGTCACCGAATACATTTGAAACGTTGGAAAATGCATGGTCTACGAAATTAGTAAACAGGCCATAGTCATGCGAACCATTAATCGAACAAGTTTATTTTTTTATCATTAAAATATTTCAACATTACTGCGCATCATGCAAAATCCCACTGTTGAAAAAAAACCTCCCCTTTCAGTGATCCCACCATCCCTTCGGCAGCACTTTGTTTCAACATTTTACTGTTCTTTTGCGTAACAGAAACTTTGTTTATCGATCGACCGAGATGATAAGGATCTTGCTCACCGCTCTGAGAGTAAAAATTATGTAAATTTTTACCCTCACCACTTCGCAGTTGAAAGACCAGCGAGCAAGGGAGCAACCGTCTGATAACAATGAGCCCTCTGCTAATGATAACGAGGTAAGCTTTTGAAGTTCGACAATTGATTGCCTAATGGCTCAATCGAAAGATGGAAGTGCCAACCAAGGTACCCAATTTTCCCAGGTTTTCTTTTTGTGTTATGTACCGGTGCCATTTTCCTATAAATAAACAAACTGAGTGCTGCTGACTGGAAATGGTTTGTGGTTAGAGGGGAAGAAGAAGGAAGAAGGTGACTGTTGGTGATGGGGCTATTTTCGGAAACTGGAACAGCAGACGATAGCGCTCTGGCGATGGCGATGAAGATGCAACGAAAATCGATAACCCTCTGCTGGCTGCTGCGACTCTCGTGGGGATATTTATGTTTACCGCAATCGGGATGACCACGAGAGATACAACCGGAGGCCAGCATGACAGTCACGAAAGCTGGCTTCGTTATTGTACGATATCTGGAGGGTTTATTTTGGCAGAATGCAGCAAAATTCTTCCCCGTTCGGGGAATGCAGTAGCAGTAAGATGGATGGTAAGATGGGAAGCTGGTTGAGTGGATGTGAAAGGATGATTTTTTTAGGCAGGGATGAGGATCGATCGAACACTGAGCCATTGTATGAATGCACAAGGTATTTTTGGTGTATCATCGGTGGCTGAATGTTGAGGTTCCGAGAATGTTGGGAACGTATGGGAATTATGTATACCTTGCTTCTAAGAACACGTCAATTGAAATAAAGTATAGAGGAAGGCGACTCGGTTTTTGTAATCGAATTTATCTCTTGTTAATTACTCTGCAATACAACGGGGTTTTTATCACGTTTGTAACGGAGCACATGCAATGTAAATTGCTCTCACTCAGCATCGCAAACTTTACTAACAACAAGCATTCATCAGTAGCTCTAAGCAGATACACGCTCACTTATTCTTGAAGATTTTATGACTGATCAAATGTGGAATAAGTTTTGAGCATGAAACGCATCATGATCTACCACCTGAGGTTACTACTCCGTTATTAACAGATCAGCTGTGATTATACAGGAAACCAACAGGGACCAACGTGTATAAACTGTTTCAACGGTCGAACTGACCTAAACATTAATATTCTACAATGTTAATCCAACATCGAGGTCGCAATCTTTTTTGTCAAAATAATTTCTAAGGAAAATTACGAGGGCTTCAAATGGTGAGTTGACAACTTCGAAGGAGGGTGCGGCCGACCTCTCGTCCTCACAAGTTCCTACCTCACGCCTTCACGAGTCTTATGATCACAAAAGACTGCCAGCTGAAACATGGAGACGCTGGTTGGCGTAGCCTGGGCAATGCCGTCAATTCGACAATAGCAAAGTGAGGGGGTGCGACTGAAGATCGTGCACCTTTAAATCATATTGTATATTTCCCATTCTCATTTGATCAATAATTTCAGCACGCTTTGGAATCATTTTTGCATTTCAAAACCATTTAAGAGCCGGGAGCAACACGACAGGCATCAAAGGCTCAATTTGTTTTTCAGCATTTCAGCATTACATTTAATTTAAAATTGCACTTCTGAATTTCAACTATAGACTGGCATGTGCTTATAAGCAATGTAAGATTATATTTTAATATTGTGTTAAGTGGCATTATGGTAAGATAAGCCATTTATTTCAGGAATCATCAAACCGGACTCTTCGTTCACTCCAATTGCTATCTTTGAAATGTTACTAGACCACTATAAAGAAAAAAATATTACAACATGTGTTGTAAAACAATATCTTTTATTGAAATTTTATCTTTGATATTTGGAATGATCTACTCTGTTTTCAGCTTTTCCAGGACAAGAAGGACATCAATACATATAATTTTTATTTATTTTTCAGTAACAATCCATTGGTAGCCCAACAAACATCGGTGTTGAATTAGAGCTTGTTTAAGCAAATTTGGAGAAGCTATTCAACTGTTTCTTCTAGAATAGCTGAATAGCTTCTCCAAATTTGTCTGAACAAGCTCTAATTCAACACCGATGTTTGTTGGGAGTATCATTCAAATTTGAAATTTGAATAAATTGGCATGTTTGTCTAGAATGATATCCTAATATTTTGTGTACAAAATATACTAAATATTAAATAACATTTAACGGGGAAAGGGAGGGACCATCAGGGCACCCAAGTAAAACGATTTGGATAGGGAGCATCGGACTGCCTCCTCCCTATTGCTAACATTTTGCGGAACGAGGGTGAGCTCTTCAACCCCATCTATTGGGTTTATTCTGTCATTCGAGGGCTCGATTCTAGTGCTGTCTGTGTGAACTTGCTTTTGGAAGGAGATTCTCTTCCCTATGTTCGGGGGTTTCGCGTAAGTGTCTCTGCTTACGGGCCCGCCCAAACGTTTTTGGCCCTTCATACAGGAGCTTGATGATCACAAACAATAATAGAATCCTGATAAAATCGTTTTTCAGATTATTCCACTGCTATGGACGGTTACCTTGCTTCAATAGATGGTAGTATTACATCATCATCATCATCATCATAATTTCTAAGGAAAATTACGATGTTATCTATAAGGCAACTCTAAGAACTAAGGCTATACTGGCGTCGGCCTCACCCGAATGCATGTCTAATAAGGAAAGGATAGGAATATGAGGACATAAAACTCGCTTTATTGAATGCCGACAAATCCTGTGCACGTCCACAAGAAATTACTGCAATGTTGGATAATATTGTCGGGTTGGAAGTACGGTTCGTTTTTACAAACGATACACTAAATTTTTGTTGATCTTTGTTTTCAGATTATTCACTATTTAGAAGGTTTTAAGAAGATGCACAGTAAAAAAATTAAATATTAGGGTAAATGTACCAATAGTGGCGCATTTAGTAATTTTCATTGATGATTCAGGCTTAATCTTATATGATTTTCAAACATATTCGTGATGTTAACTTTTTATATCGTTGATCCATCTTTTAAGTGTCTAAAATTAACGTCTTTTGCTATTAGAAATGGAAAGTATCTAAAAAAAAGCAATTTATCTGGCTATCTCTTTGTACCTATAGTGGAGGTATCATGTACCAATAGTGGAGGCAATTAAAAATCATTAATAAGCCTGAATAAAATAAAGTTGAGATGAGTGATTGACTGTGAAATTCACTTCCAGTCAACTGTTAGGGGACGTGCATAAATTGCGTAGGGTAAAAATTTATCATTTCCAACTTCCTTCTTCTGTGACATAGATGCAGCGTCACGTTAAACAAACGATCTGTTTAACCAGAATAGTAACGTTTCTCGCCCTACAAAATATAAAAATTTACAACATTAATAGATTCTTCGATATCAGGGGCTGTCCATAAACCACGTAGATCGATTTTTGGGGATCTCAAACCCCCCGCCCTCCCTCCTAGTAGACTATGGTTCATACACAATTTTCGAAATTTATATAAATCGTAGACTTTTGCCACACATATCCCCCCCCCCCCCCCCCTCTTATTAGAGTCTACGTAGTTTATGGATAACGTCTTAAAAACGAAGGAATAAAACGATCGTAAAGTTTAGGACACCAACTATGTATCTTATTTATTTACTGCGTAGGAATTCACCGTCATGACGCAATGGTGAATAAAAATAAAACAAAAATTCAAATTTAGATCTTTGCAGTTGCCAGCTCAATCCTTCCACTTCAGTTTCAGCGCCTCAAGTAATTTCACTTTCTGCTGCTTTTGCTGGTTGATTTCCTTAAGCTTACTCTGCTTTCCCTTCTCTTTCTTCTTCTTTCGTACCTCGGCCTCTTCCTGTTTTTGGTGTTTCAGCTGTTTAGCTTCTTCCTGTCGACGTTTTCTGATTTCTGCTTTCTCCTGTTTCAGCTGTTCGGTTTGAACTTTCAAACGCTCCCTTTCCTCTACTCTGGCTTTCTTCCTCGCTACTTCGTTCTCCTTCTCTTCCTGGATGCGATAAATTTCTTCAAGCCGCTCTGATGATGTCAATACCGGGTGGTATGTTCTTTTGTAATTTCTATGCCTGCTGCTCCGGTGAGGAGTTGGTGGAGTCTGAAGCAGTTCTGAAATGCTCATTTTACGACCTGTACAGCTTTGTTCATTCCTTTCGCACATTACATTGGATGGTATATCGAATTGCTCCTCAGCCTCGAAGACATTTTCGCCAACATCCTCGACAAATGCCGAATCATCTCCAATGTTGTCATGCAACGACAGTGATTCCTCCTGATTATCACTTCCGGCATCAATGTTTTGCGAATCGAAAGGCAACAGCGACATCTCATAGAGCTTTTGAATGACCAATCCTTCTTCAGAAATCACAGATCCATTATTTAGCCAATTAATGCGCTCTCTGCCAATGCAATCTATAGCAGGTTGGATGGTAAACGTTGGAATGATAATTGAATCTTTCAGCACAACTGCTCCTGCAGCAAGCTGGAAATCAGGAAATTCCTCTTCCGGTGCTGCCGCACCCGGATTCTGTTCAACCGTCTCGGCAACGTCAGATGCTTCGGGGTTCGGTTCGTTTTGCGGCGCTGTCTTGGCGATTGCAACACGTCAGGAAAGTGCTTCAACGACAGAATTTATCCTCCTTGTTCCAACCGCCAGTTTGCTACAGCGCTCTTGAGTGGCTTGAATATAGCAACATCAGCAGGTTGCGTAATTCTGGTAGTATTTGGATACAACGCAATTAGGATGATGCCCAAATCCAAACATAACTCGGCCACCTCCGCAGCCATATGATAGGAGTGGCCGTCGACGAAGAATAGCACCGGGAACTTAACCTTTTTCTTCAGCAGGAATGGGTAAAAAACATTCCGGATGTATAACATGAAGTTGATGGCGTCCATCCAACCTTTCAGGCTTTTTCCGATGCCCCAGTCTTTCGGGAACAGTCGAAGGATCCGTCAGCTCCAAATGTAAACATTGTGGTTATGTTCTTGTGACCGTCGGCATGCTCGCACTCATAGACATTTTTGCTGCCACGACTAGCGAGCACGGTTTTCGTCTTCGGATGTAAGAAGAACGACGTTTCATCGCCGTTGTAAGCTCGGGATGGATCCAATGTTGCGGCCTCTTCCTCTAGACAGGATGTCAGTTTTGCAAACCAACCACGAATGTCGGCCTCTGTTACTTTTGCGCTGGCGGAGGATACTGATTCAGGCGTTCGGAAAGTGATTTCATTGTGACGGCGAAGGAATCCCTTCATCCATTTACGACCTACAACAACAAAATTGTTAGTTAGTTCTGTCCATTTCTGGTGTTCTGGTACACATGGTACACATCTTCTTACCTGGAGCATTGTCCGTGAACAGATTGGGCTGAGAAACGATGTCAAAGAACGTTTTAACTTTGTGCAGCAACTTCACAAGTTTTCGCTCCTCATCCTCAGTCAGCACTGTTTTTGGTCCTTTCCGAACTTTTGTTGTCTATTTGTCCATTAGATTGCGGAATTCCGTAAGTCTTAAACGCTCCGTACAATGTCTTCTGTTTCGAGGTGACTAATACCATGCAGCGGGCGATCGCCCCTTCATTGTATTTTGGAGCAGTTTTCGCTGACGAATCCATTCTACAACAAGCTTAGATCATGTAGATGCGTATAATTAATGAATATTTATTATATTTACCCGTTTTCACACCAAAATCGAGCAAAATCTTCAACTTTGTTGCGGTTTGCGCTGACGGGTCACTTGTTAGCATTGAAGTAGCACCACTATGGAAACATGTGTGTTTTTGGTGCCAATAATGGCACAACGGGAAAATTCGAGGAAAATTGATAAAATGTTGTAAATATGAACTCGATTTGACGAAATTGAATGTCTTTTAGTCTGTTAGAGTTTAAGTGATAATGTTTACATAGTTTAACAACAATCTATAGTGTTAAGAAAAATAACAAATTCCTTGAGAAAACTTAAAGCATGCAGTAGAGCGTCTACACTTTTTTTTCGGGTGTGTTTTTCTTGGTCGTTATTTTATGAAAACAACCGATTTTTAGCTCAAACGCGGCCTTTAAACCAAGTTAAGGGTTTGTAATTGATTAGTTTGTGTAATTACATTCTATTTCCTAAAATGGATGCATTTAAACCAATACAACCACTATTGGTACTACCTCCACTATGGGTACACTTACCCTAGTACCGAATTAAACCAACAGTACGGAAGCTATTGAAGCCTTTGTCAAAGCGTGATAGTGGTTTACATCATTGGGAGAGCAATCCATTTTTGAACTACACCTAAAGGGTGTTCCGATCAAAATTTGGTCAAACAGTAATGTGTGTGAGTCGATCAAAGTTTTTATTAATAAGTCAAATTCTTTTTCTTTTTCAAGTTCAGTTAATACAGAATACAGAAGAAATAGTCAGCTATGCTTCCTTTTTACCGAATGCGAATTGCCGGGTCTTTCGTTTAACACCTGCCATAAGATTTTGTACAGTCTCCTAGTCCACTTTATTCGCCGCAGAACGCCAGTTTGCCTTGAAATGTTTCTCACTCACAACAGCTTTTTGAGTCTTTTTAAGGTTCCGCTTGACGATGGCCCAATATTGTTCGATTGGGCGGAGCTCTGGCGTGTTGGGAAGGTTCTTGTCCTTGGGCACCACTTGAACGTTGTTGGCAGCATTCCACTACATGGCCTTTTTTTCCGCAATGGCAAGATGCCAAATCCGGCCAAAATAGAACGGAACAATTGTGTCGCTTCAAAAAAAGCCAGTAGACGGTTTTGTAGGCACTTGTTCAGATAAATTTCCTGGTTGACGGTTCCGGTCGCAATGTAAACGTTGCTCTTCAAGCCACAGGTACAGATGGCCTGCCACATCAGATATTTCTTCGCGAACTTTGACAGTTTAAAGTGCTTGAAAATATATGTCACCTTTCCCCGTCCGATTGCCTTTTAAATTCCTGTCCAGGAAGCTGTTTAAAGTCTGCCTTGACGTAAGTTTCATCGTCCTGTACCACGCAATCAAACTTCGTCAGCATCGTCGTGTACCTTGTGATCAAAAAGTTCCGGTAATTTTCAATTTAAAAAGGCCGCCTTTATTTTTTCGGTAAAATCTTTTTAGTGTAAGATGGCAACACTAGTTCTGATATTCTGTCAAAGTGTGAGAGCAAATTATCCATTAGTTTTGTTTTGACAACTGCTTTTGTTAGTCGAAAAATAGACGCTCGGCGATTTTTACCATGGATAAAAAATTGGAACAACGCGTTTGTGTGAAATTTTGTGTTGCAAACGGATTTTCTGCAGCGGAAACGCTCAGAATGTTGCAAAAAGCCTTTGGTGAGGACTCTATGTCACAAAATCGTACATTTGTTTGGCACAAAGACTTTAAAGAAGGCCGTGAAAGCGTGAGTGACATGCCGCGTTCTGGACGACCATCGACCTCAACTACCGATGAAAACATCGCTTCCGTGAAGAATTTAGTTATGGAAAACCGCTCAATTAGCATTCGGGAGATAGCTGCACTCCTTGATATCTCATTTGGATCGACCGAACACATTTTGACGGAAATTCTGGGCATGAAACGCATTGAAGCACGACTTGTTCCAAAAGAGCTGAATTTTTTGCAAAAACAGCATCGAGTTGAGGTCGCTAAACAGATGATTGCGAACGTAGATAGCGATCCCACATTCATGGAACGCATCATAACTGGTGATGAAACGTGGGTATATGAATTTGATATGCTCACAAGTCAACAATCGTCCGAATGGCGCGCCGAAGATGAGCCGAAACCAAAAAAATCACGACAAAGTCGCTCCAAAATTAAAGTTTTACTGACCGTTTTCTTTGATTTTCGCGGTGTCGTCCATTCTGAATTCCTTCCAGAAGGTCGAACGGTTAACAAAGAGTATTATTTACAAGTTATGAGACGTTTGCGTGAGGCAATTCGAAAGAAGAGGCCAGAATTGTGGCGCAATAATTCGTGGATTTTACACCACGATAACGCTCCATCACACACCGCGCTCACTATTTGTGAATTTTTGGCCAAGAACTCCACCAATACCATCAAACAAGCACCATATTCACCAGACCTTGCCCCGTGCGACTTCTTTCTCTTCCCAAAACTGAAAATTCCGCTCAGAGGTAGGCGTTTTGAATCGATTGATGCGATAAAAAAGAATTCGCTGGAAGAACTGAAAGCCATACATTCATCGGCCTATAAAAAATGTATGGATGATTGGATAAAGCGCTGGCATATGTGTGTTGCCTCTAATGGCGACTACTTTGAAGGCGATAATAAAGATATCAATTAAAAATTGAAATAAATGCGTTTTTTTTTCAAATTACCGGAACTTTTTGATCACAAGGTACAACTTTCGCGATCGTGCTTTGGCCGACGTGTTTTGTTTATCGTCACGATTTGGAGTCACCACTTTCTTGTAAGTCGACAGTCCTGCTCGTTTTTTAGCTCTATCCACGGTTGAAGGCGCCACTCCCAGCTTCTTTGCGATATCTCGGACGGAGAGGTTGGGGTTCCGCTTGAAACAGCGGGCAACTCTTTTTGCCGTCGATGTGGCCTCCGGCTTTTGATTTCCCCCCGATCCAGCTTTCCTGGCTGTCGACAAACGTTCACCGAACACTTTTAATACGTTGGTAACAGTTGATTCAGCCACATTCAACACTTTCGCCAACTTGGCGTGAGAGTAGTTTGGATTTTCGTCATGCACGTGAAAAATTTTGATGCGTTGCTTTTCTTCCTTCGACGATATTTTGATAACTGAAGTGCTAATCTCAAAATCAAAGAAGCATTGCGCCTACACAAAGTTTTTTAATGCACGATGAAAGGAAATGCGTCTGGTTTAAGTCGTCCAAATTTTGATCGAAAGACTCTTTGACAGTCAATTTTAACCAATACAAATTAACAGTTTTTTCAGTCTTGGTTTATTTCAGCTGGGTTATTTTAACAGCGGAATTGATTATACCCGTTTTGAGTGTATTCTTTTGACAGCTAATCACTGGAGATAAATAAGCGATTGTATGTTCGATCGTTTGTTTATATTTATCAGCTACCATGGAAGCATGTTTTATGGAAGCAAGTTTCAAAATTACATTTGCAAAAGCTAAGACCGTGTCAGATATTCAATAGCTTTAAGCATTTCGAAGTCAGTAAGCGTTTTATTTTTCGTACCTTGAAACGGTTCAAGTAAACTGAAAATGTCCATATTCAACACAACGGAGGTGCCAGACGAACTGCCAGAACGAAGATCAAGATCAAATGTGTGAGGGAGCGAATAAGACGTAATCCAGCCGTATCTGGCCATAAATTGAGCAAACAATTTCAAATGTCCCCTGCTTCAATGAACAGGCTCCTCAGACATGATCTGGAATGCAAGCCGTACACGAAACAACGGGTTCACGTGTTTGCGGAGCGTCAAAAGCAAGCCAGGGTCCAAAGAAGCAGAAATCTTTTGGTTCGGCAAGCTCTTCCTCCTTCAGGACAGTCATAATCAACAAAATGATATTGTGTATGACAAAAGCCTTGCCAATTTTCCAAGAGATGGACTAGCTGTGGAACGCTATCAGAATGTATCGAAAATCATGATATGGGCGCCGTTTCTTGAAAAGGAAAACTTCCTCTTCTTTTCATAGAACCTAACGTAAAAATCAACACTGAATATTACATCGAGCAGGTTTTGAAGAACCATCTGCTTCCTCATGCTTCAACGCCGTATGGGAATACACCATACTGTTTCCAACAGGACTCAGCTCCAGCTCACAAGGCATAGAAGACAAAAGCGTGGTGCGCGGAAAATTTACCCGATTTCATCACAAGCGAAGAATGGCCTGCATCTTCACCGAATCTCAACCCACTTGACTACTTTGTTTGGGGTTATATGCTTCAACATATAGGCCCTACGAAAGGGCTTACTTTAGATCAATTCTAGAAACATTTGGTTGATATTTGGGACCAAATTCCTCAGGAAATCGTGCGTGCCAGCTGCGATGGGTTTACAAAGCGTTTGCGCAAAATTACCAAGGAAAAGGGCGAGAGGTTCGAATTTATGTTAACATTGGGAAAACAAGCATGTTTTTTAAACTCTGCTTATTGGCCGCTTTGAGCCGATTTAAACCAACTGTAGAAATGATGTAAGAGCCACTCAAAAAGTGTGATGGTGGATTTCTTCGTTGGGAAATAAGAAGAAAAATGTAACTCTAAAAACCGATTTTGACCGATTTCAACCAACAGCCAGAATGCTATTGTGGTAACTCACACTGTATGATAGTGGTATACTTTATTGGGGACACAAATAGCTTTTGAACTTCGCCTAGTAGCAATTTTGAACAGATGTATACCAGCAGTACAGATGCGACCTTATAGAAGGTCGATGGTTTTTGAGTCGACAAAGATACAGCAAAATGTAATATGTAATAATGGAGTTATATAAGCGTGTTACTCACTTCAACTGGATAAACTTATATTTTTCCAGCAGCCAGCAACGTCAAATTCTACGTAGAGCCGTTACAAAGCCCGGAGAAGACTAACGGAAAAGAGGAGGATTTCGTTCATGCTCATTCATCGGAACTAAATCGAAAAGCCGAACGTGAAGTCAGGAAATTGTATTCGCCTTTTTTGCAGCGTCCGGATGCATGCGTTTTGATGGACTATGAGACCTATGTAAAGGAGGACTCAAAAACCCTTCCAGGTCCACAATACTTTACTGCCGTCGTTGGGGAGGATGTGAGCGATGCGGACAGGTCGATTCAAGTGGAGAAATTCGGTCGAAAGGTACTGGTATGGCAAGCAATATGTTCCTGTGGTTTGAAGTCAACCATCTTTTACACTACCGGAACTATAAATGCGGAAATCTATCGATCTGAGTGTCTCCAGAAGAGATTGTTGCCTTTATATAGTACACCTCTACTGTTTTGACGGGATTTAGCGTCGGCTCACTATGCCAAAACCACTCTCAACTGGCTTGCGGAAAAGGGTATAGATTTCGTTGAGCAAAATATCAATCCACCATATTGCCCTCAGCTTCGACCCATCGAACGTTACTGGGCAATCGTGAAGAGGGTCTTCAGAAAGACTGGTAAGGCAGCTGGAAACATGCAGGAGTTCAAAAAAATTTGGGCTCAAGCGTCCAAAAAATGCGATGCAACACTTGTCCGGAACTTGATGAAGAGCATTCGATCCAAAGTTCGAAAATTCGTGAAGGAATAACTTAAATTTCATCCGGTCTTCATTATGTTAAAGTTTAACCTCGTACAATAAAGGATCAATTTTGTGTGTGAATAAAATATCGGTTTTCAACATAATTTGAAAGAAAGTTTCTGGATAGCTTATTTTCGATACACTCCTGAGTGAATTTAATGGAATGAATTTAAATGCAATAATCTCATATTATTTCATATCATAACATAAGTTATGATATGAACATGCTTTGCACAATATGTGAAGAAAAGAAACGCGGTAGATTGGACATGTTCGGATGCAGCAGCGGCTATAGAAAAGAATATCCAGGTGAATGACTACGCGAAGCATTTCGCGTAGCACTCGAGGTGAGGGAGAATCATGCGAGTGTAGGTTTCGAGATAAGAAATTGGCTCTCCAGAGCTGGCTCCTGGCTACCGGAGGGTGAAGAATTTACCTTTGCCTTCAAGTTTCGAGACGATGTGTTCTAGCTGCTTACGGAAGGAACCATTCCAACAAAACGACAGGTATTGAGAGTCGTGATGAGTATGTTTGACCCCTTTGGGCTAGTGGCAGCGTTTGTCGTTAATGGCAAGTGCTTGATCCAGGATATTTGGAGAGCTGGGACGATCGAATACCTGAAGAACTAGCCGACCCTTCGTGACGATGGGTGGATGTGCTCCATTATCTTCATCAGTTGAGCATTCCCCGCTGCTATTTTCCTGCATATGATCCTAACAGCTTTGACAACTTAGAACTTGATGTCTTTGTTGACACGAGCGAGGCTGCATACGCATGCCTCGATTCCTCAGTTAGAGCCTCAGGCCGCCGTCATCGGAGTCCGACTAATTAAATTTGTCCCAACGAACCATTAATTGTCAATCAGCCACTTTCTTTTTGTCTGTTTATGGACTGTTCGATGTGATTCTGGAATGTGCAGACAACAAATCAACGATACAGGATGACTTATCCTAAGCCAACAAACATGCCGTTCCGGAAATTACGGACAATGTCCATCCACGCACGTTTTGGTTTGCAAACTGGAACCGCTTTCCTCCGGTCATCGAAATAGCGGTGAAAAATCTGTCTATTCCTGGAAACTCGGTCGATGTTGAACGCAGTTTGAGCCAGTACAATTTGATCAATCCCACCACCAAAAGTTGACGGAACACAATTTGGTTAAGCATGCCAAAAAATCATAAAAATTACAGTGAAATAATGGTGTTTATTTTAATATACTGCTACATTTGATGAAAATCCGGAATCTAAATTATCTTTTTTATTTTGAAAACTAAGTCACCGTGAGATTGCCGCAAAATTTTTAAATACTGCGTATCTTTACTTTCACTCTAACCTACACTTTTCATTTACATTGAAATATTACAATAAAATAACTGTTTTCTTGATTATAACATGATAACTAATGTGGGCTCACAGCAACGAATGGAACTTTCCTGAAAGGATGGGTAAGAATTCAGTGGCAACAGGGAGATCCGAGGTCTCAGGAAGATAACCACCGTTCTGCAACACTACCGGAACGGACACTAGACCGAAAACAAGTCCAGACACTGTAGAGGTAACGGATAACGTTCCGATATTAAAAATCGGGTAAAACGCTTTTTTCGGGGAACTCACAACAAAAAACAATTTTCCCTTTCACTGGTTACCTAAGTTGTGTATTCACTAGAATGATAGTAGACAGAATAAATACAGAATAAATGTAAGCGTTTTATCAAAAAAGGAATTGATTTAAAGCGGAACGTACGACGATTATTTTGCTGCTGCAGCGATGATTCGATTTTAGCTGTTTCAGCAGTAATATTTTAAAATTGAGTAGTTAAAAAATTAAATAAAAAACATCATAAAAATAGATAAGTGACATTGGATCCAGTAGATTAGTGCACTAACACTGCGGAAAGTATGTCAAAATGATGCATAAACTCTATATTAGGGTGCCAATGGAATGCATGGGAAAAATTTGGCCATCGAATTAAAAAAAAAACTCATGCTCAAACATTTTATCTTCTCGAAAAAAGTCTCCACGCAACATTTGAGCTCAATCAGACTTTTTAAAGTGGACCCCCAGAACGGTCAAAGTTTGCCTTTTTTGATCCATGAAAAATTTCCCATGGAAATTTCCAAAAATCCGAACACAATTTTTGATGCCTTGATGCATTGAAAAATCTGGGAAAAAATAACTTCTGACCATTGCGGCAAAAAATTATTAGGATTAGGATAAACCAAACGTACACTTAAAATTTGTTTTAAAGAACATTTAGGCAGGAGACAGATTTTTTTCGAAATTTTCCATGGAAATGACACTCCAAAAGGAGGAAAGATGGTTACCTTTTAGTTGTTTATTAGATTCATTTCTGGACGAAAAATTTCTTCCATGCAAAGTTGTGTAAGTTTTATATATGAACGTACTCTTTTTTTTTCAGTCAGCGGCTCGGTCGCACTTCATTAAACTGGAACGTATTCAGTATCGGTGTCTTCGTATCGCGTTAGGTTGCATGCACTCGACTCACACCATGAGTCTTGAAGTGCTGGCTGGCATGATGCCACTCTCGGATCGGTTTTCAGAATTATCTCTCCGGCTCCTCACCAGGTGTGAAGTTATGAACCCCCAGGTGATCGAAAATTTTGCGAAGCTCCTTGAGTTGAATCATCAAACCCGCTTCATGACCTTGTACCATTTGTACATAACACAGGATGTCAGCCCATCGCCGAACATTTCCAATCGTGTTTGCTTCTCCGATTTCGATAATTCGGTTCATTTTGATTTATCCTTGAAACAGGAGCTTCATGGAATCCCAGAGCATCATCGTCCTATGATTGCTCCGGTGATATTTGCTGCAAAGTTTGGCCAAGTTAATTCCACTAAATCGTTCTTCACTGACGGATCATTGATAGAGGAGTCAGCAGGCTTTGGTATATTTAAAGAAATTTATAGCGCCAATCGTAAACTTCAAGCTCCTTGTTCCGTATATGTCGCTGAATTAGCGGCAATACACTTTACGCTAGAAATTGTTGCCTCATTAACACCGGATCAGTACTTCATTTTCACGGATAGTCTCAGTTCTATAGAGGCCATTCGCTCCTTGAGGCCGGTAAAGCACTCCTCGTATTTTCTCATGAAAATACAGGAGCTTCTAAGTGCTTTATCTTCGCGTTATTTTACCAACACCTTTGTATGGGTCCCATCTCATTGTTCAATTCCGGGGAATTAGAAAGCGGACTCGCTTGCAAAGGTGGGCGCTATGGAAGGCGATATTTATGATCGACAAATCGACTTCATCGAAATTTTTACTATTTTTCGTCAACAGTCACTCGTCAGCTGGCAGTATAAATGGAGTAAAGGAGATTTGGGGCGATGGCAACATTCTATCATCCCAAAGGTGTCGAAGAAATCTTGGTTTAGGGGGATGGATGTGGGTCGAGACTTCATTCGTGTCATGTCTCGCCTCATGTCCAATCATTATTTTTTGAACGCTCATTTATACCGGGTTGGGCTGAGCGACAGCAATCTCTGTGAATGTGGACAAGGTTACCAGGACGCAGATCACGTTATTTGGTCTTGTGCTGAACATCGTGGAGTCAGATCGGAGCTTTATGATTCCGGATAAAAATAACCATTCAATGACAATACAATAATATAAAATAACATCAAAATCTATTGCCGAACATGAATCTTACTGTTCATGTATTGGATAAATGAAAAATGCATATTGTCATTACAATAGATCTACTATTCACCCTACATGCAAGAATTTTCAACAATTGTGAAACAATACAATCAATAGTAATTGACTCAGATTTGTTCGGGAAACAATCATTTTTTCTATATACATAACAACCCCCTTTTTCTATTGTCGATGTCTCAATTAACATTAAATTCTATTGTGGAAACAATATTTCCTATAGTCATCTTATTGTCATGAACAATAACATTAATTCATGAACATAACATTAAGTCGTCGAAAATTTTAGATGCACAAAAGGTTAAAGATCTCTACAACGACATAAAGAATCTTGTGACTAAAGAATTTGATTTTGTGACACGTCTTCCTCCATCTCTTCACAAGCGGGCTTCAAATGGTGAGTTGACAACTTCGAAGGGGAGGTGCAACCGACCTCTCGTCCTCACAAGTTCCTACCTCACGCCTCCACGAGTCATATGATCACAAAAGACTGCCAGCTGAAACATGGAGACGCTGGTTGGCGTAGCCTGGGCAATGTTGTCAATCTGACAATAGCGAAGTGAGGGGGTGCGACCTGTAAATCATATCATATAATTTTCCATTCTCATATCAATTAATGATTTCAGCAGGCTTTGGAATCATCGTGCATTCCAAAGCCATTTATCTCAGGAGCCTGGAGCAACATGACATGGATAAAAAGCTGAATTTGTTTTTCAGCATTTCAGCATAACATTTACATGGAATTTTCACTTCTGAACATTAACTACTATATAACTGGCATGCGCTTATGGGCAGTATAGAATTATATTTTAATATTGTGTTTAGGGGTATTAGGATTAGATAAGCCATTTATTTCAGAAAGCATCACACTGGGCTCTGCGATCGCTCCAATTGCTATCATAGAAATGTAACTAGAACAATATAAAGACATGTTTTAACAACATGTATTATAAAATAATATCTCTCATTGAAATTATAGTTTTAATATTTGGAATGATATTTTCTGTTTTCAGCATTTCCAGAACTAGTAGGATATTAATACACATCTAATTATATTTTTTCAGTAACAATCCAGTGGATGTCAGAAATGTTTTGTACATACGCATATTATGTTCTCGTATTGACTTACTGTAGCCGCTTTTTACATGGTCAAGTAATTTAATTGTCTCTTAAAATGCCATGTACAGCATTCAAGTTGGAAATTTGTATTAATAGCATTTGTGTCTTCTATGATACTTTAATTTTTTATGGGGTCTGCTGTCTGGTCGTTCAAAATGAACGGCATGATAGCTGCTGCTGCTTGCATCGAACCTGAGCTGGCAATTGCTACGTTTGAGGAAGAATATTGACGACGGAAAATCTGAGCAGAAATAAAGTGCCAATATCTAGAACTAGATTTTAGAACAAAATACCAAAACCTTGCCAAAGTGAATTTTGATTCGGTGTGCAGGCTTAGTTTGTAAATGAATCGGTGTAAGAAGAGTGTATTAGACGCAGATATCCGACATGTCGGCGACGGCCGGCTTGATGTGGACGAGTGCCGACTGCAGCAGCTGCGGTTCCATCAGAACTTAGCCGAGATCTAGGACATCGAGAAGAGCTGGTTTGCAAAGCAACAAATAATTTACTTCTACCCAATTTTGAAGACAATATCTAATATCCTGTTTTGACATACTTGATAAAAAAAAAGAAGTGAAAAAAAACTACTAAGAAGTTGATGCAGGATCGAACAAAATACAAATATTCTCATTACAGCGGAAGATACGAAAAAAAAATACGAAAATTGGAACAAAAGGAGCAGGATCAGCAAGGAAACATCAAACATTACTGGTGAGATCTAAGTAATTATAAACAAATACAAAATACATACTACTAAATACGTGCCATGATCGTAACAGAACATGTTGCGATAATGGAAGTGTAAATATAGTACAAATATCCAATTGATATAAGTATTGTGTATATGCGGGCCTTGTTGTGAGTGAAAGTGACCTCGGAATGGACGTGAGTGACCAGGCATTCTGAAATGGGTCACTGGATCTCAACAGAGCTATCACCTTTCAACACCCGGGCTAAAAATGTTTACAGTTTGGGATTAGGATAAAAGCATGATAGCTGCAGACATTTTTCTTCCATAAAAGCACTGCCGGACAGGGGGGTGGGGATTGTACACACACACACACACACACACACACACACACACACACACACAAAAAAAATAATTTTTTTTACTCTTTATTTTTTTTTTTGGGTATAATTAAGTTATTTTTTTATTTATTGGGTGTTTTTTTTGGGTGGGGTGCCTTTTGTAAATAAGAAATAAAGAAAAGACTTTCGTTTCACTTCGTTGTGTAATTTAATCTATCTTGCTATTGTTTTGCTTGGTAAAATATATTTTTATTTTATTTTTTTTTTTTTTTTTTTTTGTAGCGGGCGGGTGTGTTTTTGTGCTCGTTTTTAGTTTTTGTTGGTTATATTTTTTTTATTTTTTATATAAAATATAATAAAAGGTGTATTCGATAAAAATGGCACACACATATATACTCATCAAAATTAAACTGATTATCGGATTTTCTTGAAATTTTCAGGGAATGAAGAACTACTAATGAGTTTTGATTTACAACATTTGTTTTATTCAATTTCGTCTCCCATCCCGAATGCCCACACCTTCCTTTTCACTCCACCCATCAAATTTTGTACAACCGATTTTCCCAGTGTTTTTGTTGTTTTTACCCAAATTTTCTTCAATTATAGCTCTGTTTTTATAGTTTTGGGGTGTTTGCGAAGTTCCGTTTTCATAATTGCGCAGAATTTTTCAATTGGACGAAGTTCCGGTGTATTTGGTGGGTTCATATCCTTTGGCACAAAATTGACTCCGTTGGCTCGGTACCACTCCAATACGTTTCGAGCGTAGTGGCAGGATGTTAGATCAGGCCAAAACAGAGTTGATCCTTTGTGCTTCTTAATGAATGGCAAGAGACGCTTCTTAAGGCACTCTTCCGTGTAAATCGCACCGTTTATTGTTCCGGAAGTGATGAAGGGAGCACTTATTTCACCACATCCGCAAATCACCTGCCAGATTAGAAACTTCTTTGCAAATTTCGATAGTTTTTTCTTTCGAACATCCTCCGGAACATCGAACTTCGACTTGGCAACGAAATATTCTTGCCCAGGAAGTTGACGGAAGTCGGCCTTGACGTATGTTTCGTCATCCATCACGATGCAACCGGATTTGGTGAGCAGCTTCGTGTAAAGTTTCCGGGCGCGGGTTTTCGCAGTGATGTTTTGTTTTTCATTCCGGTTTGGAGCTTTTTGCACTTTGTAAACATGTAACCCAGCACGCTTCATGGTTTTCTGCACATAACCGACTGACACCTTAGACTTTTTAGCGACATCTCGAATTGACATGTTTGGACGGTTCTTGAATTGTTGTACGGCTTTCCTGGCCATTTTACTGTCCATTGGACCACTTTTACGACCACTCCCTTCCTTCCTTTGGACACTCAGACGCTCCTTGAAGGTTCTTATTACACGAGACACAGTTGTATTTGCAATTCCACACTGTTTGTTTACGTTTGTATAATCGCTCGCTCTACGTCTTATTTACTTGGATCTTTTAACTGCGTATTCACATACGAATAATATTTTGTGCTTTCGATTTTACATTTTTCCACCTTGTATTAGTGCGCGATTGTGAAATATCTGTAATTTCCGTTGTGTTTTACCACCGTTCAGTGATTGAATTTCGGTTGTGCTGTTCTACAGAATTCATTGTCTGCTGCTCATTCCTGCTCGCATATTTTCCCGCTTAGCAGCATCTGCATACAATTTAACCGAAGAAGTTCCCCGTGGTTGCATATTGTAAGGCGATTAGATCAGAACTTAACTCGTTCATTACACGTGCTTCCAAATGAGTAATACGTGCCACTCCTGTGCTACCGAAATCATGGGCACGAATATTACTTGTCATGGTTTCTGCAATGCTGTATTTCATCCAAAATGTAGCGGAATGACAACTTTAGCTCTGGAAGAAATAACCAAAAACGCACAAATATTTTGGCTTTGCAAATCATGCTCGCATTTAATGAGTGACATTCGAGTTCGCAGATCAGTGCGATCTGCCTACGAATCTGGCCAAGAAACTGTACTCAGCAAGCATAATGAAATTATCGAGAGCCTTAAGCACGAAATTATGAATGAGCTGAAGCATGAATTGCGACTTAATTTCGCTGCACTGATCAACTCTAACTCATTGACACCCAGGTCTTCGATACAAATTGATAGTGCTAATGTTTCTGTACGTCGTCGACTATTTAGAAAATCCGAAGTGAAAAAACCTCCTCAACAACCTTTGATGTGTGGTTCAGCTGAGTCATTGTCCCCATCGCTTGGAAATCTCGCTGCAGCATCAAATCAAAAATTCTGGCTGTATCTCTCACGTATTTCTCGCAATGTAACAGTCGATCAAGTGCGCGCACTAGCCATCCAACGCCTTGGAACCAAAGATGTGGAAGTTGTCAGACTTGTAGCTAATGGAAAAGATATCAGCTCAATGTCTTTTATTTCATTCAAAATTGGACTGAATGCTGAATTTAAAAACAAAGCTCTCTCATCTTCAACTTGGCCAAAGGGTATTTACTTCCGGGAATTCAAAGACAGCAGAGTGGCTACAAATTTTTGGATACCATCTCAAGCTCTGAATCAGGATCCGGTTCGAGAGGAATTATCACCGTCGGAAAATCGTTTTATGGAGGAATAGCTGAACCGCGACGCGCATTAGAAAGCATATTGGAGACCTCTTCTCAGTTCGACTCAGTCCTGCCTCATGCTGTCATCGGTCATCGGAGCCGTCGCGGTCCTGATGTCGCTTCTGCTGAAGAGGTTCTCCAGCCACTTTTTCCAGGCAAGTACGCAATTTCAAACAACATTTCTCTGCCTGATCAGCTTCCGTGTTCTAGCGCCACTGCGAACCCTATCACACCACTTAATAATCGCTGCGAGAATGTAACTGTTTATTCTCGGAATGCTTCACTGATGGAACCTACTAACAACCAGATGTTAGTTTCGGAGCCTGGAATTATTTCATATTTACCAGAACGCGCTGCCTGTTGCCTCATGGGAGACTTCCAGCCACTCGACCCAGTCGCGCCAGATGTTTCCTGCCAGCAACTTAGTCCTGCTTCCAGCCATCAGAGTCGTTCTGGTCCTGTGGTCGAGTTCGGTGATGGGGTCTCCCAACCCTTATTTACAGGCAAGTACATATCTCCATGCAACATTTCTGTGCCTGATCAGCTTTCGTGTTGCAGCATCACCTCAGAATCCCCCGCTCCAACAAATGGCTTTCACATCTCCGAGCCTGTTTTAGGCGATTCGACGCAATGCAGAGGCATCTCTTCCTCCGACTTCTCGCCGCAACTTCGCATCTACTATCAAAATGTTCGTGGACTTCGAACGAAGATCGACGATTTCTATCTCGCAGTGCATGATGTGGAGTATGATGTGATAGTACTATCAGAGACGTGGCTCGACGATTGTATTCTATCGACTCAACTGTTTGGAAATTCATTCACAGTTTTTCGGACAGATCGTAATCCATTGAATAGTAGAAAGCGTCGTGGTGGAGGTGTTTTGATAGCAGTATCGTCTAGATTATGCTGTTGTGTCGACTCAGCCCCAACTAGCGTGGCTTTGGAACAGCTATGGGTAAAAATTAAATTGCAAACGTTTTCCATGAGCATTGGAGT
Source organism: Aedes koreicus (assembly GCA_024533555.2). Taxonomy (NCBI): domain Eukaryota; kingdom Metazoa; phylum Arthropoda; class Insecta; order Diptera; family Culicidae; genus Aedes; species Aedes koreicus. Next base: position 394,860 of record JAHHFK020004255.1, read on the forward strand.
AGTATACCTTCCTCCTGACCGTAGAGATGACCTTACTCTAATAACGCTGCATAGTGAATCTATTAGTTCTGTTTTGGCATGCTTGAAACCGTGTGATATGGCGCTTCAGTTTGGAGACTATAATCATGCCAACATGTGTTGGACGGCTTCAGAGGATGGCGGGCTTAACATTGATGCCAGCTCATCACGATTTTCGACTTCGGATGGTGTTTTGTATGATGCTTTTTGTTTTAATGGTCTGACACAAATTAACTCAATTAAGAATTCCAATTCTCGTATTCTTGACTTGATATTGGTGAACGATACAGCTTTATCCAGTTGCAGCATTTCTGAAGCGCTTGATGTATTTGTATATCCAGACATTGCACATCCTCCCATTGACGTTGCTGTTTCATTGCCTCTACCCGTGAGATTTGAGCAATCAAATGTCAATCCGCGGCTTGATTTCCGTCGTGTCGATTATAACCTGTTGAATGAAGCGCTCTCTGTGATTGATTGGCAATTTTTGGATGGCGGTCGAAATATAGATGAAATCGTTGAGTCTTTCAACTCTGAGATTCGTCGTGTTATCGACGCGTATGTGCCACTTCAACGTCCTGCATTGAAACCTCCATGGACAAACAACCATCTTCGCAGATTAAAACGATATCGCCGTGCAGCTCTTCGGAAATATAAGAGAAATCGTTCACATCACTTGAAACGTCGCTTCGTTCTGGCTAGCAATAACTACATGAGATATAATCGCTTCATGTATGCCCGCTACATTGATCGTACACAGGCAAATTTACGTTTGCAACCAAAGCGCTTTTGGTCATTTGTTCGGTCGAAACGCAAAAACAATGGATTACCTTCGACTATGTATCTCAAAGATCGTTCTTCTAGCACCAATGACATCAAGTGTGAGTTATTTGCTGATCACTTTAAAAGTGCTTTCTCGAACATGCCGATTTCTTCCTCGAATCTATATGAAGCTCTCCGTGAAACACCATCCGACAGGTTTGAATTTGGAATTTTTCAAATCAATGAGGAGCACGTCGAATATGCGATACGTAAACTTAAGAACTCTGTGGCATACGGTTCAGATGGTATCCCTGCATGCATCTTGAAGAAATGTTCGAGCGTTTTAGTGCAGCCATTAGTCAAATTATTCAACATTTCTTTGCAACAAATGATATTCCCGACCGCGTGGAAGACTTCGGACATGACCCCCGTTCACAAAAAGGGCGATAATTGTAACATTGCTAATTATCGTGGAATAACATCGTTAAGTGCTTGCTCAAAACTCTTTGAAATCATTGTCAATCAAGCGCTTTTCGTTGCCTCCAAGAACTATATATCTACTGCCCAGCATGGATTCTACCCGAAGAGATCCGTGACGACAAATCTTTTGCAATTCAGCTCTTTCTGCATTCGATCGATGGACGCTGGCATGCAAGTAGATGCTATATACACTGATTTCAAAGCTGCATTCGACCGAGTTAACCACGATCTTTTGCTTCGAAAACTCGAAAAACTCGGAGTATCCACAGCCTTTGTAGGCTGGTTCAAGTCATACTTGTCTGGTCGGTCTTTGAGAGTTAGGATAGGCTCGTCGTTTTCAACTGTATTTACTACATCATCTGGTGTTCCACAAGGGAGTAACCTGGGCCCCCTGCTGTTTTTGCTGTTCATTAACGATGCGGCATTCATTTTACCATCTGGAACTCGTGTTTTCTACGCCGATGATTTGAAGATCTTCAAGATGATCACTTGTATCGAGGACTGTGCCTACCTGCAGAAACTGTTGGATTTATTTGCGGATTGGAGTAAACGGAACCTTCTGGAGCTGTGTGTAACGAAGTGCAACACTATTTCGTTTACTAGAAAACGTCAACCGATCATTTTTCGCTACCGTCTTAATGGACAAATTTTAGAACGGCTGGAAAAGGTTAGAGACCTTGGTGTGATTTTGGACTCCCAGCTTAACTTCCGAATTCATATTGACGACGTGATTTCGAAAGCGAACAGACAGCTCGGCTTCATATTAAAGCTTACCGATGGTTTCACTGATCCTATGTGTTTGAAATCACTGTACTGTGCTCTGGTGCGCTCGATTCTGGAATCTGCTGTTTTAGTTTGGTGTCCGTTCAACATTATGTGGGTTAACCGTATTGAATCGATCCAAAGAAAGTTTGTGCGCCTAGCTCTTCGTCATCTACCATGGCGTGATCGTCTTAACCTGCCGCCATACGAACATCGCTGCATGCTATTGGGAATTGAAACCCTGGAGAAAAGGAGGACTGACATGCAAGCGGTTTTTGTTGCCAAGGTCCTAGCCGGAGATGTCGATGTACCTGCTATTCTTGCGGATATTAATATATACGTACCACAACGCTCCCTTCGTCGGCGTAACTTTTTGCATTTGGCAACCCGCAATACTAGATACGGCCAATACGACCCAATACGCTTCATGGCGTCTCGCTTCAACAATGTTTCAAATCATTTCGATTTTCACGTCCCTGCTGCCGTTCTGCAACGTTATCTTAGGAACTCGACTTAAAAGGCGATGGGCTTATGGACCGAGAAGATTTATGATCACTGGATGTTAAACGACAATTGAACAAACGACTGATTTTCACTTTTTTATCATCTTGACCTGTTTTTGTAACTAGCAATCGATGTATAGTGTAGTTATTTTGTAGTGTAGTTATTGTGCTCTTCCTTCATTGTTATATTTATGTCAATGTTTGATTTGTATTTTATGTTATATATATTTTAGAAAAAGACAGGGTTTTTATGCCAATTTGAGCCCCCTCCGTCTCAAATTGTCTTTTCCCTGTCCATCTTCATTAAGACAACAGTGTCAGATGGAGTATTAATAATAATAAATAAATAAATAAACTGCTACTGAATATGCAGCCGGAGTGAACTAAAACATCCTGAATAAATACTAAGAAACTGCGGAGCCGTGACCGTGCCACGTAGCCTAAGGACGGAGGAGTTAGAACTGTCGGCTGAATCGCTCCGTCAGCAGAGCAGAAATGCGGTCAGAGAGTGGAGAAAGTTGAAAAAAATTAATGCCGCCATAAATCTGAGCCGGTGACTGGTAGGGAAACGCCGAGGTGGAACGTATTTTCGGACGATTCCTATCTTTTTTTTTACAAGAAGATAAACCTACCTGACGTCGATCGAATTGGTAGCAGAATGCTGAGTTCGGGCAAGGCAATGTGTATTAAACGGCTCATAAATTTGGACCTTTTAAGTGGAGATTTATGAACTGGAGAACATCTACTCCAATTGAGGTGTTAGAGTTTATAACTGATGATTTTTAATAATCAAGTGCGTTCAAAAAAGCTTAAAAGGTTCTTCTTTTTAGTGTTTCCATTGCTCAAGATTGCCGAATGAAACATGATAGCTGCGTTGATGTTTAATGAACACACATAAATTTATGAAGAAACGTTAAGGTGGTAGATTCTGTGGAATGAATTCTCCATAGGCACGTCATTAAAGGCACTATTGAAGACATTTAGTCCTCTTGATCCATTTTATTGAACACCCTAACATCGCAACAGGTGGTCCAATTTATTGTCAATGTCTTGATTTGAGCCAAGCCAGTGCTCCAAACTATTATCCAGTCTCTTAAAAAAAACAGTGATTATAAAGCGTGTTTGGATTCAAATTTCTATCATTAGATGAATATAACATAGCATAGCATATCATATCATAGCATAGCATAGCATAGCATTGACGTTTGCACACCTCGTGGATGGAGCTACGATGAGGAGTAATTCGTTGAAGATATTGCATGTCACCATGAAACGAAACCAGTTACTGATACGTTTCTTCACGCAATAATCTTCTTGATGACACTCCTCGATCGCTCACCTGGCCACGTCCATGCAACCGTTGGAGATAGGGAGACTTCGGTATCCACCTTAAGATACCTAGATCTACACGGGGAACCCACGTAGCTTTCAGTAGATATCAAAGGAAAAGGGAAATGAATAGTCGAAGAGAATAGTTAAACAGACTGCCCTGTTTGGTGTACAGAACAAACATTTATTTAAAAATGTTCATTGGGAACATCCAGTCTAGGAACGTTATGTGATGTTCCATTTCTCTTCAAACGGTTGGGACTTAAGCGTTAGCTTTAGTCGTAGCCGCATATGGCTTATGGTTAGAGCGCCATTACTCGCTCTCTGAAATGAGAAGAATGTCTGGGAATACCCATCGTCGTTTAGCGGTTGGGACTCTAGCATTATTAAATTAAAAGTGAATGTGGGAAATGAAACGCACATTTTTGTGTCAGTGTACTATCCCCCAAATAATGCCCGTAAAGCTATATATGGGAAGATCATTAGTAATGCCGGAGAAATTATGTCTGGTTTGCCCCCTGAAGTAAAAGTACTTATATATGGTGACTTCAATCAACGCAATGTCGACTTCATTTCCGACAATGATAATGAGAGTATCTTAGTTCCGATAATTGGGGAAAAGGATACTCTTTATTTCATATTCGACAAAATTGCAAACCTAGGAATTCATAAAAAAAATCAACAAAATTGTTATTTAGATTTTCTATTAACTAATGTTTAGGAAGACTTCTGTGTGAGTGAATCATTAAATCCAATATGGAGAAATGAAGCATTTCACTCAGCAATTGAATATTCCCTATTTGTGAATGAAGGTGAAATGCCTGTCGACTGTGAATTTGAGGAAGTCTTTGTCTATAAATCAGCAAATTAGGAATAAACTAAACTTAATTGATTGGCAAACAGACTTAAGGGAATAAGTTAATGTCGAAAGTGCAACTAAAGTGTTCTACAATACGTTGACTAAAATAATAGAAGAAGAAGAAGTACCAGTTCAATGACGTAGACGTTAAGTGTTTTCTAAAAATCCAGTTTGGCACATAATTTTTTTTTTAAATTGTAACAGTCCCGAAAATTTGGAAAACTATTTGAATATTTATGATCAACTTAATTCGGCCATAAATATCGCGTTTGAGGAGTATAATTTAAAAACCGAACGTGAAATTAAATCTTGCCCAAAAAACAAAAAACTCAATACCAAACAGAGGTCGAACAATTTTCGATCCAGAATGTATTTTGATGACAATGAAAGCAATAACTCAGAAGAAATTTTTAATTTATCTGCTAAGTTTTTTCAAGCAACATACACAAGCTTCTCAGAAGCAGATCGCGATCGTGAATTTTTTGGTTTCCATCCTGAACTTCCAAGTGACATCCCAACAAACATCAGTGTCGAATAACTGCTTGTCCAAACAAATTTGGAGAAGTTATTCAACTTGCTTTTGGCTTTTTAATATGTCACTGGAATCCGGAGATTTCCACAATTATGGAAAACCTCATTGCTAGTGCCAATTTTTAAGTGTGTGTGTGTGTGTGTGTGTGTGTGTGTGTGTGTGTGTGTGTGTGTGTGTGTGTGTGTGTGTGTGTGTGTGTGTGTGTGTGTGTGTGTGTGTGTGTGTGTGTGTGTGTGTGTGTGTGTGTGTGTGTGTGTGTGTGTGTTCAATCTGGCACCCATCGCCCGGCAATGGTATTATGGAAGAAATCTGTTTACAACAATCATTCAAGTGACCATTGGAAGCAGCTTTAATCCGGGAGCTAGAAAGTGATAGCTCTACTGCAGATCCAGCAACCCATTTCAGAATGTCTGGAGAGTCACGCCCATTCCGAGGTTACTTTCACATACAATAAGCCCCGCATGTTAACATTACCGATATCATTTGGATAAGGGCACTGCAACACACTTCCAGATTTGGACATTTTAAATTTCCAAACCAGGCACGTATGAGGTATTATTTGAAAATAAGATTATTGTTATATAGTTATAATATGATAGATCTCACCCATGGCCGCATCCTTCATCACACTATCTTGTTCATTCATAAAAATAAAAAATTTCGACGTTGATTCGTAATTTATTTCATGCACTCGTGATTAAATAAGCGCAAAAATTAACGTTACTAAACAGCCCGCTAGATATGCAACCTGCTTAACAAAACTCTGTACACCCCGTGGTGAATGCACCTAAAATTATGTGCAAGCTTTTCACCTGCCCATGCGCGTTGTTTTCGCTTGCCGCTTCTGACCAGCAAATGGCCGTTCTCCACATTGCACTAGTCTTCTTTTTTTTTTCACTCCACACTCTGCTAATAATGCAAATCCCCACTATGAAGCGACTCTATATCGAGCTTCAAAACTGCTAATTATCATTGATTCACTCGCGACAAAGTGGAGAATCACTCTAAACTAATAATTTATGCCCGAGTGTCACATTATTACCACTAATAACCAAAACTAAGCTGATTTAACTCTTCTTCCAGGTGCGGGGGCGAAGCACAAAAACAAAACAAAAAACGGGGAAATACTGCCGACTAGCACACATTTTGATAGGCAATCGATTGTATTCGCGACGGCTTACACAATGCACGCGGAGATTTTATGATTTCACTGTTAGTTCAAGTTAAATTACGAATTATTGTTTGATTTTTTTTTGCGAAAACGACGCAGCAAAAACAAAACACGTCAGTTTCGAAGTACGGCTTGCTGCGATCTTGTGCCAATTTTTAAGTGAGGTAAAAAATTGGTTTTTGGTAATTACGGTGTTTTGGCCTTTTTTTTTTTTTTTGGAATTTTTTTGGGGGGGTATGAAAAAAAAAAGGGGGGGGGGAGAAAAACGAGGGGGGGGGGGGAGGGAAAAAAAAAAAAAATTATAATTTAAGGGGGGGTGTTGTGTTGTTTTAGAGGTTATATTTTTGTGGGCGCCCTCAGATAGAAATGAAAGAAGGCTCTAATGGGACATAAGACCAGCGTTTTGAAGCCATTATGTAAGAAAATTCTATTGTACGCTCTTGAGATATTATTTGGTGGCCCTGAAAAGGGCCGTTTGGTTTTATGAAGTCAGTATGTGGGATAATTCTCTTGTACACTCTTTATAACTCTTGGCTGGCCCTGAAAAGGGCCGTTTGGTTGTATGAAGTCAGTGCGTGGGAACATTCTCTTGTACACTCTTTATAACTCTCTGGTGGCCCTGAAAAGGGCCTTTTGGTTTAAATGATGACACGGCCACGGTTGCACGTTTTACGATGGACTATCTTTAAGGCCTAGAAGATAGTTGAGGATCTGTTAGGGAATATAAAATTATTAAATTAATGATAACCCCAACCTAACAAACATTTGAATCGAAAACTTTCGATGGATATGGATATCATTAAGGATTCTTGTTCGAACAAATTTCAGTAAAGTTTATTTATTTCATCGCTCCGGGCATTTATTTATATTATCGCTCCGGGCATTTGGCTATATTCGGTATACTATACGGAATATAAAGCTACTTTATAACATCTAAATGACTTTCTCATGTGATCAATCGGCCATTCCATTTCTAAACATTAAAATTCCCACTATATTCATTTAGTTATATAGGTGTTGGTATGAATAAGCCCTTCGAAAAATACACAACCGCTCACTCTTAATTTTCCATTGAAAACTTTTATATTCTACATTTTACTACTTAATGAATACATTAGGTCATAGTTGGGAATATAAGGTTAAATGCGTACCTAAAATATGGTCTATGGTTTTCTTGTGAAATTATTATTCATGTTTCTATGTGAATATCAGGTAAATTAGTGAATCCATTATGGCTAAAACGTTAAGGAAATCGAAATATAAATATATTAGATCTCGCAGAAGAAAGAGAGTGAGTTTTATAAAATATCATTATTCTTAGCAATGGGTATGGGAGAAAAGGTTGGTTAATATAAAATGAATTCTTATAAATATAAAATAAACACCTGAGAAAATAATCACTTATTAAAACATGTTCAGCGCATTATTTGTATCGATATCATTTGTAGGTTCATATGCACTTAAAGCACGCTGCGCATGTCATCTCCAGAATACAATTAATACTATGTTGAAATTTATTAAGACAGGGAGCGATAACATAGAGAGATATTCAATTGCTATGATGACATGCACTTTGTCAAATTGATTTAAATTTAATAAATATCAATTTCCTACCTCGAGTTGAAGGACCTTCTCCAGCGTCCCAACTAGTTGTTGGCAACGCATTACCTCTTGCTGCTTTAAATTTCACCCGATAACTACGAGCTCGCTCGGCATCGGTGCATGGTCGTTTGGGAGGATTTCCCGTATGTTCGCTCATTATGCGATTCCTGAATCTGCGCAAGCGTTCTGGATCAAATCGGTTAGGCATTCTCACTTTCACTATGTTTCTCAAAAAGTTTTTCTTCCTAGAGGTAGGACTCTATCCAACGCGAATCGTTAACACAACAGAACAACTGTTTTTAACACACTACTAATTGGAATTTACAGAGAATGTTGGTTCGGAACATCATGTTCGACATCGAAAATGGTATCCGTGATAGGGAATTTGTGTGGTTTAAGGTATGCGACGAAGGGAAAACAAGTTTTGCTAATACCACTGGCTGCCAATCGACAATTTGAAACGAAAATCCCAATCAAACAAACTCTCAAGCTGAGAATATCAAATTGAAAGTAGCAAAGATGGATTTGTATCTGGAAGGACTTTTCGGTGAACCGGCACCGGCAGGCTTTGATTTATTTTCACTGACTTTATGCATCCGCTGCATAGCACACTGTTGCCTAGTAACGACTTAGCAAAATCCAATATGACTGCCAATCGACCGAAATGTAAGATAAACTCTTATTCAAATAACTCTCTTAAATTAGAAATTGAATTGATTTATTGATTCATCGCGGGTTGCGCCAACCAGCTAGGAAAAATTTTCACCGACGGAGAATTGTCCTGCTCGCCTTCCATGGAGGCTCTCCCGCAAACAGTAGCGTTTTTGCAGTCGTGACGAACAAATCGGCACTAGATTAAATGGCGCACAAACCGAACGAAATATTAATTTAATTCTTGTATAAACAACTCTCTGAACTGGATTGGTTGACCTCAAAAGGACAGATTATTTATTAGTGGGTTGCGCCAACCAGCTGGGTAAAATTTTCACGACGGCTCGCCCTCCATGGAGACGTTTTTGCAGTTGCGGCGAACGAATCGGCGCCATGATATTAGGCGCACAAACCAAACGAAATAAAAGTTTAATTCTTGTATAAACAACTCTTCTAATAATATTGGTTGTCCACAAAAGGACAGATTCTCAATTTATGGATTGCGCCAACCAGCTGGGTAATCGAGCACCGAGCTAAATTTAAGATTAGTTCTTGAATAAACAACTCTTTTATTTTAATTTATTGTCCTCAAAAGGACAGATTATTTCCACCTACTGCTGCTCGCCTCCAAGGACGTTTTCCCCCAAACAGCAGCGTTTTCGAAGTCGCGGCGAAACAATCGCCATGGTGAGGTAAGATGGCGGCTTGCACAAACCGACGCGATTGTGCGCCCCCATAATCCGCCACTTTACCTCATCGCGGCGATCGCTGTTTGGGAGAGCCTTGGTACTTAGCACCACCAGCTGCTACGCGACACCACCCTACGCGACCACCCTACGCAACCACCCTACGCGACCACCAGCTGCCTCTGCGACCAGCTGCCTGCGACCAGCTAGCATCTACTAGCGACCAGCTCCGCACAGCTTCAATGCTGCCAAACGAATGAGGCAATTTTTTCCTAAGTGTGCGTTTTATACCCTTCTCAGCTGCATGCGAGACGTACATGGAGCGACGAATGACATGATTGGTTAAAGTCTCTCTCTAATACAAAGAAGAAGAAGATGATGCAAGACGTTCCTTGCTTCGATTTGGAAACTGTGATAGGAAATTTGGTAAATTTACTCTGCAAAATGACATTATAAGACATCACCTTATATTTGCGTTATTTTCAATAGTTTACTATTGTTTGAGAATAATGTTTGACAATTGAATTGAAGCGCGGAAAAATTTCCGACCGATTGAAGAAGAAATCATGTAAATCTTTCGTGGATTATTTGAGTTATTCGCGTACAAAACGTACGGTTTTTCGTGACGGTCGCTATATTTTAGATTTTCATTTGACACCCCACCCTTGCCGTAAGACGTAGTCTACGTCAAAAAAATTTTATTAAGTAAAAAATAGAACAAATATTAATCAGCATAGCTTTTTCAATGGTCGCTCAACTATCACAAATTTACTCGAACTTGCTAGTTATTCTATTGAAGCAATGGATAACGGAAACCATGTTGAAGTTCTGTACACAGATTTTAGCAAAGTGTTTGGTCGTGTCGATGTATCCTTACTTCTTTTAAATTGCAAAAATAGGAATAAAGCCAAAGCTCAAACAAATGGCTTGAATCATACCTGTCCAATCGCGATCAGTTAGTAAAATTTAAAGGAAAGCATTTAACCCCTATTCATGCCACTTCGGGAGTCCCATAAGGCCCTCATTTAGGACCACTGTTATTCATTTTATTTGTTAACGACTTATCCTTTATTCTTAAGGAACTAAAATTTTTAATTTACGCTGACGACATCAAACTTTATTTGGAAATAAAAAAATGCTGAAGACATCAACACATTCAAAACTGAGATAATGTTATTCTTTACTTGTTGTAACAAAAGCCTGCTGCAACTAAATGTTAAAAAATGCAGCTCGATCTCCTTCAGTAGAAAATGAAACATTCCCAATTTTGCAATTACTATAGGCAATCAAAATGTAGAAAGATGTGATAAAGTTAGGGATCTAGGTATTATTTTAGACTCAAAACTTACATTCATTGAGCATTACAACACAATTATTTACAGAAGTAATAATATGTTAGGCTTTATCAAACGTTTCTGTTAAAAATATTGTACATTGCTAATGTCAGGTCTATACTAGAATACTGCAGTATAGTCTGGTCACCCTTTTCAATCACACATGAAGAAAGATAAGTCAGTACAAAAGCAATTTTTGTTATACGCGCTCCGCAAATTAGGTTGGACTGTGCTTGGACGCTCTTTCCTTTACCGTCATATAAAGCTCGATGTATGCTCATAAACATTCAAACATTAAGAGAGCGTCGTGAATTTGCAATGGTGTATTTTATAAAAATATCTTCTCACGGTGAATTGACGTCCAATGTCAACCAAATGATTGTCAACCATAGATAAATAAATAAAATACTCGACACTAACGTAACTGAAATTTGATTATGTAGAACTATGGAAAGTACGCATTTAACATTAAAAATAAGTCACACAATGTAATTATTGCATCCATGGTCTACTTTGATTGACGACAATATATTCCGAATAAATAAATAAATAAATAAATAAATAACTAAATGAAATATCCTTGCTTTGTACGGTTCATGGTGACAGTGCGATTACACACTCTCTGGAAATAAAACATCTTAAAATGCAAATGTCTCACCCAATTCTGCCTGCGAACTACACACTACCAAAACGTCATGTAAATTTCTGTCTCCTGAGACCGACACATGCAAGCGTCCTTCAGCACATAAGAATGAGTTGAAAGAGAAAACAAAATAAATCCAATCAGACACATCTTTTCTCGAATTGCCTATGTGTCAGTTTGAGGAGACATAATTTTACACGAAATCCTTCTTTACGTTCCCCAACTTTTTACAAACATGTATTACGTCTCGTGTAAAATTCATAATTTCTAAGTGTGTACTCCCGGAACTACTATTTCTCCACCGGTGTAAAATCTTCTGCTTAGCATCCTGCTATGCGGATCGATCGCCAATTTTAGCTCACCTGACATCCACCTACGATCCAGATCTTGACCATTCAACACTACGAGAACTCGGTCACCAAAATATTTTCACAAAACAACTGTAAACTTAAAAATTCGGAAGTAAATTGGAAATTTTGACGGGAGAGAAAATATTTGCTGCCATCATCGAACAAGGCACACTTCGATCATCTTCTATTATAAGATGAGTATAGCAAGCCGAAAATTTATAACAACACATTAATGAGGGCTATTCTTAGAGTCGAAGTGACGTTTGTCAACTAAGGCCGGCGTGGCCTTTGCTGTACACAGAAGTTGTTTCCATTGTAATCGGTCCATGGCTGTACCTCGCCAGCCTCGCTGCCTGCGGAGGGTCCGCAGGTCACCTTCTACTTGATCGATCCACCTTGCTCGTTGCGCGCCTCTTCTTCTTGTACCTGTCGGTTTGTTTTCGAGAATCATTTTCACAGGGTTGTCGTCTGACATTCTTACGACATGCCCAGCCCATCGTAGTCAGCCGATTTTTGCGATGTGTACGATGGGAGATTCTCCCAGCAACAGGTGCAATTCATCTCATCTGCACTCCACCGTAGATCGTACCCAGCACCTTCCAATCAAAGACTCAAAGGACGCGTTGGTCCTCCACTAGCAATGTCCATGTTTCGTGGCCGTAGAGAACTACCGGTCTAATTAATGTCTTGTAGATGGTCAACTTTGTGGTTCGGCGAACTTTGTTCGAGCTCTGCGTCCTTCAGAGTCCAAATTAGGCACGATTGCCAGCCATAATGCGCCTTTGTATTTCTCTGCTGGTGTCGTTATCGGCGGTCACCAATGAGCCCAGACACACGAATTCGTCTACCACCTCGATTTCATCAACGTCGAAAGGCTAGTAGAATGCGGAACGGTAAAAAATTGGTCAAACATGATTAAGTGCACACTGATAAGCTTATTATATAGATGATCAATCTTTATTTCTTTTTAAAGTTCATCACCTACAAAACACAGGAACATAATTTGATTAGGCTTCCGATTTTTCAAATGCAATCTGTCGGGATTTAAGTTTCACACCTTCCATCAAGTTTGTACCGCTGTTACATGCACCTTATTTGATACTGAACACCAATTTGCCATGAACTGTTTTTTCCCTTTCAACTGTTTTTTGAATTCTCTTGAGGTTTTTCTTTACGATATTTTCCAATTGAGAGCATTTCTGGCGAGTTTGGGGGGTTTTTCTCCTGGGGTACGATTTGAACAGTATTGGCGGTAAACCAATCCTGAGTCATTTTTCTGTAGCGGCAAGAAGCGAGGTCTGGCCAAAACAGCACAGAACAACTATGGTTCTTCAAGAAAGGAAACAAGCGTTTTTGCAAGCATTCCATTACATATATATCTTGGTTGACAGTGCCAGTTGTCACGAAATATTTACTTTTTAGCCCACAGGTGCAAATCGCCTGCCAAGTATTTTTGCGAGAACATTGACATTTGTTTCTGCCTAAACTTATCATGAACCTTTCCTTTTCCGATAGCCGTATAAAACTCTTGACCTGGGAGCTGCTTGAAATTAGCTTCGCAAATGTTTCATCGTCCATTACGACGCAATCAAACATAGCTGAAAATCCCAAATATGAAAACACGTGGCTTATGGCCCTTCCCTGAGCTCGCAAAAAGCTTATTGGACTTTAAAAAATCACTTTAGATTGATTGGGACGCATGGTTAGCAAGTTACTTTGAATAATGGAAACGCGTGGTAGGACAATCAGCAACAACTAAAAATATAGCACCTTAGAATAATTGTATCTCAAGACTAAAATACAAGCATCGCCAATTTGTTTTTTATATGTTATGTAAAAAGGACTAAGCTTTAAAGAAAAAATATAAAAACGAGGGAGCTCATTGGTTTCGAGACCATAAAAACCACCAAAAACGTATATGATATATGTTTTCATAATAAATATCACAATTTAGATGATTTTTTAAAAAAAATCTAGAAATGAATATTTAATTACCTCCTATTTGCGTTGTTAAAATTGGTTATGTGAATCAAAAGATATGAGTTTTTGAAAAAATGCACACATAAAAAACTTCAATTTTTTGACCACCCTAACGCCGAAATGGTCACCCTAAGGAAAAAATAAAAAAATACGGGTCTAATATTTTTAGATTAGGAAAAAAACTACCAATAAATACGACATTCTGAGTGATCGTATATCTTTTTTTTAGTACTACCTGTAGGTTGAATTCTGAATTAACTTGGAAATAATCCGGTAGCCCTTGATCATCATAACAACTTTTCTCAAGATACAGATATAACTAATTGTTTGCTCACTAGCACCACCTGATGGTTGAATTCCAAATACATCTAGATAATTTCTGAAAGGTATTGATCTTCTTAAGCACTTTGCTGAAGATTCCATTCCGGAAGAATTTTGCTCATTATCACCACCTGGTGGTTTAATTCCGAATCAAATCTACAATATTTATGTAGCACTTGATCATCAAATGAGATGAATCAATGATTCAATCGTTCCAGCTCATCAGATGCTTAAGATACAGAAGTTAATAAAAAAATAGTGCACACTAGCACCACCTGATGGTTGAATTCCGAATTTAAATTGGCAACTGTAGTGACACCCTAGATCATCAAAAGAAGATTTCATCGTTCTTGCTCATCTGATGCTTAAGATTTTGAAGTTCGAAAAACCTGGTGGTTGAATTCCTCATCAAACTTTCCATCATTAAAGCCTGTCCACGTTAAATTTCGGACACTTTTCTTTCAGTGTAGATTTTGAATTATTTCAAGGATTGCTGAAACGATTCACTTATATGACAGCTGAAACGCTCCACTTGCTTTCGTGGTACAACATGTTTACATTCTTGTTACATTCAGTAAAATGACGTCGAATCAAGTGGAAATGCGCAAACGCATTCTGTTCGAGCGGCAGCAAAATCCGAATTTATCGGTACGCGATCTTGCCACGAAACTAAAACTACCGAAAAATACCGTGCTTTGTGTTTGCAAATCATTTCTTCCCGGCTTTGTTGATAAAACTACATTTAAAACTGTTTTGCCTACCAACACCTCCTCTATGCTTCTTTAAAGCCGAAACTTGTACAAAGTGGTCCATTTTATAGATGGTTGTGAAAACAGGTTAATAAAACCTTTATAAGACAGTAAACATTTTAAAAATGTTCTAGTGAAAGATGTTCTGACCACTTGAGAACCTTCATAAAACCTATTGGCTGCTATGAAAACCAGCATTCGGCCAAATGGCCACAGATGTCAAACTTTTGTGAAATCGTGGTTGGTTTTTGTTGTTCTGCTTTGTTCAATTCTCTGGCTCTGCTGATTTATTTCGCAGTAAATAATATCTAAGAAAAAAGCTCTTGCGTTGTTTGATAGCAAAATATCTTAAAACAAATTGAGTTTGGTTAACAGCGTTTCATGCTTCAAATCATATGCGTATTTAATTTTTTGGTGAATATTGGAACGATAAGAACCGAACATTAATGCGCCTCGGATATTTTGCTAGTTTACAGCAAAAACAAAAACAGAATTAAAACAAATATGTTCGATAATTTAATCAGGAACTTCTTGAAAATGGATGGAATTCAATGAGGTTATCTAAAAGAATGCAGAAATTGGTCTCCGATCTATTGTTAATTTGCATTATTACTATTCCACATTTCAATTATTTCTTGCATTTTAATATTTTGATTGGAAAAAATAATTGTTTTGGCAAAAAACCAATTTTTTTGGGGAGGGAAGGGCGAACACGAAATTATTGCGACACATTCAACAGGGCATAACTTTTTTACCATTGGGTAAAAATCAACCAAATTTTGCACACTTTCTTATTGATGTGTATTGTTTACATGCTGTCAAACTCGAAGTCGCGTTTTTCGATTCAACGAAAATGGAGGTGAACCAACGCGAGTCGAGAGAACAAATTTTTTCCAAACACCTGGAATTTCTTGACCTGTCGCACCGGCAGTTGGGAAAAATGTTGAACATTCACCATTCAACCGTCTCCAGAGTGTTGAAGCGGTTCCAGGAGCGGTTGACGTTGGACCACGGCAAAGGAGCTGGAAGAAAACCGGGACCGGAGAACAAAAAGACGGAGGGAAAGGTGAAGCGGATGATTAAAGCAAATCTCAACGTCTCAAGCCGTGATTTGGCTAAAAAGATCGGCATGTCGCAGAGCTACGTCCAGAATGCAAAGAAGAGATCTGGACTACATACATACAAGGTACAGAACTTCCCAAATCGCGATCAGCGGCAACAATCGACGGCTAAAACTCGGGCACGGAAGCTCTACGAGAAGATGCTGACAAAATATGGCTGCTGTGTGATGGACGACGAAACGTATATAAAAGCCGATTTTAAGCAAATTCCGGGGTTGGAGTTTTTCACCGGCAAGAGCAAGTTCTACGTGGACGACAAATTTAAGAAGAAGAAAATGTCGAAGTTCGCCTCCAAATATCTCATTTGGCAGGCCATCTGCTCTTGCGGACTGAGGAGTGAGCCTTTCGTGACAAAGGGCACAGTAAATGGCGAGATCTACAAATCTGAGTGCCTCGAGAAGCGCCTTTTGCCGTTCTTGCAGCAGCACGACGAAGCTCCGCTATTTTGGCCAGATTTGGCATCATGCCACTATTCTAAAAGTGTCCTGCAGTGGTATGAGGCCAATTCTGTCCATTTTGTTCCAAAGGACATGAATCCGCCAAACTGTCCGGAGCTGCGCCCGGTGGAGAAGTACTGGGCAATGATGAAGCGGGAACTTCGGAAGAGCAAGAAGACAGTCAAAGACGAGAAGGACATGTTAAGAAAATGGAAAAAAAAAACTGAGAAACTGGTACCGGATGACACTGTAAAGACTTTGATGGAGGGCATCAAGCGAAAATTCGTTCAATTTTACACTCAAGGCTCCATCGATTAACTTTTCTTTTGATTTTTGAAGTAAATATATGTATAAAACTACCTTAAAATTTTGGTTTGATTCTAAACATTATAAGAAAATTGGCATGACATTTTCGGTGTCGCAATAATTTCGTGTTCGCCCTTTATAAAACTGTTTGGTAATTTTGTGACTTTCCTCAATGCCAATTTGCCGTTTAATGCATCTAATGGAGGCAAAATGGTTTTGAAATGCTTTTTCAACTGGCCATAATAAGATAATATGAATGCGTTCTAAAACGGAATTTCAAAACCGAATTTTACGAGTTCACAAAGTCGAAATAAAACCATTAATAGGAGTAAAGGGAATTTTAGAAAACAAGGTTTTGATACCGTTCTAAACAAGCTGTGTAAGTTCTCATAAAGCTGACTAAAATATGTACCCAATTGGCACCTCTTGGTGCCATAATAAAACCAAATTGATATCTAGTGGCTTTGATAAAACCTTACTCAAACATATTAAAGCTGGATAGTTTAGGCAATGTTACTTGGGATCGGAAGGTTGGGAGTGGAGCAATCGAAAAGTATGCTACCGTCAAATGCATAAGAAAGTGGTAGCCATTATTGAGAAGAAAAAAAAACGCAATCTTTCTGAGCAAAATGTGGCTTGCAAAGTTGGGAAGTCAAAATCATACGTATTAAAAGTGAAGCAGAGGCAAGGAAGGCGTATAAAGTAAAAAAGGTGCTCAACCGTGACGACAAGCAAAATTTCGCTACTAATTAATTATGTTTTTATTGCGTACAGTGTGCCAAATTTAAATTATAATATTTTGAAATTGGAAATATCTTCTCAACATCATGGGATCCCAGTAGTGAACAGCAGTTTTTGCTAGAACCAAATATGTGAAGAGAAAGTATTGATAGGTCCGATAGAGCTCGGCAGGTTATGAAATTGAATAGAAGTAGTTTGAAATTGAGCGTAGGGCTTCGTTGTGGCAGTATTTCGAAGAAAACACAGACATCTTTGCCAAACATCCTCCTGCGGGATAGGTCAAGGCAGGGATGGATCCGCCACTTTGACTGACAAAAATGTCTACTTCTGATCACGCTCAAACACCGCCAAAGGCACAGAATGGTTCTAGCGATGTGAAATCTCTGTTTTTACACTCCCTAAATTCCACATGTGATGGGAATCAATTTACAATTAGAGGTTTAGAAAAATTTCACTGCAAAAAGTCATACTGAGAAGCTTAACACCAATTTTTTGTAAACATTTTCTTGTATCATAATGGACGACGAAACAAACGTACTCGAAGACGTTAATCAGCTTCCGGGTCTGGCTTTTAACACCAAAATGCAATTTTCAGAGTTGCCAAGCATTTCCGGACAAAGAAGGTTTCCAAATTCCCGAGGAAGTATTTTATTTGGCAGGCCATATGTAGTTGTGGTCGAAAATCTAAAAGTTTCGTCTCTACCGGCACTATCAATCAGGATGTGTACGAGAAATAATGTCTGCAAAAGAGATTGCTAACGTTTATCAGAAGCCACGACTCTCCAGCTCTGATTTGGCCTGATTTGGCCTCTTGTCCCTATGCAAAATCCACCCTGGAATGGTATAAGGTATAAGAGGTCAAATACGTGCCAAAAACAGCCAATCCACCAAACTGTCCAGAACTTCGCCCAATAGAGAAGTAGTGGGCTCTAGTTAAGTGGAAACTCTTTGAAACTAAGAAGAAAGCAAATGGTACCGATGATTTCAAGAGAAGATGGAGAATCGTCAAGGCGGGCGTATCTAATGTAGATATAACTCTATTATTGTGAAATAAACAGTGGGTTTTGTTGTATTACGTGTCATTTTTTTTTGCTGCTATTATTTTGGTGTCCAAAATTTAACATGGACAGTCTTTATGTACACTAGGTCATCCTTTACAAAGCTTTTCCCAAGATTTAATCCTTCTGGCCCATGTGGCTCTGGAGATTTAGTAGTTCTAAACATTGCTTGTTAAAAAGTGTCACCGGTTGTCTACAAAAAGTTTTATTTAAAGGGTGTCCACGATGAAATTGCCACACACAAAATTGATTCGCAAAATTCGAGTTTTCATCCGATTGCCAACAAATTTTCAGGGATTGAGAAATAACTATTAAACTTCATTTTACCATTTTACTCGTATTTTATTTACAGTCCATACGCAAATGCCCGCACCTTGGCCTTAACCCCGGCCATAAGATTCTGCACAACCTGTGAATCAAACGTTTTTTGCATGTAAACCCATACTTTCTTCAGTTCCTCGACTGTCTTCACTACCTTAGGTCGTTTAAGAATGTGCTGCTTCATAATCGCCCAGTACTTCTCGATGGGGCGGAGCTCCGGAGTGTTGGGAGGGTTGAACATTTTCGGCACGAAATTGACCTTATTGTCCGCATACCACTTCAGCACGTCCTTGGAGTAGTGGCATGAGGCCAAATCCGGCCAGAAGATTGTTAGGACGTTGTGGGCCTTCAGGAAAGGAAGCAGCCGCTTCTGGAGGCACTCTTTTATGTACACCTGTCCGTTCATCGTGTCCTGGGTCACGAAAGGTGCACTCCGCTTCCCGCACGTGCAGATGGCTTGCCAAATCAGGAATTTCTTCGCAAATTTGGACATCTTCTGAGTGCGGACATGCTCCGGAACGCTGAACTTATCCTTGGCCGTGAAAAACAGGTTGCCGGGGATCTGTTTGAAGTCGGCCTTCACATATGTTTCGTCGTCCATGATGCAGCACTCAACTTTCGTCAGCATGTTGAGGTACAACTTCCTGGCACGGGTTTTGGCGGACTTGTTCTGCTTCTCGTCGCGATTAGGGCCCTTTTGTACCTTGAACGTTCGAAGCCCAGCCTTAGTTTTGGCCTTCTGGACAAAACTTCGGCTTATGTGCAGCTTTTTAGCCACATCCCGAACTGAGGCGTTCGGATTTCGGTTGAAGGCCCCAACTACGCGGTTGTGATTTTTGGTGTTGTACGGAATACTTTTTCCTTCACTTCTGGGCTTCCGATCGGTGGTCAACCGTTCCTCGTACCGCTTAATCACCGCGACACCGTGGAATTCGCAATTCCCAACGTTTTAGCGATGGAACGATGCGAGAGATCCTTGTTCTCGTGATGAATGCGCAAGATTTTATCACGCACGAGCTGTTCTTTCGACTCCATTTCCGCGAGTTGTGATCACAGGACTTTAAAACTTGCAGGATGTAAATAATGCACTATGAACTAAATCCACCCAAATTTTCATTAAATTCTACCCAACGGTTAAAAAGTTAGAGCAATTTCATAGTGTGGCAATTTCATCGTGGACACCCTTTAAGCACCAATTCAAATCAACATTCAGGATGATGTTGGGTCTACACAGTGGTTTGTGTGGTTCAGTTCAGAAGAAAAGTCGAGTACCATATATTTTTTTAAATGATTTGAACCAACAGCAAGGATGTTCATGGAATGAAATATTCCAATGGAGGACGTAACATAATAAGATATATTTAACACAATATTGACAACTGGTTTCATTAATACTGACAAGGTATTACAGAACCATGATTCGAACAACATAATCTCAACTAGCACAATATATCTTAAACGAACAACCTACATACATTCCGGATCAACCTTCCGAAAACTTCAAATTACGTAACTGAAAAGCACACCTTCCTGTAGGAGTTGCATTCTAATCCTGGGAAACCACCTTCTAACCATCCTGTGTTGGGAAACTTTTACTTCGCATCGTTTTCTTTCTGCAACTTAGTTCATTTTGCTGGTTTCTTTCATCTTCTCCTCTAGGAGATGAAGGAAATTCCCACCCGAGAACAACTAACCAAAGGTGTGACTTTTGTTCATACCCTACTTCGTTTATTACATGCCTGGGAAAAGTTTTCCCATAATCTTTAGCTTCAATCATAGTGAAATCCAATATACTTCATTCCACCGAGTACGAGCGTGCGTGTTTGTGTGTGTGTTTGTAAATGTGCTGCCATAAACTTACCCAATGTTACTTCAGATGCTTTGACTTCAAGTTTCGATTTGACAGCCGCTCACTCTACCAACATCACGCTTGATTCATTTTCAGCACATCTCTGGAACCGTGTTATTCGAACTTTTCCTGCTTCATATGCTGTGATGAAGTGTTGAGTGAACTGTCGCCTTGTAAAAAACAGTTTTTCAAATATTTACTCTGGTTTGGCGCTCACATTTCAGACGATATGCATTCATGATCGCACATACTGGAGTAAAGCTACACATCCACGTGTACGCAACACCGTTAATAGAACTTTCACCCCCTCAACGGCAAGTGCTTTTGATTGCTTTTTAATACGGGCTATATTTATACAAACTGTGTTCTTCTTTGCCTAAGCTTTTGCGATGTTGGTGGGGGAAGAGTGTATGCTCGGTACGAGGAAATGCACATACTCATACTATTTTCGAATAAAGTGTTTAATATCCGGAGTTCAGGTGCTGCAACGTAGCGCCCTGTCATGCATATGTATGTATGATATAACTTAATATAGCAATTATTGAATTACGGTAATTACGCAGCAAGGTTCCTGGCACCACCCGGGAAGTCAACTTTCCGAAACATAATTGCTTTGCTCTTTGGAAAGAGCTTCATTTGGAAAGATGCTTGGTACGATTACACCTAAAATCGTGTGAATAATATATTTTAATGTGCTTGTAGAAAACTACTGAGCTTAAAAGGTGAAGGAAGATAGACAGACAATGCTTAGCAGAGTTTGAACAATGGAACAGTTCCAGAAGGTGAACTAAAAGTATCGAAGAATTCTAGCTACTGTTGATCCGAAGAGTGTGGATGCACAAAAAAATGATGAACTCTAACAGACGCGTAACATTTCTCCTTGTTTAATTGCCTGCCAAAGCAAGCGTTAACAATAAAAAAATATCTGCAATATAATCCGAATATATCTGGAACAAATTTACGTGAAATATCCCAGACCTTTATGCAAAATCTAGTATTCCCTTTATGTGCATTGGATAACTCAAAAAATGACTGTTTTTCAAACTGTGTTGACACAGGTGGTAAATATTTGAAGGGAGTCAACCCAGCTAGCTGATTTCGTTGATGACAAAAATATCTCAGCAAACCGTAAAACAACAATAGAGAAAATGGTCAAGCAGGCTAGACAGGACTTGCGATTGCGACAAAGATTAAAGACACGAGAGGTGCATTATGGGATGGAATCGTGAATGCATTAGACTCCAAAATTAGGACAAAATTTAAGCTTTAGAGATTGTTTAGAGTTTTATTCCCTGGTTTATTTATTTATTTATAATTTACATCCGATACTATGTGTCTTAATGATAATTTTCATTGTAATCTTCTATATACATAAAAATGGATTTCTGTCTGTCTGTCTGACCCTAATAGGCTCGGAGACTACTGAACCGATCGGCGTGAAAATTTGTATGCAGGGGTTTTTGGGGCCGGGAAAGGTTCTTAAGATAGTAAGCGACCCCTCCCTCCTCTTAAAGGGGGGCTCCCATACAAATGAAACACATATTTCTGCATAACTCGAGAACTAATCGAGCAAAGGAATCCAAATTTAGCATGCGGACGTTTTTGGAGGCAAGAAATGTTTCCATGGTAGTTTGAGACCCTTTCCCTCTCTAGAAAGGGAGGATCCCATACAAATGAAACAGAAGTTTCTGCATATCTCAAGAACTAATCAAGCTAATGGAACCAAATTTGGCATGTGGGGTTTTCTGGTGGCGAAAAATGTTTTAATGGTGGTTTGAGACCCCTCCCCTCTCCTAGAAGGGGTGCTGTCATACAAATGAAACTGAAATTTCTTCATAACTCTAGATCTAATAAAGCAAATGGAACCAAATTTGGCTTGCGGGGATTTTTACGGCAATAAATGTTTCTACGGTGCTTCGATACCCCTCCTCTCTCTCTCTGGTAGGGGGGGGGGGGGGGGTGCTCCTATACAAATGAAACACAAGTTTCTGCATAGTTCTAGAACTAATTAAGTAAATGGAACCAAATTTGACAGGTAGAGGTTTTTGAAGGCAAGAAATGTTTCTAAGGTAACTCGAGACCCCTCCGCCCTCATACTAATGAAACACAAATTTGTTGCATAGCTCGAGAATTAATCAAGCATATGGAACCGAATTTGGCAAGTGGAGGTTTTTGGAGGAGAGAAATGTTTCTATGGAAGTTTGAGACCCCTCCGCCATCTGGAAGGGGGAGGGAGGGGGGTTTCCATACAAATGCAACACAAATTTCTGCATAACTCGAGAACTAATAAAGTAAATGGAACCGCATTTGGCAGGTGCAGGTTTTTGAAGGCAAGAAATGTTTCTAAGGTTACTCGAGACCCTCCGTTCTCTGAGAGGAGGGCTCATATACAAATGAAACACAAATTTCTGAATAACTCGAGAACTTATCAAGCTAATGGAACCAAATTTGGCATGTGGAGGTTTTCGAAGGCAAACAATGTTTCTATTGGGGTTTGAGACTCCTCCGCTCACTGAAAGAGGGGTCTCTCATATAAATGAAACACGAATTTCTGCATTACTCGCGAACAAATCAAGCAAATGGAACCAAATTTGGCATGTGGCGGTTTTTGAGGGAAATAAATGTTTCTAAGGTGGTTTGAGACCCCTCCGCCTTCTGTAAGGGGAGACTCCCATAAAAATGAGACATAATTTTTAGCATAACTCGAGAGCCAATGAAGCAAGTGAAACCAAATTTGGCATGTTGAGGTTTTAGAAAGCAAAAAATGTTTCTATGGCAGTTCAATACCCCTCCCCATTTTGAAGGTGGGGGGGGGAGCTCCCATACAAATAAAAAACAAATTTCTGCATAACTCGAGAACTAATCAAATAAATGAAACCACTTTTAGCATATGGTGGTTTTTGGAGGCTAGATTTCTATATACATAAAAATGAATTTCTGTCTGACTGTCTGTCTGTCAGACCCTTATAGACTCGGAAAGTTCTGAACCGACCAACCTGAAAATTTATATGAAGGGGTTTTTGGGGCTGGGGAAGGTTCTTATGATTGTTTGAGACCCCTACTCTCTCAGGAAGGGGCGCTCTCATACAAATGAGACACAAATTTCTTCTTAACCCGAGAGCTAATCAAGCAAATGGAACCAAATTTGGCATGTGGGGGTTTGAAGGCAATGATTGTATGGTGGTTTGAGAAACCCCCCCCCCCCTCAGGAAGGGAGGGCTCCCATACAAAT
This sequence comes from Aedes koreicus, assembly GCA_024533555.2. Classification (NCBI taxonomy): domain Eukaryota; kingdom Metazoa; phylum Arthropoda; class Insecta; order Diptera; family Culicidae; genus Aedes; species Aedes koreicus. Next base: position 418,657 of record JAHHFK020004255.1, read on the forward strand.
GAAACACAAATTTCTACCAAAAATGAGAATTATACAGGTTACTTAAACACGTGTATTTCTCTGGTAAGGAACATGTTTTGAGAGAAGTTTGAACCCCTGCTTATTAAAGAAAAAAAAACTCATTTCGAAAAAAACCATAAACGTGCCAGTTATACTAAATTTTCCTTCATTTAGTTGCAAGGGTTCAGCTAGTCTTCTTATAAAACCATCAGATGAAATATTGAAATTATACAAATTAAATGCTCCATTAACGGGTGTTCAAAAAAAAAAAAAAAAATTTTAAATAAATAAAAAAAAATTTTTTTTTTTTTTAAATTTTTTTTTTTTTTTTTAAAAAAAAATTTTTTTTTTTTAAAAAAAAAAAATTAATTATTGGGGGGGGGGGGGCCCGGGAGGGTGGGGGGGGGGGGCTTTTTGGGTTGGTTTGTGGGGGGGGGGGGGGACGGTATCTTTTTCTGCTCAAGATACTCCAGCGTCTTCTTGGCGTAATGGGAAGACGCCTTGTCCGGCCAGAAGACGTACTTCCCATCCGCATGATGCTTCTTTAAGAAGAGCAGAAGAATTTTCTCAAGACACTTCTCCTGGTACACTTGTTGATTGATGGCCAGACCGCTCGGCTTGAACCACGGCTTTGAGATCCCTCTGTGCAATGTGGTTCAATATGGTTAACATTTTTTTCAAATTTATGCTTAAACTTATATTTTACTTCGGGGGGTGTGGCCGACTTGTCGCTGGAATAGTAGCTGTCATTTCCTGGAATGTGGGTCTTCGAGAGCGGAAAGTAACTTTCGTCGTCTAGCACGAACGGCGTCCCGCGGTAGTTCTTCGTCATACACCGGTACTGCGATTTCACGGTCGCTATCTGCTCGTCCGTGTACTCGGGGGACCGAGTCTTCTTCCGACAGATGATGTCCTCCATCTTGAGGGTTTGGTGAATCAAGGTATGGGGGCAGTGATATTTTCGGCCGGCGGCACGCAAACTTGTTCCGTCCTTGTTGTCGAACGGCTTTTTCAACGCTTCCTTCTTCTTCTTCGTCATTATCTTCGACGGACGGTCGCTACCGGCCTTCCGCTCCACGCTCAGGGATGCCAGGATCCGGTAAACTGTACTCACGGGCACGTTTTCGTCTCGAAAGTGGTTACAGTAAACTTTTTTCCACGATGACCATGTGTTTCGTAAAACCGTACAACACGCTCGCGGAGTGCTTGCTGTTTCGACGCCATCATCCATTGAACTGACAGCACCCGAGCAAAAAGAAACATGCCACTCATTTCTAGGGAGTCCAGAGAGCAATTATCTTGGAGAGAAAAACATTTACGCTCTTTACTTTAATTACAGAAAGGTATTGAAATCATGCCCATTTTTTATTGAACACCCGTTAGTAGTCCGTGTGACGAAATGGTAGCCGAAAAAAAGATAAGCTATGGAGACGGTAACCAGGTAGATTGATGTCATCTGAGCATCTGTATCGCTTTTCAACAGTGTTCCGATGAATAAAGTTTTTGCCATCTTCGTCTGTAAACCGGGCAAGCGCCACCTATCTTCATAAGTAGGCAGATTTAAAGGATTGTTCCAAAGAAAAAGAAAAATTCAATTCCTCCTGCTTTTAGGGAAGTACCAACTACGCACAGGACTTGCCATCTGTCCCGGGGACATTCAAAACCCCTGTTGCCCTGATTTAAGGAAAAGAAGCCCCAACTTCATCTGGGCTATTCTCATTTGACGACATTGTCGAAGGTATCTTCTAGTACCTTGAAATATCTGACCCTTTTAAATCCATCGTTCTGGCAATGCTTCATACTGTGAAGACGTTTTTGAAGCACACAATGACAATGAAGTGACCCCTCATTGCAGCTAAAACTTTTTCCGATGGATAATTTTTCACATGAGGTCGGAGATTTGATCACTGTTCTGCAGTGGAATTATCGAAGTTATTCCTTAATTTTAAATCTTTAAAAATTTTAGCGCACAATACCAGTTATGATGTTTCATGATTCAAGTATTATTCGTAATGCTCGCGAGGATTCGCGTGGAGAAAGAGTACTTTTGGGGATCAAAAAGTTCTACTTCTTCTGTGGAGAGAATTTTCCTCGACAAGGCCCTCGTTGCACAGTCTAACTTCCAACTTTGCCAGAGCCTCCAGTAGACCGTAACCCTTTGATTTAGTCAGTCTGCTGCCCCATTCCACTGCCCAGGCGTTGAAGCTTCCTCCGATGATAACCGGCTGTCGTCCGACCAAAGTGTCGGTGAGCGCATACAGCATCCGACTGTACTGTTCCTCTGTCCACCTTGGAGGTGCGTAACAGCTACATACGAAGATACCGTTAATTTTGGCAATCACGAAACCTTCGTATGAGCTCTCGACTACTTCTTGGATGGTGTATCTACCCATGACGTGTATTGCCACCATACCTGCGCTGTCCGTCACCCAGTTGCCGTTGCCGTACGGGACACGATACGGCTCCGCAATAATTGCGACGTCACACTGCGTTTCCGCTGTCGATTGCCATAACAGTTACTGTGCAGTGTCGCAATGATTGAGGTTGAATTGCGTGAACTTCATCATTGTTGAGCTGCCTTTGCTTTTTGATACACCGGGCATTTAAGGCCACCCGTCATGTGGTCAGTTCTATCTTCCGGTTTGCAGAGCATGCACCTCGGTTGCTTTGTACAGTCCCTAGCAACGTGGCCGCTTTCCCCGCAGTTCCTACAAAGCTTCGACCTGTCAGGGCCTTTGCAGATCCTCGCCTGGTGACCGAAATCCATGCATTTGAAGCACCTCTCCATCTGCTTGATAACCCTGGGAGAAACTCTCAGCGAGCATACTGACCATCCAACTTTAATTTTTCTGATCTCTACAAACTTGTTAGCAGCATCCACCGATAGTCGAATCTCCGCCGTCTGTGTGCCTCCAAACGCCTTCCGTATTCATATTGTCGCCGGCCCTACAAGGTTGCACTCTTCAGTTAGTGCACCCCTCCGTTCTTCGTCCGTTGTGATCTCGTCCAGGCCCTTGCACTGCTCCTTGTGGCAGAGCTTTCTCGTTCGCCACGTTGCCCAAGGATTTAGCAACGAGCTCACGGTAGGCAGAGCTCTTAACCGAAGGGTCTTTCTTCAATTCGAGGAGCATCTCTCCTTTTTGAGTGCGTCGTGTCCTCACCACGTTCTCTCCCAACTCATTCAGCTCGGGGTCATCTCTCACTTTTTTGAGAAGTGCAGCGTATGTTGTTTTATTGCTAGCTTCAACGATTAGTTTGAATCTCCCCAGAGGTGGCTGACGTTTATCTTTCTTCTTCTGTTCCTGCTTCTTTTCGTCTTTTTCTTCTTAGCCTGTTGGCTTTCCACGGTGCGCCAACCAGGATCTTTTCCATCCTCCTTCAGATCGCTGGCGGACTCCTGTCCGTTCTTCTGTTTCTTAGAGTCTTCCTGATCTCCCGACGTATCCCTCACTCTTTTCTTTGAGCGATTGCGGTGACTCTTCGGTGTCTCTCCATGATCGGCCGCAGCGTGCCCCTCGGCTTCCATCAAAGCCTTTTCAGCGGATTCGGATCTTATCAAAAGCGCCTTCTGCTCTCGTTCGGCAGCTGATACAGCTGATTTAATGCTTGTAACCAACTGCTTGATCTTGGTGTGTACATTGTGCTTGTCTTTCACGAACTCATAGAGTTCTTTTACCTTCTTTCGCACCTCCGCCAGGTTCGACTTCCCTAGTTGCGAGTGGTCCTGGGTAGTGTCGCCTGGGTGGTGTCTCGGGGTGAAAACTCAATTCAGGAGCCCCATCTCCCGTTCGTTACCTGGGGGTTCACTCTGTACCATTCCACTGCTCCCAACAAACATCGGTGTTGAATTAGAGCTTGTTCAAGCAAATTTGGAGAAGCTATTCAGCTGTTTCTTCTAGAAACAGGCAGAGGTCTTAACCGAAGGGTCGTTCTTCAATTCGAAGGGTCGTTCTTCAATTCGAAGAGCATCTCTCCTTTTTGAGTGCGTCGTGTCCTCACCACGTTCTCTCCCAACTCATTCAGCTCGGGGTCATCTCTCACTTTTTTGAGAAGTGCAGCGTATGTTGTTTTATTGCTAGCTTCAACGATTAGTTTGAATCTCCCCAGAGGTGGCTGACGTTTATCTTTCTTCTTCTGTTCCTGCTTCTTTTCGTCTTTTTTCTTCTTAGCCTGTTGGTTTTCCACGGTGCGCCAACCAGGATCTTTTCCATCCTCCTTCAGATTGCTGGCGGACTCCTGTCCGTTCTTCTGTTTCTTATAGTCTTCCTGATCTCCCGACTTATCTCTCACTCTTTTCTTTGAGCGATTGCGGTGACTCTTCGGTGTCTCTCCATGATCGGCCACAGCGTGCCCCTCGGCTTCCATCAAAGCCTTTTCAGCGGATTCGGATCTTATCAAAAGCGCCTTCTGCTCTCGTTCGTCAGCTGATACAGCTGACTTAATGCTTGTAACCAACTGCTTGATCTTGGTGTGTACATTGTGCTTGTCTTTCACGAACTCATAGAGTTCGTTTACCTTCTTTCGCACCTCCGCCAGGTTCGACTTCCCTAGTTGCGAGTCGTCCTGGGTAGTGTCGCCTGGGTGGTATCTCCGGGTGAACACTCAATCCAGGAGCCCCATCTCCCGTTGGTTACCTGGTGGTTCACTCTGTACCATTCCACTGCTCCCAACAAACATCGGTGTTGAATTAGAGCTTGTTCAAGCAAATTTGGAGAAGCTATTCAGCTGTTTCTTCTAGAATAGCTGAATAGCTTCTCCAAATTTGTTTGAACAAGCTCTAATTCAACACCGATGTTTGTTGGGCTGGTACTGGCTGTGGTTACGCTCACGACAACTTGCCATTCCTTGCAAATGCAATCGCTTCCTCCTTCGCTCCGCTTACCTCTCCAATCACACTGGAATTTTCAAATGTTTCCATTCTTCTGGGTCCCCCTCAGGACCGCTATGTTCACCCGCCATACGTTGTCGCCTGCCTTGATCCAGTGGTTATCTATGCTAGCAGGGAAGCCCCTCAAGGGTTGACACGATCCCTTATGAGGATCGTGTTCAGAGCCGAAAGTATCCGGAGGCCTGCCAAGGTTTTACCGGGACGGAGGCAGTCGCCCTATGAGCCTACTCACCGTTTCAAGTCGGTATCACCCTTCCCTACTCAGGGAGCAGAATAGCACGACTGTCAGCCCAAGATCTTAATCCGATCCGTAGTCCGTTCCTTGTCCGTGTGCGTCACTACCAGTATACCATAATCAGGATCTTACTGGCATCGATCCCGGTAGGCACTCCAAAAAATAGGCTAATTACTTTGGAAGCGTAACCAAGTCGCTTGTAAGGAGTTGCTTCCAGATTTGTGTTTTTTTTTATAGGCATTCAACAGAGCCCACTGCTGAATCCCCGCCACATCCTAGGCAACCTCCGCTTGAGCTTTCCCGGAGCTCGGTCACCTCCGGAAGAAAGGGCCAAAAGTGGTAGTCCATACGGGTGTATGGATGTGACGGGATGGAAAATCTGCAAACAGACTCCTGAAGAACTCAGGGTGTGGGGATGAGGGCGCCAACTCCCCGACCAACTAAAAACCCACCCGTGCCTCCAGCCCCGGCCCTCCCCAGAACAACCTTTCGGTATTACTTCAGGGAGGGGGCAAGTGTGCTTTGCATAGTGGGTGCATGTCTAACTACATAGGTCTTTAGTAGTTAGCGTCGCCGACCTGACGCAGATTCGATCGAGATGTTCCTGGATCCAAGCAGGGCTCGGGAAGTCCCCGCCAGATCGTCTGCGAACTCCCTGTCCGACCACTAATGGTATCCGCGCGTCACATGGTCCTTCCTCCAATTATGAAAGCCAGGGCCAGGACCGGGGCTGGAACGTCTGGGGGCGGCCACCCCAGGGTCGTCCCTGTTCCTATGTGATGACCGCTAACGACTTACTGCCGGATCCCGCGCCGTATGGCGCCTCCTCCGTTGTAGTTAATTTAGCCGTTAAGGGTGAGCTTAACGTTTCCAGGGTGCACCGTGGGGAGGCGAACAACTTTCACATCCCTGTGTGGAAGCAGTGTGTGTGTGTGTGTGTGTGTGTGTGTGTGTGTGTGTGTGTGTGTGTGTGTGTGTGTGTGTGTGTGTGTGTGTGTTTGTGTTTGTGTGAGAGAGAGAGAGAGAGAGAGAGAGAGAGAGAGAGAGAGAGAGAGAGAGAGAGAGAGAGAGAGAGAGAGAGAGAGAGAGAGAGAGAGAGAGAGAGAGAGAGAGAGAGAGCCATAAAAACCTGAATTCCATTTTCAACAATGAGCAGAGGCAAAAGAAACAGGCAGGTATGATCATTGTATTTGCTAATTACAACTTCTTCATCCTTAAAATTCTTTGAATCTGTCGTCTCTGCCTGTGCGTTGTATTCACCGAAGAATTTGTTTAACACAATGTTTACAATGTTTAGAAAAGAAAATCCGCAAACTATCTCATCGGATGCAGTCGGTGTGATTGATAAATGGAATGATACCATGAGTAGCTAGGAGATTTTAAGAACTGTGTGAATGACCAGTGTTAATGCAGCAACGAACTACGTTGAACAAATCGTGCTCAATTTCATTCCCAAAATTTCAATTCCAAGTATGAAAACATCCCATCTTCCCAGAACGAATCAAATTTCCTCTCTAGAATCATAATTGTTAACATCACCAAACACATCTCGCGCCAATTAATGCAACGACTATAATATTTATACGATCCCTCCGTTATGACTGTCAAGCACCAAAGCTAATATTCACCATTCTACAGAGTCGGGGTCCACAACGAAAGGTAAGCTATCTTTTATTTAAACCAAAGGGATTTTCCACCTCTTAGAATCCAACCCGTGCCACAAGCCAACCAGACAGCAAGGTTGGATTCAATGTGCGGTGTAACGTTCGGGTGGTGGTTTCGATTCCGGCGAACAGAAACAGCAGCCCACGAGTGCTTTTGTGAAGATTATTGTATTTAATTTTAATTAAATCTTTTGTTACGGAACGGGGGTTTCCGAGCTTTGTGCAAGCGGCCAACCGAACAGTTGCCCATTTCACGAGCGGACGTCAGCGTCGTCGTCGTCGTCGGCGTCGTCGTTGTTGGGTCATGACAATCCACTCCGTCCGTGGGCCATGTTGGCTGCTGCACCGGAGGAGGTTGAAGGGATATGATTGTTGAATTATTTATACTTGAAAATGGATTCAATTTTTTGTTGGATTTTCAACCCGGGAATCGGGTCAAACTCGGGGCACGTTTTGTGTTCCGTTGTGGTACAGGGCCGTTTTCGAATTCATCGTCGGGTTCATATTTTTGATTGTATTAAATCTTCATGGTTTGAAAGTAGGTCAAATATTTATATTCGTCCTAGTTTCCATATTATGAGATTACCATTTTACGGCAAGTCAACGGAAAATCTCTGCTGAAGATTAACGTTTACCGCTCTGGGTGAGGAATTTTGTGATTGAGATCCCGTCCAAGCTTACCTTCTCCTGAAATTGACATTTGAGCCAACGAATGAAGCAACGTACGAACTAAGCAAAAAGTTCCCGCTCCGGAGAGGAGCTCTAAATGCAATTTAAAGTTTTCCGGCTACATTTCCACCTTGCAATATCCTCTTGATGCCGAGGAGCTACTGGGTGAAGAGGGACGAAAAAAAAAAAACTGGCAGACCAGAACAAAGCGAAAACTTTCTCTCCGTCGCGCATCAGTTTGATGCCGATGGTGGCGCAGGACAGGACCGAAAACAGTTTCGTGCACTTTTGTGTTGATACTTGTTTGGGATTCCGGGAGGGTGTTTGTACTAAACCTGCCACTTTACATCTACAATTTATGGGCCGTTGCAGCATCTTTTATTCTTTTTAGCTCAGTTTAAATACATCGCTATCTGGGGAGCGCGGCAGTGGCTGTCGTCCATGTTTGGCACGTGTGCAAGTTTTCCTTGGAGGTTGGTGTGTAATATTTTTAAACGCGCTTGGATTATTGCGATATCATGCTTTTCCTCCCTGGTGTCAAACAAATTTAAAACTTTCTTTCGCCTGTATTCTCTGAACGTACAGAATGAATTTCCCGCAAATAGATTACTCAAAAGTAAATCTCATATCAAGAAATCTGTCCACTTGCAAAAATGTAATACCGCAAAAAGCTTTCCTCTCGCTGCGCCCTTCAAAATCAATTACGATGATGTCTACCGCACGTTCATCGCATTGAAACCTGCTCCCCCAGTCCTGCGAACAACATACACACGTAGGTGCGCACTGCCCTACCATTGGCACTTGAAGCAATCTTATTTATTACATGTTCCGCGAGGCACATCTCATGCAGAAATGTTTTCTGTAGGGAACGGTGGGGTGAGATTCACCCGAGGCTTGAAGTGGAGCAGCGTATTAGGCATTTTGTCCATTAAATTTACTTTCAACGAGTTTTGTTTAATTATTTACAAAAAAATGTAAAATAGAGATTGAAATTATAAAAAAGGGAGTAGAAAAGTTTTTAAGGTAAAAGAGTGTTAAAAAAGTCCGGGAACCGAGTTCTGTATCCATAGGTAAGAATCAATTAAAAAAAAAGAAAAATGATAAAATTAGAGATTGAAAATATAAAAAAAAATAAAAAAAGGGAGGTAAATAAAAGATGAAATAAATGTGTAATAAAGGTAGTATTTATAAAGAGTAAAAAGAAGATGATGAATAATTGTTGTAAAAAAAAAAAAGAAAGAAAGTGAGGAAGAAGAAAAAGAGATGTAGAAAAAAGAATGTATGAAATGAATGAATGAAAGAAAAGATAAAAAAAAAAAAAAAAAAAAAAAAAGAAGAGGAAGAAAAAGAGGGTGCTGAACTCCATCACGGTACTGATAGCCTTTAAATTGACCAGTGAGATATTTTCTGTTCACTATCAAAGCGACACATAACGCTCTCACTATCAAACTTCTCACCAGGATGAAATAACAGCAGAGAGATAATTTTACCTCACTAATCTCAATCATTTTTTACATCACTAACAATTGTCAAGTAATACGATCATATCATCAAGAAATAATTAATGGTCATTGCTATTGACCATCATTTTTCTTCTACAGCTAGTAAACGGTCATGATGGTCATCATTTGAACCAAATAGTGAATTGATATAATAGAGTAATGGAGTCAATGATGGATAAAACAGCTATGTTGTACCAAGGAAGATTTTTCATAATTCGGCGAGTTTTCTTCCAACTTTCACTGAACAAATGTCAATTGTTTGTACCTAGCAGTAATAAGCATGATGCAGTCAGGGCAGCAATGTATCGTAGAAAATATATATTTAACAAAGTGGAAAATTATTGAGAATGTCCAATGGCAACAAAACAAAACCAATATGAATGCATTAAGTTAGGTTTAACATACTGTCAGCTCGAAAGCGAAATAAACGGCCCCAAGGAAGCAATAATTTCTACCTACAAACAAGCGAGGAGTTATTTCGCTCTTGTTCAAACTGTAGTTTGAAATGTTCTATTACAAACCTTTATTTTAAGGTGAATTTGCCCGAGGCGTATCCCGCACGTGTTGTGGTGTGTGTGTGTGTGTGTGTGTGTGTGTGTGTGTGTGTGTGTGTGTGTGTGTGTGTGTGTGTGTGTGTGTGTGTGTGTGTGTGTGTGTGTGTGTGTGTGTGTGTGTGTGTGTGTGTTTTTGTGATTTGGTTTACGGTTTCATTGCACCTCATTCCACCTTAACCAGTTTTGTACTCAATTTAACGTAGTTTTGGGAATATCATATTAAACGACAAAAATGGCATTCACGACCATGCTCATAGTTTGATTGCGACACTTCGTTAACCCTGGATTTATGAAATCGATTACTGTGAATTAAAATGCCCAATTCATCTTTGAAAATAATTATTTATTCAAACAAATTTTGCACTTAAAGAAACAATAAACAGCTTTCATGAAGGATAAAACAGTCTCACTTCTATGAACTATGCTGCTATTACTTTTTTCCAATCGTACATAGTAGGAAAAACTTTATCGAAGATATCATCGTTCAATTTTAAAATCAAAATATCCTCCAAAGTTTCATCAGAAATTGTGGTCCTATGATCTGACAGCACCAATGCTAATGCGCTGAAGGCTCTTTCAACAGACACTTGGCTACTAGGCGTAGCCAAAATAACCAAAGCAACTTGCGAGAGTTGTGGGTGCGATACTTTGCGACTAACCCAGTGGTTCCATACGTCAAAATCATGCTTTTGCCTTGGTTCGATCTCAAGAAGCTTAAGCTGCCCTTGAATGTCCGTTACAGCACTAGTTGAATCGATGCTTGAATCAAGCCTTCCACCAAAGAGTTCCGTCAAATAATCCATTATGTCTTTATCTTCGACCGAAGTATCTTCTTGTCTTTGAGGATCATCTAATTTAATTGGGCTGAGATTTTGAATTCGACGCCAAACATTCAAAATATATTTCTGAAATTGAACATATGATAATATTATTAAATGTAGGGCAAAATTATTTAAGTAAAATCAAGTGAATAGCCGTTCCTAAATGTCTGTTATACATGGCGAGGCTATGTGTCGACAATGAAGTGACAATTAATTGATGCACCATCAGATGTTTCCTCACCTATGGTATTAAATGTTGGTCTTAAATGTGGGAAAAATAATACGTAAGGTGCAAAACATACTTTTGATTGAATATGAAAACACGTTAAGAACCAAATTTATGCAGGTGGGGGTAAAGGAGTACTTGAAAAGGTTTAGTTTGTCTTAATTTATACAAATATTTAAAAAAAATACCTCGATTTTAATCCTCCGTACTGAAGAAAATGGAATCCCGATGGTTGAACCTGGCGTCAATATAAAGGGCAGCCTTGAAGACCATTGTACCTTTTAGCTGGTCTAGCCTTTTACCCAGTGAATCATTCAATGCCTTGACGAATCTATTATCCTTCAGATCTCTAACGTTTGAAAGTGCTAGTATCCATTGCATGTAAAAGTCACTGAACGCTTGGTTCTGTGTTTGGGGATGCTTCGTCATTTTATACAACGGACGAAATGCTTCCTCATATTCTCTCATGAACAACCAGTCATCTTCACTCAAAGATGAAGAAAATAAGAAATGTGTAAATAATTAGTGTTACATTTTGTCAATGATTAAACATTTATGTTAAATATGTAAATAATAGATCCTTGCACGGCTGCTAAGGTTGATTTAGAGTTTTAAAATGTGGAGGCAACTTAACTTATGTTTGTCCACATTGTATTTAAGATTCACCCAATATGTACACACTTAGATTTTTTTAAAGAAATCTGTGAAAGTTTACCGAATTCTCAACAGCTGAACGTTTGGTAATCCGATTTTACGGATTTCTGTGAAATTTTACAGTTATCTGTAAAAAAAATTACCGGATTTCGGTAAAATTTTACCGAAATCCTTTAAATTGGATTACCGAACGTTCAGCTGTTGAGAATTCGGTAAAATTTTACAGATTTCGGTAAAAAAAATCTGAGTGTGTAAGTCACACTTCGTCGGGGAAGAAAAGAGCGTTAACTTGTTTTAGGTACAATGCCAGCCATCTCCATTGATCAATTGATCGAAAAAGATGGCTGGTTTTGAAATCATAATAGCGTGCATATGGAGCTACTGTACATGAACGTCCGTGTGTATAGTACTGATGTATATAGTGAACGGTCTTGTCAAATACTATACAGTTTTTATCTAGCCATTGGAATCAAATAAATTATGCACATCATAAGTAAGACAGCTTCCGCTTTTTACGCCTCTGAGTTGATCTCAACAGGTAAGACTAAGTCTTGAGGGATACCTAGCACTGGAGACAGACAGCATTGTGGCTCTTCTGCTGCTCCTTATTAGTATCCACTAGCGAGACGCAGTGGCTCAAGAAGTAAAGGACAATGCCTTCCGTCTTTGCTTAAGTATAAACCCTAGATGTCCATAAATTGGAAAGGATTTGCTTAGCACTATTCTTACCTAATTCAGGGAAATGTTCGACGATTGACACAAAAAATGGCTCTTGTTTGACGATGCTCCTAATCATCTTATATTTGCCACCCCGTCGTGTGGGGGACCACAAAGGAGGGTATGATGCTTTGTGAAAATTCATGAATGCCTTGTACTTGATTTTTCTTCAAATCCATGCAACATTCAGTTATGTCATTCATGAAAGGGTCTGACCACATTGTTGAGAGCTAACTGAAGCGTATGAACAGCACAACGTACAATGTTGAATTGATCGCTTAGTTCTGTCTCCAGACCCTCGCTTTCACTTTGCGCACCACTGAGAAGTGTTTCAGTAAACAGCTGCCAGGGGCGCTTAGCTGCAGCAAGCATATTCGCTCCGTTGTCAGTTGTTATTGAGTGAACTTTTTCAATTATGATGTCATATCGCTGTAGTAATTCCAAAAGTGTTTCCTTTAAATGTTTAGCTGTCTGACTCTCCATTACTTCGATCATTGCTGAAATACAGAAGGGAATCAAAAGAATATATAAAATAAACCAATATCTTACCAAGTGTCCTTGCTACTACCTTCGCGTTGACCTCATACTGCACATTAATCCCCAATATATGCCGGTAGTGACGTTGAGCGGAATCTAATTTCAATGAAAGCAAACCGGCTTTAATCTCCTGTTTGATGTTCAGCATTACTTTTTTCTGCCATTTGTCGGAGAAATTTTTTTATATTCCGACCGCTGATGCTTGCTCCAACTGCTTGAGAAATGGGATCAGTCAGCAAGCGAAGGCCTTTCCACTCAAAGCAACTTAGAGGTAGATTGTGATTAGTGACTAATCGAGTGCAGCCTTCAAGATATTGTTGCGAGTCTATCGCCACCAAGCGTTTTGGCACTATACGCACTTTTTTCTTCGGTGTGTTCAGGATTCTCTGTCAGTTCACATAAAACTGCCAAATCAAGGTGAATCGCGCGAAAATGCCGAATAAAATTTCCACTTTGATAATTGCTTTGATTAAGGCCACAGTTGGAATATGCATCTATGTTGCCTGAAAACATTCCATTTTCTTTTTTGACGAGCTCCCATGCAATTTCCGCGAATGTCCGCTGCTTACGCTTCACGTTTTGTTTACTTGAAGGTCCAGCGGTAGGTTCCATGATGATCGTTGGTTTTTTCGGATCACATATAAAAATAAAACGTTTATAACCACTTTTCACATCGGTCGAATGTTCAGCTATGTTAAACGGGAGATTATTTTGCCAGTATTCCTGGTGCAGTTGAAAACCGGAATATAGCAGTCGCGCCAATCGATTTTACTCCCGTTCCATAACAATGGCCATCTAGTGCGCTGTATGGCGCATCTGATGCGCTATACAGCGCACTAGATGCGCCACTGTTTGAATTCATAGAACGGGAGAAAAATCGATTGGCGCGACTGCTATATTCCGGTTTTCAACTGCACCAGGAATAAATTTCTCAAAGTAGAGCGGCAGCTTTAAGAAACATTAGGCTCAGTACACAATGATACATGTCACAAAGAATTTACTACACTGTGAAACAGAAGAATCATAATCTAGAACTTGTTTTGTTTTGAATTCATTCATAGTTGTCGAATGTAAACTTTTCAATTTTAAATATTTTAGCGTAACAATATGCATTTGTATGTAAACTATAAAGATTATTAAAATTATTCCCTGTAGCAACAAATGATTTCAGTATGTACTGAGCTTAACATGGTTTTGGCAGAAAATGTTCTCACATCTCACTTGCAATAAACAAAGGGAGGAGAATCGGAATAACGTGTAAATTTCCTTGAGGCCGGTAGAGCACTCCCCGTATTTTCTCATGAAAAAAGTGCTTTATCCTCGCGTTATTTTATCATCATCTTTATACGGGTCCCATCTCATTGTTCAATTCTGGGCAATGAGAGAGCGGTTTCGCTTGCAAAGGTGGGCGCTATAGAAGGCGATATGTATGATCGACAAATCGCCTTCAATGAATTTTTTACTATCTTTCGTCAACAGCCACTCGTCAGCTGGCAGTATAAATGGACTAACGAGGATTTGGGGCGATGGCAATATTCAGTCATCCCAAAGGTGTCGAAGAAGTCTTGGTTTGGGGGGATGGATGTGGGTCGAGACTTCAGTCGTGTGATGTCTCGTCTCATGTCCAATCATTATTCTTTGAGTGCTCATGTATTCCTTGTTGGGCTGAGCGACAGCAATCTCTTTAAATGTTGACAAGGTTACCAGGACGCCGATCACATTATTTGGTCATGTACTGAGCATCGTGGAGTCAGATCTGAGCTTTATGGTTCCCTTTGGGCTCGAGGTAGACAACCCAATGTATCGGTTCGAGATATTTTGGCTGTACGTGATCTGGAGTTTATGAAACTCATTTATGTATTTTTGACTAACATGAGCCTAAGATTGTAGTTAGTTTAACCTGTATGTTAACTATGAGTTTTTTTTCTATCTGTGTTTGTGTGTGTTTTTTTTTCTTTCTAAAAAATGTTCAAGTCAAAAGAAAACCAAAAGTTGTAAAGTAATAAGTGTTTAGCCAATTTCGAATTTAAAATAAACGTGCTTTCCAAACCATACTTCAAATCCCGCCCATCTTCCCATCCGTTCAATTGTTATTCCTATTAACCTCGAAACGGCTGCGAGTAATCGGTTCTATCCCCTTAACATTAGTTTTAAGATAATTGATGTATATAAATATGGAAACTTGGCTCTGTAAAGTTGATTCAATTGAGGCTGTACAAATAAATTATTTAAAAAAAAAAACGTTTAAATTGTTTTGCTGCTATTATTTTGGCGTCCGAAATTTAACTTGGACAGGCCTTACCACCTAAAGGATTGTTGATGGCATCGGATCATATGGCTTCATCGGATCCTATAATTCATCAAAAAAAAACTGAGTTGCTTGAAGAAGTGCAAAAATTACTTCTCAATGCGATGCATTTGCCGACAAACTGTTCCATAAGTTGTTTTTCAAAATATAATGAATCATAGAATTATTGTGCTTAATTATTTTCATAAATTTGTCTCACAATGTGTTGCTTTCACTTGAACACTACATCGTGAGAGCGGATACCTGAACAATCGAAAGGTATTCAACATTGTATATTATTTGAATATTACAGTTCATAGAACACTTTCGATATTATTGTTAGGTTAATGTATTCTTTAACAAAGTTGTAACGCAGTCTGGTAATGCATGGATAATGACACCGCCAGAACTAGACTTTTGAATACCCTTGAGGCCCAAGGAAGACAACCTCATGTTTCTATGAGATATGTGTTGGGATCGCGTGATCTGTGTTACATGCAATCGATTTAAATGTTTCTCCAGATGTCTAGTATAAGAGTTTAACGTGCTTTTGTTTTCTTTATTTATTAGTTTGTTTTTGTTTTGTTTCGACATCTTGAGGAGTCTAATCGTCGCCCAATGGTAAACACAACCGGCCGAACACCAAAAGGGAACCCAGACCATACCACTCAATGTTAAAAGTGATGGCGACAACTATTTGATGAGACCACAGCATCGCATTTCTATGTTCCTTTGTCCAATCCATCCTCAAAAAATGTCACCCCTTTTAACCTCGGGTAAACCACGAGTAAACGGCCCAAGTCACACTAATGCAAGTATTAAGTCAGTCATTATATCAAAAAACAATGAACTATCGGCTCCGTGAAGCTAACGCAATTGAGCCTGCCAACTAAATGAACTAGTAAAAAAAAAATTGTAGAATTAATCAAGAATTACAATTTCATCATACAGCATATCCTGTAATTCAGCATCTGAAACAAGTGATCGGTAAACCAATCCAACTGAGTCAAAATGGCTATTTACAGCAACCTTAATAAGATAGCACAGAATTTGAGCTAATTAATAAGTTTTAAGTAGAAAAATAAAAATAAATTCAAATATATCTAAGAAGAAACAAAAACTTCAATAAACATAGTTAGTTATAAATTCAAATAACTTTTATTGAGGTAAAGTTTTTCGATTTTTTCGGTACATTCCCCCTGGTTGGCTGTTGATTGAAACGGAAATATGAATTGCTTTCCAGTTTGATACCAATATCTTCCTCCTTTACAATACACTTAATCCCAAAACACAGAACCGTTCTTTATATTCCAGTCCAATGTTTTCCTTGATCCCCGATACTGTTTCAAAGTTGCGGATCATGCTCCGATGGCCAAATCGATGCCACCATCAAAAAGGGTGAGTTTTTGTTTGTCCAACTTGAACCCCGTGTCCATTTGACCATAGAAAAATATCCGAAAGGATATAAAAGAAATGATTTATGATGGAAACCGCTCCAACTGACCGATAACAAGCTGGTTCTTATTTTCTTAAGTGAATCCTGGGGAATATCAACACAACATTATCACATCATCGCCATCATCATCATCATCATCATCATCAAGAGCAGCAGCATCCTACCCGTCGTTCTTGTTTTTGTTGCTGCTGCTACTGAAGGATGAGAGATAGAAGTTCCCAAGTGCAAGAATGGGACTGGGACAGGAAAACTCTTCACTTTGAGATCACTCATCCTCAGGGGCACACAGAACACTTGTGCGCTTGCGAGAGAGTAGCAACTCGCTTTCTCCCTTTTCCATAACAAAGAAAAATAAATATCTTTCTACTGCTGAATAATTCATGAAATTTTTATTGCATAGAAGCTGTTTCTGTATATATATTTTTTTCTTCGTTTGGTCCGTTTGTAGGTATGATTTTTTTTTTTTTGCGGCTGCGAATCCAAAACTCAGCTTTATCTCGGAATTGGGATGTCTCTTCACATCTCCCGGTGTGGTACACCACCGCATGACACCGTGTGATCCAAACGAAGAGCACTAGGACTCCACCACATACATTACATTAATGATCATTGAAAGTCTGATAATGTGCGGTTTCTGAATCCTTGCTTTCGGTGCTGACAGCCGTTGTGTCACGGTGCACGGCTAGGTCCTGAAAACGACGATTGTCGAATGTGATGAAAGAGGGCCGGTGCATCCTGTTGAAAGCACTTCAAATGGAATGGCTTTCAGCGCGCTTAGCAGGTTGTTCCTTTAGGTTCAACTAGTGGAAAAGGACGTTCTTAGCAAAAAAAGCTCGCAGCCACGACATTTCAAATAGGCGTATCTGATTTTGAGAACAATAATGTTGAAAGATATTCAGCAGCTGCTGTTGATTCAGGAGAGTAAGCTATCATTTGTTCTTATTGTCCATTTAAATAGTTGATCATGAAAACAGAAACGCCAATTTGGAAATTAACGCTTGTATTATCTTCTTTCTGTTATGCGGTAAGAATTCTCTGGTGACCATTATTTTAATTGAAATCTCTGCTCCGTGCTCAGTATTTACCCTGAAATGTTTATAGTCAAGCGCAAACCAATCTTGACAAAAGCTCTGATGAAAAGAAGATACGACAAAGTCTGATTTTTAGCCCATTTAAGAAAATTAAAAATAAATAAGAAATATGCAACAGTGCCAACGTAACAGACTGAAGAATAACTGTAAACACAAACCTTCAAAATAAGTTCCAAATGTTGAGCGGAAAAGTAATTAATGATCTCAATGTTAATTCACTGAAACCATAATGTATTATGCAAACAAAAGTCAAAATGTGATTTTAAATTTTGATATGTTTGATAAAAAAAATAAGCCCCTTGTTTAAACAAGTGAATATGCTAGCGGAATAAAGACTGTACTCGAAAAAACTGAGACACACAAAAATGGTCGCCAAAAATTCATTTTTAGTCGGATTTTCTTCAAACTTTAAAGGAATAAACGAAAACATCATGGTTAGGTTTCTATTTCATTGCTTTCTTGGATCTCTTCCCCATGGCCCAATGCCCGCTTTTTTCCCTGGACACGGCTCACAAGGTTTTGGGCAATAGTGGGCCCGACTTCTTTTGATAATTTTTTCCACTGTTTCTTCAATGCCAGCTCGTTCTCGAACAGCTTAAAACTTCTCAAACGAACAAAGTTCTGGCAAGCTCGGTAGCTTGAAGTATTTTGATACTAAAATAACATTGTTATATCTGTACCAGTCTAACACAGGCCACGCGTAGTGGCAGGATGTCAAATCTGGCCAAAATATCGTCACACCTTCATGATACCGCAAGAAGGGAAGCAGGGGCGCTTCTGAAAGCACTCGTCTCGGTAGATTTGCCCATTAATGGTATCCGTCGTAATGTATGGCTGACTCATCTTTTTTTCTTTTTTTTTCTTTTTTTTACGTCGGCCTATTTCCTCACATGGTGAAAATCACCGACGCCAGGGTGACGACTCCACCACCTGGACCCTACCTAACGACTCATGAATATGAGCCGGGACCAACGGCTTTACTTCCCTTCCGAAGGAAGACGTGACCAGATTTTTTCGCCTCAGAAAAACCACCGACGTCGACTGGGATTGAGCCCAGACCCACTGGGGTGCCAAGTAGCAGTCACGCTTACCACTACACCACCGACGCTGGCGGCTGACTCATCTTTTCACAATAACAAATGGCCTGCTAAACCAAGAACTTTGCTGCGAATTTGTCCACCTTCTTCTTCCTTACCTTCTTAGATACGGTCAACGATGATGTGGCAACGTAAAACTCCTGCCTCAGCAATTGCTATGTGTCCACCTTGATGTATGTCTCGTCATCCATCACGATGTACTTCGCCGCTGGATCGTCTGGGTCTCCTTGAATGACTCTAGTACCCGGGATACCGTCGAATGATGGAATCCCAGGTGTTTTCCGATCCACTTCTGGATTCGGATTTTCCTCGACGGCACACATATTTTGTTTGGTGGATCTGCTCTTGTTCCGATGTCATCTCGATAACCAATTGACAGATTGTGTTTAAATTTTATCAACCTAAACATTACACTCTTCGCTAGTATCAGTCAACATTACATTAATTTTTACCAACTTGTTGAAAATTTACTAGGTGATCATTGTGTCTTATTTATTTCGAGTACAGTAATTATAAGTAAATGTAGAAAAATTGTTAGTTTTTAATTGAAATAATAAAGCCTCATAGTATCTACCAAACAACTGCCAACCAAACAAACAAAAAATTATCATAAATATATGCGTTGTAAAATGCTCTAAAAGTCACCTGAAGATGAATTTAGAATAAGTTGAATAAAATGCTTTTGAGAAAGGATCCGACTCTGACAGATTTTTGTATCAGACTTCCTCTAAGTGGTTTTAAAAAATTATTATAAATGGTTGAAGTTAAATTATCAACATCTGTAGAAGAATGTGTTCCTATTTTTCATAGAAAAGAGGAGTATTTTTCTAACATATTCAAAAACGTACAACCCTAGTCATCACTACCCACTAAAATATACCAAACCTCAGCATGCGTTTCCACAGAAAATGTGGGATCGGCCAAATTAGAGTAGCT
Organism: Aedes koreicus; assembly: GCA_024533555.2. Classification (NCBI taxonomy): domain Eukaryota; kingdom Metazoa; phylum Arthropoda; class Insecta; order Diptera; family Culicidae; genus Aedes; species Aedes koreicus. The sequence continues at coordinate 437,991 of JAHHFK020004255.1, forward strand.
CTGAATTGAAAGAAACTTTGCCCACGCATTTGGTTAATAAGAATGAGCTTCCTTGTAATAACGTCTCTTTAAACTGTTCGTCTGCTGTAGACGATTTAAGTTCATACGAGACGGCCAACGACCAAACCCACCTGAGCCTAACAATGCCCTCCTCTGTACCTCCGCTTCCTCGTGCACCTACAGACTATCGATCTTGTCATCATAGATACAGCTGCCTATCTCAGATCTGTGACTGTGGTCAGCAGTCTCTTTTCTTTCCCTGCATACTTCAATCTCCTATATCTTAGCATATACATATATGCGTTTTTTATACTGAAAAATTTCCTAAGCGCAGAGGTCCGCTCCTTCAACGTCACTGTCGAGTATGCGAATATCATCCAGTTGAGCAAAATGACCTTGATTTTCTAGTTTATTGACGGTTTCCCAGTCAAAGGTTACGTTGATGTACTGCTGCGACTCTAACAACTACAATTGCCCAACCTGCCCATGCTCAAGTGCAGACAAACAAATCGCAGAATCGGAGAATACAACAGTCTGAGTCCCATTAGACAACTTGCATACCTGCAAGTACGTAGTACGGCCTCAGTTGAGAAAATATCACATATACTGGAAAACTCTGCCGCAGCGGCTTATGGCATCCCCAGACGCTTCGTAATCAACCTGGTCTTCAATCAATGAACCGTCTGTGAATAGCACATTTCAACTCCCGTGTGTTGAATCAACTTCTTCGTAGGCCACCTCTTGGGTTTCCTTTGCTCCATATAATCGCTTGATACTTCAATCCACTTTGGGACACGTAGAGACCCAAGCCCGTTGCCATAGCCTAGGTCGCAGGTACTATCAGGTCATACCACCACTCTTTAGCTCTACAGACTCCACAGACAGTATGTTTGTGGCCAAGAGAGTGGTTCCCTTGTAGTAGCCTCATGGCTTGGAAGCCAGGTCTGCAGTTACAAAGTTCATCAGGATGACCTTATCATTCTGCACCTATATGAAACTCTTTATGATTTCCTAAAGGCTCCGCTTCAAAAGGCATCATTGTACTGAGGTTATAGGATTTTAAGCAAGAACGTACCGTCCCTGCTCCATAGATCCAATCCATAAAGTATGCAAGCACGATCGTTGCGTTAGCAATCTTGCTCAAGATACAGCGCGAATCTTCAGAAAAAAAACGTTTAGAGCCCGAAGAATTACCAGCTTAGCATTCACGTTACACTTCATTGACAAACCAAATTTTGTGGACGATCATCACACCAAGTAGCTCATTTGGCGCACTATCTTGATACTACCCAAGTAACACAACTTGTTATGTAATGTTCAAAAATTTATCTTTAAAACATGACAATTGCAGAAATACTTGAACATGACATGCTAGTTTGATAAATGTCAAACGAACAGAAGTTAACAACGATTGTTAAGATTGTTGTGATTGTGAAAAGTATGTTTGTTTATGAGGAGAATATGCACAACTCATAGTAAAAAAAATGACATTCGTTTTGGTCCAAATCGATTGTTTAATTAATATAAGAAATCTAAAGATTGTAAATGCATCGAACGTTTTCACAAAATATCATATGCGAGGCAGCCTTTATGGTGCAACTTTTGGTTTTACTCTTGCATAATTGATGAGCCGTTCTAAAGATTATAACAAATCAACAGAAAATTTTCTTATATTTTGCAATTTTGTAGCATCTCTGTTGGAATCATCAAGAATCGTCATGGTGTGGATTAGACAAATGGTCTACACTGTCGATTGAAAGTATTTTTAAAACATAAAAATAATTTCTAGATTATCGAGCAATTTTCTTTTTTACTGAAAATGTATCATCTCAATGATCGACAAAATAAACACATTTTCGAAATTTTTAGTGATAATTGTAATCATAGTCTCAACCGGCACTGTAATTTTGTTCATAGCTATGATGTGAAGTTGAAATTGAGTCCAAAATACATCTTGAGAGCAGTCTAATTACATGCTCATGATGGTCCATTGCAAATTATTTCAGTTAGTTATTTATAATAACATCATAATAACCATATCAGAGCATCTTCTTAGTGGAATGTCATTTCGCTCCAGAAATTTTAGGAAAAATATGACGTTTCTTGTGGACCATCACAATTAATCAACTGCTGATGGTGATTCTTATTACATGCTATAGTTCTGAAAAATATATTTGTTTTTTATCTCTTGAAGTTAGACCAATTCTGTAACCGTTTTTTAAGAAGATATCATGCAAATGGGCTATGTCTGCTTTTTAATCGATATGAAAAATTTATAAAAAATTAATGGGTATTCATAAACAAATTCATCATATTCATTATAAACATTACTGTCAAATTCGATCTGTGTTTACATCTGCTAATTTGACACTTGGTGGATTGAATTGTTGTGTTCATGCATTTCTGCATTTAGTTTCAGTTTTTTATAACTTGATTATAACCTATTAGTTATTGTAATGCTATGAACTACCTAGATAAGACATCGTCATGTCAAAAGCATGTTATGCAGTGCATCTTTAAAACTTCTTATACTACCTAAAAGATGTTATCAAAAGATCGATCAATTGCGCTGTTTTTCGTCATATTTGAGTCGAAAATTAAGTCATATGTTCTAGAAAAATACATGAGTGACTTATGAAAGGCAAATGTTTTGCAACAACATCCTCTTAGATGTTTTTGGTGTTACTTGGGTAGCTCGTCGGTACTAACATATGGTAACCTCAGCCTGTGAGTATGCCCGGCATAACATAAACTTCCGGTACTGTAGGAAATTTCCACAAAGGTCATCATGCGCCCTTGGATGTTCCATTTCTAGATGATAGTTAAAATAGAAAGCCTCCATGTCATATTATATGCCTTCAATAAATCGAGGAACAATACATCAACATGTAGGTCCTCCATGTTGACCTTGTCGAGCTTGGAGAAGATCGTCTCCGACCCACAGCCGCATCGAATCCACTCCGGTTAATCATCCACTCCAGCATCTTCCTCGTGCAGCGTGATGGGTCTATACAATCCATTAGGGTTTCATCCTTCCCGGATGGATATTCGAATGACCAACCCTTCTTTCCACATGTCTGGAATTAGGTGTGGATCATTGTGTCAAGAAGAGTCAAGCAACCGATAAATGACAGTTTTCTTTGGACAGGATAACCAATATCATCCGATCCCACTGCTTTCACCATGGTGCAGGGCCCAGTTAAACGCTTCAAGGTCGAAAAGCCTATTTTAAAGCTTGTTCTCGAAAAAAAAATGCAACAGACATATATGATCGCCAAAAATTCATTTTAAGTCCAATATTTTTGAAAGTCTCGGGGAATAATTAACCACATATGGACTATGTTTTTGCAAAAATGGTTTATTCAACCTCCTTTCCTAGGTAAATGCCCACACCTTGGACTTAACGCTACCCCTCAAATCCTGTGCAAATCCGGAACATCCAAGCGGGACTTGCAGACGAAAAATTCCAGGGCAGGAATCTGCTTGGCGTCCGCTTTAATAATTGCTCGTCGTCTATTACGCTGCATTTCGACTGTACCTACCACTCGCGGAACAGCTTCCTGACGCGGGATTTGGCCTTCGTATTCTGTTTATCGGTTCGGTAATATGCCTTCCTTACCTTGACGACATGAAGTCCGGCCCGCTTCATTGTCTGCTGGACGAACCAGAAGGAAGAATTGACCTTCTTGTCCAGAATCGAATGCACAGATAAAAAGAAACATTCAATTTTCAGCGTTATCTAATGAACATAAAGGGAATGCTAGATTTGGCAGTAATTAATGGGATATTTCATGTAAATTAAAGCCAAATAACGCCTGAATCTAGCCTGTTGTATGAAAGATTACAATCATAGTTTTATGGCGCATGAAAGATTGCAAACAATTTCGTTGTTTATGCCTAATTTTGCTTGGAATTAAACAAGGAGAAATTTAACGCACCTATAAAAATTCATTATTGTTTTCTGTGTGGTTCAGAATGCACTTGAAGTAAACCCTCACCTTCCTTGCGTCTACGGGGTCGGTCGTCTTTGCTTTTCTTCAGCTGCCAGCTCGTCACTGGGTCGCCTGGGTCTCCTTGAACGATTTTACCACACGGGACATGGTCGAATTTTCGACTGTTTCAACTGATTCCCGATCCACCTACACAGATAGAAAGAAACATGTAATTTCCTGCGTTATCTAATGCACATAAAGGGAATGCTAGATTTGGCAGAAAATAATGGGATATGTCATGTAACTTTAAGCTAGATAACGCCTGAATCTTGCTTGTTGTATGAAATATTGCAAACATTGTTGTATGGCGCATGAAAGATTGCAAACAATTTCGTTGTTTACGCCTCCTTTGGCTTGTGATTAAACGAGGGGAAATTTTATGCGCTTGTTAAAATTCATTATTTTTTTCTGTGTATGGCATTCCCGATCCTCCTATTTTTTGTCGAAGCATTTCTTGTTTGGAAGCCATCTCGATAATAACTTAACAAATTTTGGCGAAATTTTGCTTCCATGTGCAAAATTACACATTAAACGCTAAATTATTTTTTTCATCAATTTTTATCCATTCGATAAAAAGTTTTACGCAAAAGAAAGTGTTGCAGTTTTTTCGAGTACAGTCTTTACTTATACATGCTTGGGGCACGTCCACGTTCAGTCACAAATATAGTATATGACTGGTAAGTGTTCTTATTGTTGGCTAACCAATACACCATCGGCGCCCTCGGCTAATCTAAGAAGGTGAAGAGATGCTCAGACGGTTGGAACTTAAGCATTATCTATATTCTTTGCGCTTATAGGCTTATGGTTATAGCACCATTACCCGGTCTCTGAAAAGAGAAGAATGTTTGAGAATATCCGTTATCTAATGGTTGGGACCTAAGCATTAATTGATCAATGTCCTAGCTTTTCACGGCTAATGATTAAAGTTTCATCGAACGCTCCGAAAATAGACCATCGTATAATGGAAACGCCTCATCCAATTATTGTGCGGCGTGAATTGTGATCAATGTAGTAATCAATAACTTCGAAATAATTCATTACCTTCACTAAATCCCAACGGCCAACAAGCATTTAGACGCATCGAAAATCAACATAGTCTCGCTGTACTGCGTTGATAATTCTCCACCAGTATCTAGGTGTTGGATCACGATTTCGTAGACCACCTCGCTTCCGTGTGATCAGTTCAGCTGTCACGAAAAGTTTGCCTTTTTTCATCGTCGTGCTGGAAAGTTTTTTTCAAGTACGTCACTAAGCTTTACAGCCTGCTTCCTGCGAACTACTCCCGGAAGGCATTCACGCACTTTTTCTCCACAGATGAAAAATCCTCTTCTTAGCATCTGGCTTTCGGAAAACAACTCGGAATCGTGCAGTCAACGGTGAGTCGTGTGATTAAACGTTACTACGAAACTCTGAGCATCGAACGGAAGGAGAAATGCGGTCAGTATGGATGTTCTATTAGATCAGGATCACAAGCGTGCTTCGATCAGGGATGTGGCCAAAAAGTTGGATCTGTCCAAGTTTTTCATCCAGAAAGCCAAGGACCGAGAGGGACTGCATACGTAAATGGTGCAGAAGGCTGTAAATCATGACGAACGGCAAAATACGGTGGAAACGTCACGGGCCCAGACACTGTACACCCAGATGCTGAAGAAGCCTTATTGTCTCATCATGGATGACACAATATCGGGACTACCAGGACTGTAAACGGGGAGATCTACCTTAAGGAGTGTCTACAGATGCATCTGCTTCCTCTGTTGAAGCAACACGAGGGCCCTACGATCTTCTGGCCGGATCAAACTTCGTGCCACTAAGGAGTGTATCGAATATAAGCTATCCACATACATTTGCGTTGTACGCATGTATTTGTGATGGTTTTTTATGCTCTGAACACTGCATGCTGTGCGTTTGACTGTCAGCTTTCTTTTGTTTACTTGTTTGTGCGGTTCAAATTCTGCGTTTTCAAAATGTCACGTATTGAAAAGGAAGTGAAAATTAAGGTTCTGGATACATGGCTAAGTGAGAAGGGTATTACTATGCGAAAATTGGCGAAGCGGTTTGGAATTCATCATGCGAGTGTTAAAACCATCATTAATAAGTTTGGGGAACACTATTCTTTGGATGAGCTACCAGGAAGAGGCAGAAAACCCGGTTCTTCCAACCCGAAACTGGAGCAGAAAGTGGTATCTCTAATTATGAAGAACAAATCAATGTCAATACGTGATTTGGCCAAAAAAGCAGGAACGAGTGTTGGTATGATCCAGCGTATCAAGAGGCGAAACCACCTGAAGACCTACAAGAAGCAGAAAATCTCGAAACAAAGTGCAGAACAGAAGAAGCGAGCAGCAACAAGGGCCCGGAAATTGTATTCGCGTCTTTTGCAGCGTCCGGATGCATGCGTTTTGATGGACGATGAGACCTATGTAAAGGAGGACTTAAAAACCCTTCCAACCCTTCGAAAACATTATTGCCGTCGTTGGGGAGGATGTGAGCGATGCGGACAGGTCAATTCAAGTGGAGAAATTCGGTCGAAATGTACTGGTATGGCAAGCAATATGTTCCTGTGGTTTGAAGTCAACCATGTTTTACACTACCGGAACTATAAATGCGGAAATCTATCGATCTGAGTGTCTCCAGAAGAGATTGTTGCCTTTATATAAGAAGCATAGTACACCTCCACTGTTTTAGCCGGATTTAGCGTCGGCTCACTATGCCAAAACCACTCTCAATTGGCTTGCGGAAAAGGGTATAGATTTCGTTGATAAAAATATCAATCCACCAAATTGCCCTCAGCTTCGACCCATCGAACGTTACTGGGCAATCATGAAGAGGGTCTTCAAGAAGACTGGTAAGGCAGCTGGGAACATGCAGGAGTTCAAAAAAATTTGGGCTCAAGCGTCCAAAAAATGCGATGCAACACTTGTCCGGAACTTGATGAAGAGCATTCGATCCAAAGTTCGAAAATTCGTGAAGGAATAACTTAAATTTCATCCGGTCTTCATTATGTTCAAGTTTAACCTCGTACAATAAAGGATCAATTTTTTGTATGAATAAAATATCGGATTTCAACAAAATGTGAAAGAAAGTTTGTGGATAGCTTATTTTCGATACACTCCTTATTCAAATATTGTCCTTGAGTGGTACGAAACCATCGGGGTCCCTTTCATACCCAAAGACATGAACAAACCCAACGTACCGGAACTAAGGTCATTGGAAAAATACTGGGCTATTATGCAGCAGGTACTACGAAAGCATTCCAAGGAGGTCAAATCTGAGGAAGACATGAAGAAAAAGTGAGTTTCCGTACAGAAGAAGCTGCAGTCAGATGTTGTTCAGTCATTAGGTATAAATGGAGTTAAGCGTACGGTACGAGCGTACAGTTATGGTATTGAAGTTGAATGAAATAAATATGCCAAATGCTTTCTAATAGGTTATTTTTTATTGTCTGAAAGCTTGAAAAGGATCGGTCCACTAGGTAATTTTCTACAGCGTTTTTTCCGTGATGCAATTTGATGTGGGACACGCTTTAGTACACCTATACGTGAGCTCGGACACCGACATATATTCATCAACCGTCAAAAATTAGGTTGGGTTGGCTCAAACAATTTGGATGGCCAATTTGAAGTTTTGACGGGAAAATAAAATATCTTTTCTATAGCATACAATGGTAGGATATTATCCTCTTCTTATCCAAAGCATATGTCACTGCCCTTCACACGATGCTGCTTCTGGTATGACTGAATGACTTTTCCTGTAGGATTTTAGGTGTGGCTGACTGGTGACAACAATGACGCGACAACGAGGAACGCAGGAGAATTTGTTTTGTTCGATGGAGTAAACTTCCACAACCTTAGCCCATATTGGGTCTTTTGATAGTGGTCCAGAATGCGAATTTAGCTGGAACGATACGTTTTCAGCCTTAGTTTGAAGTTTTAGAGCAAAGTTGTTTTTAATAATAAGGTCCTTCTTTTGGTTTGAATGAAAACTAGGGTGGTACTTGTTTTCAGGGTCTTACTTTTTTATTTGTAGAAATGAAGGCATATAAGGTCTGTATCCGCAATAATCCCGACACCTCAAAACATGAATAAAACATAAATTTCGCATTATATTTCCGTCGTAGTTATTTATTTCAGATTCATGGGATGTGTTTTAACAATTCGTGGAGACAAAACATAGAAATTCGGTATTTGCATAAAGTTTTCGAACTTTGCGCTTGACTCCGTCCATTAGGGTTTGTACAGACTCTTCAGAAATCGTAGAAGCCGCCTTTGTCCAAATTTGCTGGAAGTGTTTGATGTTTTTGATTCCTTGCTTCTTTCCAGAAAGCTTCCGCTTCATCAGAGCCCAATATCTCTCGATTGGTCGTAGCTCTGGGCAATTTGGCGGGTTTGAGGTTTTTGGTACAATGTTCACTTGATTTGCTTGGTACCACTCCATCACAGTTTTAGCATAGTGGCATGATGCCAAATCGGGCCAGAACAAAGGTTTTTCTTTGTGACTTTTGATGAAGGGTAGCAATCGCTTCTGCAGACACTCTTTCTGATAGATCTCCTTGTTGATTGTGCCTGTAGTGACGAAAGATTTATTCTTTTTGCCTCACGTGCAAATTGTTTGCCACAAAAGGTATTTTTTGGGAAATTTCGATGCCTTCTTCGTTCTGAAAAACTCAGCTGTAGCATTTCTTGCCATAGCAGAATAAAAAGTCAGCCCTGGAAGCTGCTTGAAATCCTCCAGGACATAAGTTTCATCGTCCATAACAACGCATGAAAACTTCGTCAAATATTCGCAGTACGAACGTCGAGCCCGTGATTTTGCTGCCAAGTTCTGTTTGTCGTTGCGATTTGGAACTATTTTTACTTTATACGACTTAAGTCCCAAACGTTGTTTTGATTTTTGGACAAAACCAGGCGACAACCCTATTTTACGAGCCACCGTTCGAATGGAGAGATTTGGGTTTTTCGTTGACATCCTTTTCACCTTTCGGTCAATGACAGGATCAGCGCGTCCAATGTTTTTGTCACTTCTGTTTCCAAAATATGTTGGACCAGCGGTTCGGGAAGTGGCCGGAATGGTCGTGATCTCGGTCCTGGTTTTGGGATTACTCAACAACTCACTAGAATCACACACAACAGAAAGCGGCAAAATAATTGGAAACAAAAGTGTTTATTCGGGAGGTGTTTTAAAAAACGGACTTCACAATTTGGTGGATCGAAAAGGAGTCTTTGTTTTGTCTTTGTTTCCTCTCCACCGTCAAACGTTCCGAAAATGATTTGAGCACATCGTGAACAGTGGATTTAGGCAAATCCAATGTTTTTGCAAGGTCCCGTATTGACAAGTCAGGATTTGCCGTACGCCCGTATAAAATTCACTCGCGCACTTGTTTATCTTTCGTCGCCATCTTGAATACTAAACATGAAATGTACACATCAATCATAGTTTTTTTTACATCATAGACTCTCAGCTATACCACAGTGAAATTTTTCATTGCTACCTGCAATATTTCAAAAGTTACAATGATTTGAAGGTGTCCAGTTTAATGTAGATACAGACCTTATTCTTCAGAAAAGGCAACTTTGGCTGAATTAATTTTGTTGTGGCTTTTGAAATGACCAAATAAGAGCAATTTTTCCTACGTAGCTTAGGGTGAACCTATAAAAATCAGTAATTTTGCTCTAACTTTTTTAAGTCAAATTTTTCAGCACATCTGTGTTGCCATTCTAGAACAATAAGAGATACAACTTTTGATGTACTGAAATCGTCGCTATAGTATGACAAACAAAAGTTATGATGGTTTTTGGTAAAAAAAAAATAGGACTTTTTCAACCCTTCAAAGGGCGCAGTCTATCTGAGCGTCTGTTCTCCATGTTAGGGGCGGCTCAAAACAGCGTCTATTCTCCATGTTAGGGGTGGCTGATCATCGTCCTCGTGGGAGTCTAAACAGTGCTGTGCACGATGGTCCTCCGGCGAGACAGGGGGCTAGGGAAGGCCCAACAAGCCGCCCTTAAAAAATCAATGTTACAAATAATACAGAAGTTAATACGGACCGGAACAATCGGCAAAGACCTAGGCGACGAATTAAGGACTACGATTGGAAACTCGAAACATGGAACTGCAACCGACAGGTACGAGAAGAAGAGGCGCGCAACGAGCAAGGTGGATTGATCAAGTAGAAGGCGATCTGCGGACCCTCCACAGACAGCGAGGCTGGCGAGGTACAGCCATGGACCGATTACAATGGAAACAACTTCTGTGTACAGCAGAGGCCACACCGCCCTTAGTCTGATTGGTAAGGTAAGTAACCTTCAAGCCACATCTCGAAAGAAAATACCAGGATTAAATTCAACGTACCTCAATTCGTGAAAGTCCTTTGATATCTTTCCACACAAAGCTTTAAGAGTTAAGTTGTTTTCGGCACTTTAACTAAATATGAATCGGATTGTTCCAGACTTTCCAGATGTTTATACATTTTGTTTCCTTATTTCGAGTTCCAATTTATGCTTCTGGATGACGTGTTGGTATATCTTAATAAATGTTGCTCAAATGGTTCCATATTAAAATTCAAAGACTGTCAAATTATGTCGGTTCCCATCACTAGAGGTTTTTCGGTGTTCTGCGGGGAACATTCCGAATTACTTTTCTACAGTTAAATGTACCTGAAGAAAAAGAAATCTAGAACAAACTGCAATAATAATAATTATAATTGCAACAATAAACTATTTCATTTCTCATAAGGACCTAATGACCAATTGTAAACAATTACTTTAAACGTCAAATTCTCTTGAATTCCAGAATACTGTCACGAATTAACTACGGTGTAGTTAGATATCGTAGGACTTTTGGGATGCGAGAAAAATCGGAGTTTAAAGCCATTGTTAACAATTGGCTTTTAGGCTCTTATCATTAATTAGATTTGTTCCTACTGTTTCTATTAGGTATTCGTCATCTTTTCAAACCGATGGTGTCTTAAAATATAAGTTATGAAATAAGACACCCACAACGATGTCAAGATGATAAAACCTCTAATCTGCTTTAGTAAAATCTCAAAAAAGACGATATTAAAAGTCGTCGCTTTACCACCCCGGACTCTAGGAATGTTGGAACTACCATGGAAGTCCCCAAATTCAAATGAACTATACAATTCAAAGAAAATCTTTCGTCACGAATCCTTGTCACGTTGCATTCTGTTGTTTTGTTTACAACACCTAAGCCCTAAAGAGGAGTTGGACCCAGTTTGAGACTCGCCCTACCCTCTCATAATGAGTAATCAGCGAGTAAAACGATTGCCCTAGTTAACCACCGTCCCTCCCTTGCTTGGGACTCGTAGATCAAATTGTCTTTTAAAGTGTCATAATCCGCATGTTTTATGTGGGCGAGCAGCCGTCCGACGATGGAGCTGTTAAACTCTTAAAATATAAAATTCGGTACACTTTAAGCTCTTTGATCTTATACATTATTTATTAGAGAATTCCATCAACATACAATCATCATAAATTTCGGAACACTCGCCCGTTGGAAAATAAAATGATAATTCAATTCGAGCGTGTTGAAAAGTTTTTTTTTCTTCTGCTGGAACTCGAGGTTTTCAACTCCAAGCCTGAAAGAACACCAAGAAGGTGTGCTTTCATTTTGCTCTCATATACTTTTGTTATCTTTTTACTTGGCAAACTTTCATACCTGATGGGCGCCGAAGATAGTTTGTGACAGGTTGGCTGGGTACGGTTTGACCAACAACAAGCATCCGATCCGCTATCTTTCAGCGCACCACGCTGCTGACGACGTTCCGTTTGTTTAGCCATGAGTTCCAGCTCACGACAGCAAATCACATAGACGAAAGGGATCGTAAAATGCTGTACGCTACACTAAACAAAACAAATATAAAAAGTTCAAGAGAATAAACTATAAAAAAAAATGGCAACAATGATTAAGGTTAGTGTTACTTGAGTAACTTGTGACTGATTTTATGGGGTAGATAGTGAGCTCCGGTACCGCGGATTTGGATGGTTTGCTAGGTGCGAGCGGAGCGGTACCCGTCAGAAATGGAAAACGTTTTACAGTTTTTATTGCTCCTTTGTGGTCGATCATTTAGCGGAAAATCGAGGATCATTGGACCAGCAGCAGGTTTTGGAATCGGTGAACGGACAGCTGTGCTTTGTTGGGGCATACAGTCGTCAAAAAGCCAGGGTGAAAACTGCGTTAAGCCTTTCACTTTTCACGCGTTCTGCTGTTGTGATAGTTTTACAGCTCAAATGAAACAGTGTTGATTTGAAAAGATTTTTCAACATTAATCATTCATCAACCATGGTATGGTTTTGTATTTCTTAAATGGTTCGGAGCACATAAATTGCAATTATAATTTAGCACGCATTATTTTTTGACTGAATTACTTAATATCGGTATTATTAAATAGGCAATCAGACAGAACATAGCATCCTGGCGTTTTTATGGATGTGTTCTGGATGGACAGAAAAGGTGTGTTTAGTACACACGAACAGCATTTACCTATACACGTTAAACATGGAATTTAAGGTTATTGAGAATAAAATGTCTTTATTTTAGCTGTCATCTACCACCGTTCGCTGTTTACGGGCTTTGTTTAGTACATTTATAGACTTTTACGACCTTTTAGAGAGATATTTCAATTAAGGTCTTTTACGCTTCCAAGTCCTCAATCAGCGTAACGAAGCAGCCTCAGACTGAAAGTCACGTTATTACAAAATAAACAAAAGCTCGATATTCAGTAGATATCGGAGGTTCTTCCGAGAGTAACAGTGACGGGCAAATCAAACGTGGAGTCACGTTAATGTGACTTCTTCCACTTCAGTGGTGTAACAGCCATCATCATCATAATCAGAATTATTAGCAGAGTTTCCGTTGAAAATCAAATAAATGTTGATAAAAATGTGTTTTCGAGACATTTTGGCAGCACGTGATCTGGAGTTTATGAAACTTATTAATGTGTTTTTGACTAACATTAATTATAGATTGTAGTTTGATTAACATACATGTCTAGGTAAATTTTTTGAGGATAGTGTGTGTGTGTGTGTGTGCGTGTGTGTGTGTGTGTGTGTGTGTGTGTGTGTGTGTGTGTTTGTGTGTGTGGGGTTTGTGGGAAGGGGGGTGTTTTGTTTTCTTTTTACCCTTCTTACACCAACAGAAGGGTATTAAGATCGCTTGAAAACTCGACTTTTTATCCGAGGCCCAGAGGCCGACCCAAGCTACACACAAAACATCTTTTCACAATGTTTAATAATTGTTTGTTTTCTAAATGTTTTATTAATGTATTGCAAAACATGCCTAGTTCCGATCGGGTTGGATCTCTCGTATTCTACTTATTAATTTGACTAACAATTGTGCTAAAAATACGTTTCTCACTGCTGGAAGGGATTTATACTTAATCATTGTCGTTTAAAACATTGTTCCATACATTTATAAAACATGAACAGGACAAGATGTTATGGGTAGTTCTTAATACTGTTGAAATTACATTACTCCAACCATGTTTTGCAAAACGTGTTCTTTTTTCTCATAAAGATCTTGTTGAACAAGATTGTGGTTTTACTGCCAACGGGCAGCATATCATTGAAGCAATTCATCAACAAATATCACGATGACGATGAAATCATGTTTTGGACGGATCTTGCAAGCTGTCATTACGCGAAAAAAAACATTAGATTGGCTAACTGAGCAAAACATACCATTTGTACCGAAAAAGGACAATCCACCTAACGTGCCTCAGGCTCGTCCAATTGAAATTTTTTGGAGTGTTCTCAAACGTATGGTGTACGACAATGGCTGGGAAGCTAACAATGAGCAACAATTGGTTAATCGAATCAAGCGGAAGATGAAAGAAATAGACATAGACACCGTCCAGAACCTGATTTAACATGTTCGCCGTACACTGCGTAAAATCGAAGATAATGGTCCATTGAGCGTACTGTAAATATATTTTTCAATAATTCATTAATAGAATAAAATACCCTGAAGAGCATTTTAAAATCCGATTGTTTGATTTCAAGTACCATGCTTTTGAATTTTTCGAAGGACTTATGTTACATATGTTATGCGTACACATAACCATAGATACTCAGAGTTTACTTTTCAACAATCGGAGTTGGCTTAGCAAAGAAGCTACAAACCTATTACGCCATGGACTAGTGTTCAAATCCCACTGTTGGCGTTGTAATATTTTTGTATGAGAATGATATTTTTTCCATTTTATGTTTTATAAGGCTTTACTTTTTGCGCTTTTTACGTAATATTGAAGTAAGAAATAAGGTGTTACACACTTAAATTGATTACCTGTATTTGTTATTTAACAGTACTTTCAACTTGTTTATTACAAGCTCTGTTGCTTGGGGAGTGTCATATACCATTCGATTCAGCTCGACGAACTGAGCACATGTCTCTCTCTCTCTCTCTCTCTCTCTCTCTCTCTCTCTCTCTCTCTCTCTCTCTCTCTCTCTCTCTCTCTCTCTCTCTCTCTCTCTCTCTCTCTCTCTCTTTCTCTCTCTCTCTCTCTCTCTCTCTCTCTCTCTCTCTCTCTCTCTCTCTCTCTCTCTCTCTCTCTCTCTCTCTCTCTCTCTCTCTCTCTCTCTCTCTCTCTCTCTCTGTGTGTGTGTGTGTGTGTGTGTGTATGTGGATGTATGTGTGTGTGTTTGTGTGTGTGTACGTGGGTGTGTATGTGTGTGTGTGCGTTACAAATAATGTCACATCGGTTTCTCAGCCATTTGTGAACCGATTTCAGTTCTGTTGACGTCAAATGAAAGCTACAACATTCCCATAGAACGCTATTGATTTTCGGACATTTCGTTACGAAGATATGAACGAAACAGTACTTGACGCCCTATTATAATAGTAATCAAACAGATTAGTCTCCGATTATATACTGAGCTATTTGTGTCCGATTTTAGTTTTGTTAGCGCCAAATTAAAGTTATAAAATCGTCAAATAACTGGTCAAAATTTCAATATGATTGGATAATCCTTCATGGAGATATGACAAAACAATACCTGAGCGCAGATTATTGTTTGATGAAAATATACTCGTTGCAGTTCAAAACGGAACAAAACCACTCACCCCAATCGATGCCGGTTGAATTCCATTGTTCCGCATCTGGTGCGTTGTATAGCACATACAGCGGACTAGCCAGACTGTGCGACTCTATAGAATTAGAGCAGGATCGATTGACTCGAGTGGTTCGGTTTTGAACTGCAAAGAGTTTATTCGAAAATTACACAAAGTCTCCATTTACTATAACTACACAATTTTCAACGAACATGTACTTATTAAGCATCTTGAATCCATATCGATAATCAAAACTGACGCTTAGAATTGTCTAATAATTCATTCGATGGACTGATTATTTGGAATTTCTAATATATATGTAATTTCCCCTTTTATATAACTAACAATAACAGGTCGTTAAAGGCTATTAATGGCAATATGTTAATCACATCGATGATTAATACGTTCAGGATTGACAAATAGTTCATTTTATAAACTGAATATATGGCATATCGAATATTCCTGGATCTTCCTGGAATTTCAAATGAAAATATGTATCCAGTACCATATTAGCCACAATTGAGTTCGTAATTCTGGAGAAGTGTAAGAAGGGTTCAGTCTCACCATCGGTGGATTAATTCGGGTTTTTCTCAATTGAAAACGCTCTAGACATCAGACAACTATTGTTCTGTAAGTTTCGTTCAAAATTTCTACCGCAATTTGCCCATCCAAAATAAGTAATTCTTATTAACCTCGAGAAGACCACGAGTTATCGGTTTTATCCCTTTAACTAAGTTTTTTTTTATATATTTCAATTTATTATATATAAAGCGATAACTCTGGCTCTGTAAAGTTGATTCGGTTAAGCCTGAGTAAATAAATATACATTTAAAAAAAAAAATGTGTTCAATGTTTTTTCGTATCCACTAGAATACAGCCAATACGTTGTTATTATCAATAATTCATATTATTGAACTAAACTCTGTTTTAAAAGATGGCTCTTGTTTGAAAAATTATGATGGTTTTTGCATCTTCATCAGTATTTCACTATGAGTGGCATTTAACCAAAAAGGCTGATAATTTATATATTTTACCCATTTGGTAGCTGTTGCGCAAAAATCTTCTATCACTAAATAATAGGATTTGGGTCTTCTTGTTTTTCGTCCTATTTCTGTATTAATGTGGGTTTCAGCCTTACGCTGGTTCACCACCGGAATGTGACACCTCCTGCCTACATATGGCAATCATCAACCCATGAGCCGGTACCAACGGCTTTACTTCCCTTCCGCAAGAAGACCTGGCCAGAGATTGTTTTGCCTCAGAAAAATCTCAGCGATCACGGCTGGGATTGAACCCACACAGAAAATAAATCTGAATTTTCATTGTGATGTTCACAATGTATCAGAGCATGTGAAATTGTTTTTCATTCCACACGAAACAGCAACTTGCATGAAACAGTTCTAACAAAGGGGAGCTTTTGCATACAACTTTATCGAATATTTTTCGAATGTCCCAGAACATTACACGATTTATAATCTATATGTGAATGTTTTGTGACGCTCCATTTATGTGCATGATATTGAACAGAATATCAAGCAACTAATCATACATACAACCAAAAAGTAATGTGAATTTTGTAGCTCTGAGACCGACACATGCGAGTGGTATTCTATTTTTTTTTTGTGTCCATGTTGGGGACGTATTTCCACTGCAACCATTGATTTGATTTATTGTGGCGTGCCCCCCTCTTTTATGACGTATTATCGCAATGGTAAGGTACTATTTAGAATAACAACCGTAAGTGCGCAATATTTTGCGCATTTAAGAAATTATAAGTTTGATATGAATTTTGAAAAGGCCTGAAAAGAGTAACACAATTCTTGTCATGCTCATGTTACGTTGTCTCAAGCCTAGTAAAAGAGCGCAATGTAGTACAGCTCGTAACTGATCAGAAATTTATTTAAAAAAATAATTCTGGACTGGTGTATGTGTTCCTAATTATGTGCACTAAAATTAAGATATTCCAAATTTTGCGCACTTGTGTTCCTAATAAACTAATAGATACTTATGCAAACATTAAAACAATTAAAAAGCGATAGTTACTATTTTTTTGTTTCTTTGGCAAGTTCGAACATTAGTATCCTTAACTTAATCCAAAACTCAACATTTTATTTTTGGTTTGTTTTGTTTCTTCACGACAGCTTTCTTTCTATCAATTCTTCCGGTTTTTCACCGCTGCCAATTTTTCAGATTCCATTTCTTCGAAGTACCTTTTATATTCTTCGCTCGTAGCAACCGCACACTGATAAAAAAGCAATGATGAAATCTATGTGTCCGACACATGAATTTTTGCAATGCGATCAACAAATGATAGATATTTGTAACCACCCATACTTTCTTACATGTGTAACATAAGTCCTGGGAATACTTTCAGGCGTTTATTTGACAGCATTAACAAACACACAGATGTCAACCAATGTACTTGTCACGTTCATCTGTGTTCCTACTGAACTGTCAAACTCAAATTCCGCAGTAGTTTCCATTAAAAATGTCGTACAAGCTGGATTTACGAGCACAAGTCGCCAACCTTTTTGGACGGCTTAGTACAAGTGAAATGTTGAGCGTGTTCAAAGACGAGCCAATATCAAAATCAACAATATACCGTGTTTTGAAAGATTGTCGTGATGGTAAAGAACCGGAAAATAAAATTGATTGCCAGAACAACGAAAAAACTGCTGTCAAGCGCTGAAAACAAGGTTGGCCAATCAACACGCAAATTAGCTCGAAAATTTCAGGTTTCAAACATGACAGTCCATCAAATTTTGAGAAAACATAACGTAATCTATCGGAAACGTCAGCGTGCACCAAAATATACACAGCAACAACTCGAAAAAATACCACAATGCTGCCGTGCACTTCGTCGCGAGCTTTTTGCAAATGGAAAGTGCATAATTTTGGATGATGAATCTTACTTCACGTTTTCGCACCATGAATTGAGTGGCAACGATGGTTTCTATACTGCTAACATTAAAACAACACCAGACGATGTTAAATATACCAGCAAATCGAAATATGAGCCAAAGGTGTTAGTGTGGGCAGCAACGTCATCGAAAGGTATCTCGGCGCCTTTGATACGCCCAAACAAGGCCAAAGCTGTCAATTCTGACGTGTATATCAGCCAATGTTTGCCGAAATTGAAGCAATTCATCAACAAATATCACGATGACGATGAAATCATGTTTTGGCCGGATCTTGCAAGCTGTCATTACGCGAAAAAAACATTAGATTGGCTAACTGAGCAAAACATACCATTTGTACCGAAAAAGGACAATCCACCTAACGTGCCTCAGGCTCGTCCAATTGAAATTTTTTGGAGTGTTCTCAAACGTATGGTGTACAACAGTGGCTGGGAAGCTAACAATGAGCAACAATTGGTTAATCGAATCAAGCGGAAGATGAAAGAAATTACATAGACACCGTCCAGAACCTGATTCAACATGTTCGCCGTACACTGCGTAAAATCGAAGATAATGGTCCATTGAGCGTACTGTTAATATATGTTTCAACAATTTATTAATAGAATAAAATACCCTGAAGAGCATTTTAAAATCCGATTGTTTGATTTCAAGTACCATGCTTTTGAATTTTTCGAAGGACTTATGTTACATATGTTATGCGTACACATAACCACTATGTATGGCCACACATACATTTATTTTGTCACATAAATTTCATTTGTGTTTCTCAGAGACATCTATTCATTTGTGAACACATCAGTATTATGTGGAATTTGTCATGGATTTTTGCAAATAAATATGTGTGGATTATTTGCCGTGCAGGTTGACGAGATTTAGGTTTCCGGTTTATCTTTGCTTTATAAGCATCGGGTAAACGGAACGCTTTTTCAAAAATATCCTTTTCAACATCATTGGTGTTCTGTCCCGCGGTATCCTGTGAATTACTAGTAGTGACGTCTTTTTCAGCAATAGCTGTTTCTGTCATTATTAGCACATTCCGAGTGGAGTAAGTGATGTGCTCAGATAGATTCGATGATTATCTGTAACAAACGAAAAATCTGTTAAGTATCGTGCAATGTACATAAATAGCTTGTTTAATTAGCTTACCATGCATTTTTGATTCATCAAATCAAGAAAATTCATCTTCAACTGAATAGCACCCTGACGAACAGAGATGCCACGAGTGACCATTTGCAAGGTTTTGGCCAAATTATCCGAAGAATTCCGCATATACTTTCCTTCGGAAGCTGACGTGATGAACTGTAAACAATAAGGAACATGGTGAAAAATTGATGCCATATTATGCGCATCAAATCATGCTAATTTTCTGATAAAGTGTTACACAAACAGCCGAAATGTTGTGTGATGAAAGTAGTAAGGTCTGTATCCGCAATAATCCGGACACCTCAAAACATGAATAAAACATAAATTTCGCATTATATTTCCGTCGTAGTTGTTTATTCCAGGTTCATGGGATGTGTTTTAACCATTCGTGAAGACAAAACATAGTTATTCGGTATTGCGGTATTGCGGAACTTTACGCTTAACTCCGTCCATTAGGGTTTGTACAGACTCTTCAGAAATCGTAGAAGCCGTCTTTGTCCAAATTTGCTGGAAGTGTTTGATGTCTTTGATTCCTTGCTTCTTTCCAGAAACCTTCCGCATCATCAGAGCCCAATATCTCTCGATTGGTCGTAGCTCTGGGCAATTTGGCGGGTTTGAGGTTTTTGGTCAATGTTCACTTGATTTGCTTGGTACCACTCCATGACAGTTTTAGCATAGTGGCATGATGCCAAATCGGACCAGAACAAAGGTTTTTCTTTGTGACTTTTGATGAAGAGTAGCAATCGCTTCTGCAGACACTCTTTCTGATAGATCTCCTTGTTGATTGTGCCTGATGTGACGAAAGATTTACTCTTATTGCCACACGTGCAAATTGCTTGCCACACAAGGTATTTTTTGGGAAATTTCGATGCCTTCTTTGTTCTTAAGTGCTCAGTTGTAGCATTTCTGGCCATAGCAGAGTAAAAAGCCAGCCCTGGAAGCTGCTTGAAATCCTCCAGGACATAAGTTTCATCGTCCATAACAACGCATGAAAACTTCGTCAAATATTCGCAGTACAAACGTCGAGCCCGTGATTTTGCTGCCAAGTTCTGTTTTTCGTTGCGATTTGGAACTGTTTTTACTGTATGCGACTTAAGTCCCAAACGTTGTTTTGATTTTTGGACAAAACCAGGCGACATCCCTATTTTACGAGCCACCGTTCGAATGGAGAGATTTGGGTTTTTCGTTAATATTCTTTTCACCTTTCGGTCCATGACAGGATCAGCGCGTCCAATATTTTTGTCATTTCTCGGTTTCCTCTCCACCGTCAAACGTACCAAAAAATGATTTCAGCACATCGTGAACAGTGGATTTAGGCAAATCCAATGTTTTTGCAAGGTCCCGTATTGACAAGTCAGGATTTGCCGTACGTCCGTACAAAATTCGCTCGCGCACTTATTTTTCTTTCGTCGCCATCTTGAATACTAAACATGAAATGTAAACATCAATCATAGTTTTTTTTAGACTCTCAGCTATACCACAGTGAAATTTTTCATTCCTACGTGCAATATTTCAAAAGTTACAATGATTTGAAGGTGTCCGGATTAATGTGGATACAGACCTTACATACCTGTTTTTCTCATTTGGTGGTAATTTCAGCTTTTAAAACTGTTTATTTCATAATAAAATCTCTTGTTACAATTGACAATTTGATGATTTAGATGTGCTGTGAACTGTTCACGAACCGCGGTTTTAAGTATGTGCATTTTTTCTCATCATGTATCCCATTAATCGAAAGCCAACACAATTAACAAGCTATTCATGTCGAAAGCCGAAATTATAATTTCAGCACGAAATATACAAAACTGCGCAAAATTAGGCAATGCGCAAAATATAGCGGACTTACGGTACCACTACGGCAGAAGGAAATTTTCCCAAGAAGGTACTACATTTCTTATGAAATGTACAACTTCATTGGAAGCAGCGTCCCAGACCTCACAGGGTTCAATTAGCCCCTTGTCAAAAAATCTGCATCTTTTATTAACACAGTCGCACATTAAATGCTAAGAGCTTTCACCCTCTAACCCACAAAAGCGAAATTAATCTTCATGAAGTTTTCCGATGATTTTCAGATGATATTTACTTGGACAATGTCCTGTTATCAAACCAGTGTATGTACTCAAGTCATGTTTTGAAAGTTTAAGTAACTTTTCCGTATGGGAAGCGTTAGACATAATGAATAGTTAGGATTCCGGGCTTTGGAGGTACTATTCCAGTTAAACTGTACCTTTTCCTTTTTCCAATTCTCAAGTTCCATTTTTAAAGCGCCAGAAGATAATCCAACAAATGGTTCGGGCCTTATGAATTGCATGGATGACCCTATTTTTGCCAACTGATCAGCTTTTTCGTTTCCTTCTATTCCGAAATCAGCAGGAACCCAATATAGGTTAACCATATTACGACAGGACAATTGCTGTAAAAAATGTGCGCATTCCCACACCAGTTTAGATGTGAATGATTTTGACTTTAAAGAATCCAGAGCTGCTTGGCAATCTGAACAAATAGATATGTTTGCATTTTTATAATTTCTTTTCATACAGATTGATGCACATTCCAGTATGGTACTTTCCCATTTCCACATAAAAGTTTATCCCAGAACCAGTTATACCAGCCCCTATCAAATCATCTTGCTTGGAATCATCCGTATAGAATACTGTTGAACCCGGACGAAAACCCGGTTCTCTTTTATCCCAATCAGAACGAGTAACTGCATGAACTGTGAATTTATGATTGAAGTAGTTTCTCCTGAGCATACAATCTTCTCTTATCAATATTAAAGACTTATCGAAAACTCTGGTAGGAGTGGTGGTGATGGTGGTTTTTAGGAAAAAAAGAAGCGAGATTAAGCGTGTCCGGAAATAAACGTTGTATCATCGCACGAACGTTATAGGTTTAACAGAAATGCAAACAAATCTTTTTCTCATCATTTATTTCCTTTACACGTTTGCAATAACGTATTAAAATGTCTACCTCACGCCCAAACTTCCGGCCTTTAACTTGAATCCCGCCATCAAGGTTTGGACAAACTTCTTTCCTCTGGTTTTGTAAGCTTTTTTTTTCACTTATGCTTGAAGTTTTTTTGATCGGTCGGAACTCTGAACAGTTTGGAGGATTAATGGCATGAGGTACCAGAATGACATTACTTTCCTCGTACCATTTCTTTGACACTGTTAGTGGCAAGCTGCCAAATCAGGCCAAAACATGGGGTTTTAAGAATGCTGCTTTAGAAGTGGCAATATGCGTTTTTTGGAGGCACTCTTTGATGTAGATTTCACTGTTAATATTCCCGGTTGAGATGAATGGTTGAATTATTTTACCGCACGTACAGAAGGCTTGCCAAACGAGATATTTATTCGCAACTTTTTCTGTTTCGCATATCTTCTGTTCAATAAGCTTAGACTCTACCCGAGCAAAGGTTTATACCAAATTGATAACAAGTTCCAATACCAGGTTATCATTTTTTGATCACTGAATATGTTATCATTGAGGCTGAATAAACAGCCAAGATAACAGAATGAATAACAAAAAAATACTCGTTGAATATCATAATAATAACATATCTTGTTATCACTGCGAACAACTGGACAACAAATCCTGTATTGTAAGCAAATTTATTGAGATAGTTTCAAATTATGTTATCAATTTGAAATCAAATTCTCATGCTAATAACTGAAAAAAATATTTTGATTAAAAGCAAAATTTATTGTTCAAATATACTGGAAATATTCAGAGTTTCACAGTTCAGCTTATAACGTTCATGAAAAAAAAAGTGTGTTCAAAATGATAACATATGATAACAAAATTTGCCAATGGTGATAACTAAATTTGTTATGCGATAACAGCGGAAATCAAAACGATAACTGGGATAACAGAACTTGTTACTCAGATGATATCAGCTAGTTATTTTTCTTTGCTAGGGTAGGCTTCCTCTGCCCTCTGTGTAGGCTTTATTACCAGAAATTTGTGAAATGTCAGTCTTCACATATGTTTCATCGTCCTGTACGAAGCAACCTGTATGTTTGGTTAACAACGAATCATATAGCTTTCGGGCCCGACTTTTCACTTTTTCACATCTCACTTTAATGTCTTGCTACATCAACTTTTTTCAGCATCTCTGACCGACATGTTGGGCTTCATCTTGTACTTCTTGTATATCTTGTATACTATCACCACTTATTTGTTGTATGTTCCCCTTCTCGTCCTGTTATGTTCCCCTTCTTGACTGCTTGGTTGGCTTCCTCGGAACCGTTTTGGTTTGTAGAAACTTCCTGATGACATTCGGCACCGTTTGTTGTGTCAACTGACCGAATTGATTGTTTTCTGTGAACGGTTACGACTTCGCAGCTCTTGTTCTCGCAATTTAAAAAAAAAAAACAAATTAAAAGTTAAACAACATGTACGTCAACGTGAAGGTGAAAGGATCCACTGACAGCTTCACCATGCACTGATAGAAATTCTTACGTTGACTCAGACCACTGACGCGACAAAGTTACAAAAAATATTTCCGGACACGCTTTAATCAATTCAATTAAACACAAATATTGTTGAGTTATGTCTGTTTCTGTTTGGGACTCTTAATTTAACATGAACTATTTTTTACGTTCACTGGCAACGATCAGATGTGATTAATACTTATCTCACGGTGGTGCATCAACCACAGTTGAGAAATAAACAGTTTTTTCTCATTAATTTGTACAGGCTCAATTTAATCAACTATGCAGAGCCAAGTTTTCATATATGATAAACAGTTTTTGCAAGACAGAATTAAAAATAAAGTCATCTCCAAATTTAAAGTTACCGCATTATTTTAACGATGACAATTCTACACCGTGTCCAATATATTCTCATACACTTTTTCCTTGCATTGGTGTCGTGCAACTACTCAATATGCTTCACGTATGTGTTGGTGTAGTTGTGCACTATGTTTATACAAACGCTTTTAGGTTATGTCTGATTGTTTTCATTCGGTGTTTATCTTTTACCAGCGATGAAGGAGTTTCGTGCTGTGATGATAAAACAGTTTTTGAAAGGTGAGCG
Organism: Aedes koreicus; assembly: GCA_024533555.2. Lineage (NCBI taxonomy): Eukaryota > Metazoa > Arthropoda > Insecta > Diptera > Culicidae > Aedes > Aedes koreicus. Next base: position 462,142 of record JAHHFK020004255.1, read on the forward strand.
CCCGGGCGCTATTTTCAGGAATTTGAAAAACCTCGGAGTAAAGCGGGATATTGTGTACTGAACAATCCGAAGTTACCGTGACACCTGCTCGTTGGATGACCGGAAGAGATCCGGTCATACTCGTACGGTGCGGACTGCGCGAGTTGTTAAAGTGGTCAGGGAACGGATTAGACGAAAATCACAGCGCTATGTACGTAAAATGGCCGCAGATCTGAATGTTTCGGGATCGCCAATGCACAACATACTGCAAAATGACCTCGGATTCCAAGCTTTCAAGAAACGTAAGGTTCACGGAGTTTCGGAACCTTCCAAGCAGAAACGACTCGAAAGAGCAAGTCTGCTTTTGTCGCGGCACGGTGGGGAAGAATTTATCTTTTCCGACGAAAAGTTATTCGTCTTTCAACAATCCCACAATGTCCAGAACGACAGATTGTGGGCTCTCTCTTCGAGAACTGTTCCAGAGAGTGATAGGAATATTCCACGGTTCCAAAGTGCCACTGGTTTTCATCGAAAAAGGCGTTAAAGTGAATGCCGTATATTATAAAACGGAAGTTTTGGAGAAAGTTGTCAAGCAATATGTTCAAGAGGTGTTTGGAGATGATCACTATGTGTTTCAGCAGGACGGAGCACCATCGCATACAGCAAATCTCGTTCAGGGCTGGTGCCGAGAAAATTTGACCGACTTTTTGGACAAGAATGAATGGCCTCCCAGTTCACCAGATCTGAATCCCTTGGATTATTTCGTATGATCATACATGTTGGCGAAGGTAACTGACCACAGGGCGTCTAATATGAACCAATGCAAAACCGTAATCAAACGAATTTGGGACGAAATGCCGATGGAACTCGTGCGTGGACGGTTTCGAAAAACGTCTGGAGCTGGTCAAGAAGGTTAAAGGTGGTGTTATTCCAAAACATATGCTGTAGTTGATTAGTATTATATTGCAATATAATGGGTAAAGTTATCAATAAAATCTGGATTATCGATTTGAAATAAATAGAGTTTTATTTTGTATGCGAATATATTGGACACGGTGTAAGTGAGATTCTAAGTGTACAGTAGATCCCACATTGAGTATCTGAAGCGAAAGTGCCAGCATCAACTTTCTCTGCACAATTACCGGGCCCTGGTGGGGTGGACATCCGCAAGATCTTCTAACGTAGTACCGGACAACAAGTTTAGAATATGGTAGTTTTTGTTTTCAGTCGGCGGCTCGGTCGCACTCACACATCAAACTGGAACGTATTCAGTATCGGTCTTGGTATCGGTATCGGATGCGTCTTGAATTGCTGGCTGGCATGTTGCCACTCTCGGATCGGTTTTCAAAATTATCTCTCCGGCTCTTTACCAGGTTATGAATCTCCAGGTAATCGAGAACTTCAAGAAGCTTCTTGTGTTGAATCTTCAACTTTGTACCAGTTGCACATAACACAGGATGTCAGCCCTTCGTCGAATATTCCCCATCGTGTTCGCTTCTCCGACTTCTACAATTTGGTTTATTCTGATTTATCCATAAAGATTTATCCCAGAGCATCATCGTCGTATGTTTGCTCCGGTGATATTTGCTGCAAAGTTTGGCCAAGTTGATTCAACGCAAACGTTCTTCACTGACGGATCATTGATTGAAAAGTTCGCTGGCTTTGGTATGTACAACGAAAATCAAAGTGCCAATCGTAAACTTCAAGCTCCTTGTTCCGTATTTGTCACTAAATTAGCTGCTATACACTTTACGCTAGAAATGGTTGCCTCACTAACACCGGAGCGATCAGTTCTTCATTTTAACGAATATTCCCAGTTCTATAGGGACTATTCACTCCACGAGGCTGGTAAAACACTCATCGTTTTTTTTTTTCATGTAATTTATCTTCGTGTTATTTAATCACCACATTTTTTTACTTGACTTTAGTTTTAGATTAAGCATAAATAAATCAACATGACAACATGGCTCTGTAAAGATGATTTTATTGAGATTGAGATGAGTCTACTGAAATTATATCTACCATCGCCATGGGAGGGGATAACGATAAGATGGGGTAAGAGGTTTGTAGTGTTTTTGGATTGAGATGTCCGCGTTGCTATAAAATGATTTAGGACTGATGATACTTCTATTTATGTGTTGTCTTTTTTTCTTCCGAAGCTGCTTCATAGATTTTTTGTCCTGAAATTGAGCATTTCCTCCCTCAAATAACAATCATATGTGATCTAGGCAACGAAAACAACAAAAGAAATTATAAAAGAGAAAATAACAAAATAAGTGTTAATGTAAGTTGATAATAATGATTATAACATACACTTCCACCTACCCTGAAGAGTAGCAATAAAGCAGAAAAGAAAAGTTAGTTATAAGACATAACAATATAACTAATCTACGCGTATGCACGTTGGTTTCGGGGTCTTGTCAATGCTAGAATTGATAGTATAGACCCGTACTTAAGCCTTGGTGGTCCCTCTAACATTAGTGATAGGCAGCTGTTGTTAGATCATGCGTAACTGATTCTATAGCTATTTTAAAGGTATTAATATCGAAACTTGACGTTTCATCGTCAAACCCTTCATCCTTGGTTAGAACGCCGAAAACTAGATTCTTTCCAGTAGACAAACTCTCCAAAAGACATCAAATCGGTAGTGGTTAAGATTTTCAAGTTATCGATTTTTGCCGAGGAACTCGTTTCCATTCCTAAACTACCTATCTTCTACATTCCAACACAAAACACAAAAGTCAGCCTCACAGGAAAATTAGTGATCACAACTCGAGGTTTACGGAAACACAATTTTGCCCGGAACCATATTTTTTGCACCAACAAATACAATGAAATTTACACAACATTACAACGCAAATTAAAATAATTTTCCGCTGTACCATTCCACACCCTACAGGATAAAATGGAAAACCGGGGTGCATCTCATTTTCACAACATGCCTCCTGCCTGCCTGAGCTGGACCACTGATTCAGACCGTGCCCCTCCGGGATCACCAAACAAAAACCACACGTTCCGCTTCCTCAATTCGCCCTCACGGTCATAATCACCACTCATCCCAAATTCTCTCACCTTGACATTGAAGTCGGTTGCAAAAAAAAAATTATATATAAGAAAAAAAACCTGCAGCATCCGACGGGAAGAAGATCATTATTAAAACCGTTCCGGGTTCCTACTTTTGCGACCCTCTTACAAGGATACTGCTAAAAACTCATTTTCCCGACTCTACCCCCCTGTTTTGAAGCAGAGGAGATCGGGACGGTCTGGTTTTCGCAAAAATTGAATATTTTAATAATTTAGGATGGAATAAAATTACTATCATTGTTATCATTTATGGTTCCTTGCACTGCTACTAGCAGCTTGTCGTCGCACTCTTGGCCGTAGAAGTTACCTGCTCCCGTCCTATAATCTAGAACGAGCCGAGAGTAGGAATTGAACGTTTAGGAGTTTATTTTCCGACATCTAATGGATTCAAGTCGTCATGTGGCTGATGTGGAAAAACGGTGAGAGTTCCAAGCAGACTGCTATTTTACACTGGTTTAGTCTCGAACGCGTCGGTTCCCGGTAAAGATTCAGCAACTAACACAGTTCTAGGGCAGCAGCCACGTTTAGGAAGTTCTGATATCGTGCAGTGTGAATTTGTGAGCTTACATTGATCCCGGCAAATCTTGATCCGACCCGTAAGCGTCTACTTAACATAGTTAATGAATTGTGAAAATAAAAATCACACACACATACATACATACATCCGAAACAGATGCAAAACCGGCACAAAACAGTAACAAAAGGGAAATTACGAGCAAACTGTTTGCATGTTACTCTTTTCGATGCGGGGAGTTAGAAATAAAATTTCGTGTTAAATAAATCATAAACAAAGGAATATTAAACATATAAAATGTATAAATTATTGGAGCACGCAATCACCGCGCCAAGACTCAAGGTTCCAGGCATTCAACGGTCAGAGTGAGCAATAAGGGGAAGTACTTGGAAGCGTTGATGGAACCCGGCATTAAGCCTACATCGAAACAGAACAAGGAACCGCTTTTTATGAGATAGACCTATGCCAACTGATTCCGGTACAACTACGCCTTCACACAGAGAGTGTTTTGTGTTTTTGCCATTTTTTTGTTTCAGTGTTACTTATAATATACCTCCCACGGAATTTCGACACAGTCAATTAAGTCAAAGCTTGTCATTAGTGCATGTGCCATGGTGGCCAGTGGGCCGTAAATTAGAGATACCTTTGCATGAATAAAGAAACATGGAAGCGCTGTGGACTAGAAAACGGCCGTCAACTAATGAGAATATCTGCCGGGAAAATATGCATAAATGAGTGACGCAGATTTTGCTTCTTTTATTAATAATGAGATGAAAATGTCCAACACTGAGATTTTCAATATAGCTACAAAAATGAAGCTTTGGTCAAGATTAAGTTTGAACGGTATTAAGTGATTCAATTGTGGGGAAACCATCAACTTCCTTACGGAAAAACAGTTTTTTATACATTTCAAACAATGATTGCTATATGCTGAACAAATTTAAAAAAAGCTTCAATCACGATGATCGTAGTTGAGGATCATTGAAATGGTTTATCAGAAGCACAAAGGTGCGGAATGATTTTGAAATAATTTATCTTGTATTTTGTTGACATGCCTTACATGTAAAACGACATGTTTGATCATGCCAACTATTTACAGTGCTCAGTTACATTTAACTAGTTCATTGTTCAAAAGCGAAAGCAATTCCTCACTCATCATAGCTATTCCGACCAATTTGCCAGGAATGAAGGATTGGTGTGGAATTTAGCAACGGCACCTACCAATCATCATCAACAAATGCTCGGCATTTTCATGATAATTTGGTCTGAATTTTCCTACTGAACAGCTGAGCAAAAAGATGTTCGCACTAATGAAGTAACTCATTAGCAGCAGGCAGTTCGCATTTCACTTTGAATGTGCTAATGTTTTATGTTCAAACATGCATAAACATATGTTTCTCGTGGTGTGGTTTTTTTGATGCATTGCGTGCGCTATGGTGCGAATTGAGTTCGCAATATTACGGCTTTCTCAGTACGTATAGAAATGCCCGTTTGTACAACAACGGTGCGGATCGTTGGTTCATCGTTCGGTTTGTTGTACTTACACACGTTCCTCTAATTGACGCAGTACGTTTAGCATATCTGGTACGAATATCAAGTATCAACCGAGAGATGAGCTACTTCTTGGAAAATGCTTTTTGTATATAGACCACAAGCTTCTGGGACGCCATATTTACCTACCATCATCAAAAGCTAGCGACTCTTCAAATAGGACTAAAACAAAATTAGGCATTCCATGAGAGTATCGGTCGTAAAAACGGTTGTGGAGAAAAAGGCTACTGGTCTTGCAGCGCCCGCCGTCATGTGCGAAATAAATACGTGGCCTCTAGACGCGATATTATCGGTGTTTATTCTCGTCCAACCGCAATTGGATTGGGACAGCAATAAATTGCTCAGCTTTCCAGAAAAAAATATGCTAACTAAAAGAAATCGTTTGTTAAATATAAGAGTAGTACACCGATTAATAAATTGACATTTAAACCACAGAAAACACATGGTAGGCTCTGCCCACAATCGGTTGACTTTTTACGATCTGTCAGGATTATTTTTTCTGTTTTTCCGAAGTGATAAGTTCCCCGATATAAATTCCCAGAATGTCAGTTTCGGAGATTCTAATCGGTGAACCATTTAAAATAACTGATTCAGATTGACACTGATTCTTTGAACATAAAATTTTTGTTTCCTGAGCTTTGCGTGAGGTTTTCACTACAAGTCCTACATGACTTCTTCGAAGGCCGAACCAGCTCGGAATCGGGCACAAACAATTGCCGTCATCCGTATTTAGGAAACCTGAAATTGCCATGATGGTTTGCTTTGGATTGTACATCGATGTTAAACAGTTGGTTGATTCATGAATCATGTTCATGAGACGAAATATCGCGCGGGATCTGTTTTGTTTTACCAACTTATTCATAATTTTAATTTTTACATGGAGAGTTAATAATGTGAAAATGTTCAAACTTGAGTATTGGGTTAATTCGTGTAGCTAGTGACTAATTTCTGTCGAAAGTGTACTTGCTTATGTTTACTTTCAAGTGCTGCATCCAAACATTCTATTTGTTTTATTGCAAATTCGTAAAAATGTTCGCGAAAGAAGTGATCACCAGTTTGTTGCTCGCCCAGAATAAGCCGAAAGAGATTGCCAAGGAGGTAGGGTGCCATTTGGCAACAGTTTACCGCATAAAAAAGTCCCTGCAGGATGGTCCTTAGCAGCGGAAGCCGGGAAGCGGACGTCCGCGCTTTGCACGCACGCCGAACGTGAACAAATCGATCCGTACAAAAATTGCAACCCGGTGCGTTCCATAAGAAAACTTGCAAAGGAAGCCAATATTTCGGAGAAATCCATGCGGAGAATCATCAAAGAAGACCTGCATGCATCTTCCAGAGCCAGAGTGAAACGCCACTTGATTACGGACAGGGTCAAGGAATTACGAGTGACTCGTTCCAAGAGATTGCTTTCCTTGTTGAAGAAGGAAAAAATGATAATCCTGTTCTCCGACGAAAAGCTTTTCAGCATCGATGCTGTGGCCAACAGTCGCACGGACCGGTTCATTTCACCGCAGAAAATGGAGAACATTTCGGAAAAAGTGAAATTCAAATTTCAAACCAAACATCCGGCTGGTGTCGTGATGTTTGGCTTGGTGGCGTCCAACGGTTTGAAAATGCCGCATGTTTTCATTGATGCTGGAGTTAAAATCAATACCGAAGTGTATATCGGTATTTTAAAGGTTCAAGTGCTTCCCTGGGCGAATGCCAACTTCTTCGAGGACCAAAACGTTTTCCTACAGCAGGATGGAGCGCCGTGTCACACGTCCAATCGAACCCAACAATGGTTGAACGATAACATGAAGTTTTGGCCGAAGGATTTGTGGCCCCTTAGCAGTCCAGATCTTAATCCGTTGGATTATTCAATTTGGGCATATGTTGAAGCACGAGCCTGCAAAACAACACACCCTAGTGTGAAAACCCTGAAGTCAACCATAACACGCACATGGCAGTAAATGTCAGAGGACTACTTCCGAAAGGCAAGCTCTGGCTTCCGGCGTCGGCTCGAGGATGTTATTAATAAAAATGGAGGACACATTGAATAAAATTGTTTAAAAAGACTTTATAAAGATAACTGCACTAGAAAATGTTGATATTATTGCTTGAATTAGTTTAAAATGGGATTTGAAAGAAATAGAACAAATTTTCGCATTATTTTCTGCCGCACCCTGTAATCATGCAAATTTAGAACCTTAGCCAAACATCACATCAGATCATCTTGTATCTGCAACCAAATTCCGATCAAAAATTGTATTAAAAGAAGAGAAATTTATGAAAGGATTTTTTGACATTCAAAGAAAAAAAAATTAAATCACTTCAAAGTTTTTGCGGTACAAATTCAAAAAGACAATTTTTGTTGGTTGAAAAAGTAATTTTAAATCAATAAAACCTGATATTCCCAGCAATGTATGCTTTCATTTAATCATATGTAGACTGTCCCAGAAAATCTAGGAACGGTTTTGATGCGCCATTGCTGCTTCCAGATGACGTTTAAACTGCTGATTATTACTGTGTATCATTGTTTCTATTTCAATCTATATCTCTGTGAGTCACAAAAGCTGGTGCATTTACTTTTCATGAAAATGCGAAGCATTTCCCCGGAAAAACACAAACAGATCGTGCACAAATACTGAACATGTATAAATATAATGGTTCTGATGTGTACAGGACTTATAAATAGGGATTTTCTTACATATGACTCTACTGATATTTTTTGTCGCTGGTCATAAAATTATAAAAATAACAGAATTTGCTGGAGCTCTACCGTTGCACAGTGGGCAAAATGGATCTAAAATCCCATTAATTTAGACGGCGCAGGGTAGGAGTCCTAAGAAATATCATATCTTATGGGGAAAAATGCGAAAAATCGAATGGTGTTGGACTCATTTAGAGTTTACTACAGTGAGTGTCCCATTTTGCCCGTTTCTCCCCTCATCTTGGATGCAAACTAGAATTATTACCCAAAAATTCATCTCGTTGCTACTATATTGAACACAAATGCACCGTACAACTAGCTGGAGAACTGACTGGAACTAATTTTACTTTGATCGGATGCCAGGAAGTGGTCCATTTTAACCGACTTCTCCTCATACATGCATTAATTTGGTTCTGAAGATTGACGCCAGTAATATTACTCTAACTTGCACTGTACTGATGTAAAAATGGTGATGGTGTTGTTATGGTTTGACCTCAGAAAGTAGTCTATTTTACACGATTTCCCCTCATAATTTGATAAACTCATGTACCATGTACGGTTCTGAAAATCCGTGCCAGTGATATTACGCTCACTTGCACTTAATCTATGTAAAAATGTCCAGAGAATCGGTGGTTTCGTTTAGGGATGACCTCAGCAAATTGTCCATTTTACCTGATTCTCCCCTCATACTTGAAAAAACTCATATACCATGCTGTTCTGAAGATTGACGTCTGCAATATTACTCTCACTTGAACTGTACTGATGTAAAAATGTCCGGAGAATCAAATGGTGATGGTTTCGTGTAGGGTTGACCTAAGGAATCTGTCCATTCTACCCAATTCTCCCCTTATACTTGAAAAAACTCATTCACTCATAGCATCGTACATGAGTTTATTAAATTAGGGGGGGAAATCGGGTAAAATAGACTACTTTCTGAGGTCAAACTATAACAACACCATCACCATGCAATTATCCCGACATTTTTACATCAGTACAGTGCAAGTGAGAGTAATATTACTGGCGCCAATCTTCAGAACCACATTAATGCATGTATGAGGGGAAATCGGGTAAAATGGACCACTTCCTGGCATCCGGTCAAAGTAAAATTGGTTTCATTCAGTTCTCCAGCTAGTTTTGCAAATTAACGGTGCATTTGTGTTCAATATAGTAGCACCGAGTTGAATTTTAAGGTAATAATTCTAGTTTGCATCCAAAATGAGGGGAGAAACGAGCAAAATGGGACACTTACTGTGGTCAACCCTAAATGAGACCAGCACCATTCGATTCCTCGCATTTTTTCGCTTATAAAAAGCTGATTCTTGGGGCTCCTACCCTGCGCCGTCTAAATTAATGTGATTTTGGGTCCATTTTTGCCCACTTTTGCGTTGAATTAAGATGGTGTCAAGGAGAAAGTTTTTTCGATGGACCAAGGAACAAATCGTCACCTTCGAAAAATGCTACTATTGATCTCAGGGTGTATGTAAGCTAATAATTTATTTAAACTACTATATTAAACTTGTCAAATTTATCTGTTATATCTTAGAAAATTCATGATTTTAAACCGAATCCTATCTCCTAATCCTAGTTTTCTCTGATCTATTATGTACAATTTGTTTACTTACAAAATTTTGTGTGTTATGTGTCAGTGTATGGCCCAGATGACTGGTGCGGCCGATCTACTACTCTCTCATCTCACGGTTAAACATAACTCTGGGTTGAGGTAGGAGAAATCCACATAATTTTCAGAAGGTGCGGAGGAAAAAACGTTATCCTACTCCTAATAAATCCGCAGTGACACCGCTGCCTCACCGCATTTGGGGTTCTATTAAAAAATAAATTCAACCACGTGGAACATATATTAGGGGACGAATCAGCTACTGGTACAGATTCTAGCAAGATTGGGAGTGATAATAATTACGTGGACTAGACTCCGTTTACAACACGCATTAATGAACTGCGGATTCACGTTAGGAACTCAGATTCCCGCGGTTAGCTTCCTCTGAACAACGAGAACTTTAAAGTTTAAAAAAAAACACTTTAGGTGGGAACCGTTGAGGCCTCTGGTTTGTGCAAAAGTGAACGAGTCGCCCAATTGAAGATTGCCAGCAGCCTTGCCGATCAACTTCTTTATCTCCTCAACGTTGGTAGCACCATACATACGTGTCAGTTATGCGTTGTGCAGGTCTACTGTGGTACAAACCTATGTGTTTTTTTATATTTTGAATTCAAATTTGGATATAATTTCATTTTAATATAAATGAATATATTTACATTGATTCAATAAAAATATTACAAATTATGGACAAATTTAAAACAGTCGATTATTTTTTTAGGGGTTGCGGCTAATTTTTTTTATATGGAAATTGGATTAATTTTTGAATTTATTTCATGCTTTTGTCTTTTGATATTTTTATTTGTAAATTATACCCAAATCTGCATTTTAAGTTTCTGTTGAATAGTACAAAAGTTTAGTAAAGTTTGAATATAAACGAAAATAGTGTGATTTTTTTTTTGGAAAACCATGCAACAAAACTATAAAGCATGGGATCGCCCGAGTTGGGGTTGGTTTTAAATATTAGATTAAAATGATATCTTTCAAATGGGCATAGTATTATAAAGCTGGCACAGATTATCGATATTTTTTAGAGAAAAGATAGGTTTTTTGACTTCTCTCCAAGCTTATCATCAAACAGTGATATGCCAAGCATGTTGTGAATGTTGAACAAACTGATCGCTATTTTTGTCATACCCCTATTAATTAAAAGGCTCGAATTGCAGCAAGCCTTGCTTCGATACTGACGTGTTTTGTTTTTGCTGCGTTGTTTTCGCGAAAAAAAAGAAATCAAACAATAATGCGTAATGTAACTTGAACTAACAGTGAAATCATAAAATCTCCGCGTGCTTCGTGTAAGACATAGTGAACACAATCGATTCCCTTTCGAAATGTGTGAGTGTCGGTAGTATTTCCCCGTTTTTTTTTTTTGTGCTTTGCCCCCGCACCCGGAAGAAGAGTTACATCAGCTTAGTTTTGTTTATTACTGGTAGTATTGTGACAGCCGGGTTTAAATTATTAAGTAAGAGTGTTTTTGCGCTACATCGCGAGTGAATCAATGATTATTAGCAGTTTTAAAGTTCGATATAGACTATAGAGACGCCTCATAGCGGGGATTTGCATTATTGTCATAGTGTGGAGTGATAAAAAGAAGACTAGTACAATGTAGAGAACGGCCATTTGCTGATCAGAAGCAGCAAACGAAAACAACGCGCATGGGCGGGTGAAAAGCTTGCACATAATTTCAGATGCATTCACCACAGAGATTTGTTATGCAGGTTGCATATCTATCGGGCGGTTTAGCAACGTTAACTTTTGCGCTTATTTAATCGCGAGTGCGTGAAATTAATTACGAATCAACGTCGAAAATTTTTATTTTTACGAATGAACAAGATAGTGTGATTAAGAGAGATATCTGATTATAACTATATAACTATAATCTTATTTTCAAATAATACTAAATACGTGCCTGGTTTGGAAATTTAAAATTTCCAAATCTGGAAGTAAGTTGCAGTGCCCTTATCCAAATGATATCGGTAATGTTAACATGCGGGGCTTATTGTTTGTAAAAGTAACCTTGGAATAGGCGTGACTCTCCAGACATTCTGAAATGGGTTGCTGGATCTGCACTTTCTAGCTCCCCGTTTAAAGCTGCTTCCAATGGTCACTTGAAAGATTGTTGTAAACAGATTTCTTCCATAACACCATTGCCGGCAGATGAATGTTAGATTCGACACACACATACCCTTATTAATTAAAAGGCGTGAAAATATAAAAAGGGATATATTCAACCCCCTTCTGATTTCCACAGATCCAATAGTTATCGTTCATTTTGAGAAGAAAAAAAATTAGTCCAAGGAACTTCTTGGAGAAGTAACTTTTCTTACGAAAGGCAAAAGCGATATTGATTCAGAAGAGAAAGAAGAAGTAGAAGATTTAGTTAATGATGATAATGGTGATGAAGATGATGAAAACGAAAGTGAGAGTGATGATAAGATTTAGTTTTAAATTTGTATTACATTTTAAGTGTATTGATTTTTAAAATTTTACTATAATAGAAATAAAAATGGTTACGCAGCCTCTTATAAATAACCCAGTTTTTCTTACATTAAAGAATTGCTCATGATATAGAAATGTGTGTTTCATCATGAATAAAATGGAAAAAAAATGAAGAAATATTTCAAATTTTTATTCGTATTGGCATTTTATAAACAATAAAAAACAATACTAAGTCCTTCGCACACTAAAAAAACCAACAGAACATGGATTTCGATGAGTTTTTTATTACAAATATTAGTTTTTATGACCTTTCCGATCCTCAACATAGTCATGACACTGTTTAAAAATTACTGAAAATAATCTAAAAGAAACTGACAAAATTATACATATTGCTCTTAAGGCAGCAAACCATTTTTTAGGTGCATTTAAACATAACATAACGCTAGAGAGGGTGTAAAAAATCTGACACCACCTTACGAACCATATTTAATGAAAAAAATATGAGATTGTAAAAATGCTTTAAAAAAGCAATGTTTACATTGATATAGTTTTACTATTCAAACGTTTTACATCGCATGTAACTTTATTTATTTTTTGCTGTGAACCTCATTTTTGGATTTAGTGACCCAAAATTAATGGAGAAACACGTGTTTTTGTTGATTTGAAGACATTTTTATGCATGATCAGCTTTTGTGATGTGATGTAATGTGATAGGAAGCTACCACCATGGCAAGATCAAACTGTACATACCTGTAATCCTCACTATTCCGTTGTATGAAGGGCCAAAAACGGGGGTATGGACCCGTAAGCAGAAGCACTTACACAAAACCCACGGCAAGGATAGAGAATCTCCTTCCAACGAAACACTTTTATTTCAGGAAATGAACAGTAAGCAATACACATTAGGATTTCCGTCTGGTGGTTGGTTAAAAATAGGATTAGCAATCTCACTCTAGACTGTCGGAAGACAATTAGACCTTCGCTGATCTTGATCTGATGATTTCCATCAAAGAAGGCATAATTGTCATCCATGACTTGGGCCAGATAACCACAAATCCCTCATCCAGCGTACACTTCGTCTGGCACACTGTATTCCCCCCTTACCCTTTGTGTGTATTGAATGTATGCAATATAATATAAAACATGTATTTACAGTTATTTACAGTTCAGCTACTGGATTGTTACTGCAAAATAAAAATTGGATATGTATTCAAATTTAATAGTCCTGGAAAAGCTGAAAAGTAGAGTAGATCAATCCTTTTAACAATTTCAATGAAAATATATTTGATTTAATACGAGAACATAATATGCGTATGTACAAAATATATCTGACATCCACTGGATTGTTACTGAAAAAAATAGATCTGTATTAATTTCCGACTAGTCATGGAAAAACATGGATATAGAATAGATCATTTTAAATATCAATGATAAAATTTCAATAAATGATATTATTTTATAAGACATGTTATTTTTTTTTGACATTTTTTTCTACATACCGTTTTAGTTACATTTCAAAGATATCATTTGTAGTATCGAATTTGATGATTTTTAAATAAATGGCTTATCTTAACATAATACCACATAATATAACATACTTATAAGCACATGTCAGTATTCTACGAATATAGTAGTTGAAGTTCAGAAGTGCAATTTTTAAAGTAAATGTTATGCTGAAATGCTGAAAAACAAATTGAGCCTTTGATGCTCTCATGTTGCTCCAAGCTCTTGCTCTTGCTATAAATGGTTTTGGAATGCAAAGATGATTCCAAAGCATGCTGAAATTATTTATTAAATGATAATGGAAAATACTATGATATGAATTACAGGTATGGATATACAATTTGATTTATAGGGGCACGATCTTGGATCGCACCCCCTCATTTCGCTATTGTCAGATTGACAACATTGCCCAGGCTACGCCAACCAGCGTCTCCATGTTTCAGCTGGCAGTCTTTTGTGATCATATGACTCGTGGAGGCGTGAGGTAGGAACTTGTGAGGATCAGAGGTCGGTCGCACCCTCCTTCGAAGTTGTCAACTCACCATTTGAAGCCCATTTTTATGCATGACCAGCTTTTGTTGGCACATCAAAAATAATGAATTTTAACAAGCGCGCAAAATTTCCCATCGTTCAATTCTATACCAAAGAAGGCGTAAACAACGAAATTGTTTGCAATCTTTCATGCGCCATACAACAATGATCGCAATCTTTCATACAACAGGCTAGATTCAGGCGTTATCTGGTTTAACTTTACATGAAATATCTAATTATTTTCAGGCAAATCTAGCTTTCCCTTCATGTGCATTAGATGACGCTGAAAATTCAATGTTTCTTTTTATCTGTGTGGAGTCGCCCATTGTGCAACGTTTCGCTGAGTCAGTTGGTGAACATGGAAGGTGTGAGCATCGAAGCAGTTTGTAACGCGATTCGGAAGGTGGGTGAGGAGTCTTCCTTTCAGGACAAGAAAAATCTGGACGTAAACCGGGCCCTGTGGACCAAAACCTGGACCGGAAAATCACGCAAGCTTTCGCCGGTAAAGCGGACTTCCGTTCGAAATGTGGCCAAAAAACTGGGGACTCGAAGAGTAACGTCGACCGAGCAAAGACATGAAATGGGACTTTGGGGTTTCAGAAGAAGGAGAAACCCAAAAGAAGTGGAAAAAAAGCAGCATCTTGTGAAACCAAGGACCCTTAAATAATAGGTTATATTGCGGTGTGGAAAATATCCATATGTGATTGTGAATGTTGAATTTTACGTGAAATATGTTTATACGTTTGGGGGGGCCGGTGGTACACGGTCCTTGCTGGTAAAACTATTGATGATGCCGATATGTCTATTTTTATCGAAAAATTCGATTAAAAGCAACGGTGTGGAGAGCGACTTGTGTGCGAAAAAAGTTTTTATATATTTATTTTTTAGAGACGTGGTGTTGTGTTTTTTTACACTGATAAAAAGAAACATTGAATTTTCTGCGTGATCTAATGCACATAAAGAGAATGCTAGATTTGGCCGAAAATAATGGGAGATTTCATGTAAATTTTAGCCTGATAACGCCTGAATGTAGCCTGTTGTATGAAAGAATGCAAACATTGTTGTATGACACATGAAAGATCGCAAACAATTTCGTCGTTTACGCCTCCTTTGGCTTGAAATTA
This sequence comes from Aedes koreicus, assembly GCA_024533555.2. NCBI lineage: Eukaryota > Metazoa > Arthropoda > Insecta > Diptera > Culicidae > Aedes > Aedes koreicus. Next base: position 477,168 of record JAHHFK020004255.1, read on the forward strand.
AACGAGGGGAAATTTTACACGCTTGTTAAAATTCATTATTTTTTTCTGTGTATGATATACGTATAAATTTCCTAGTTATAGCCCACTTATATTCGTTCTAGTAATAAAAAAGGGGTAGGGCGTTTTTATGGGGCGTGTTTTGGTCCAAATAGGAATGGCGGCCGTCCTCGGCAACGTGGATGTGGGTTGAAAGGAAAATAAAAAATCAAAGAAATCCATAACCTAGCATAAAATAGTTAGGGTTTTGTATTATTTAATTCAGGATTAAAAAAAAAAAAAAAATGATTTTTGTATGTGAATATGGAATATATTATTTTAGGGGACTGGAGTGTTGAAGGGCTTTGTGTAAATTTTGGGTGTTGGGCAGTTTGGTTTGTTAATTTTTGGTGCTAATTCATTATATTAAACAGAAATGCACACTACTTTTTCGAGCTGTGTATGACGCTCCCTTGTTTTACTACACTATCAAATCGTTTCTTCGTGGCCTCAAACAACTCGGCGGTTGGGGCCGTTTGTTAACCATAATATACCAATTGATTGACCTACGCTGCCGTTGCAGCGGGGGTAAAAACAAAAAAAAAAACTCATCGACGCCTCTTGTGATTGATTTAGGTAAAATATCTCCGCCTCTACTAGAATATTTTTAGTACAACTGTTATGAGACGATAATAGAAACGGTAAAAATAAAAACTAATTTTGGGTTTAATCCAAACGGGATTTATTTTGAAAATATCATTATTATGGTGATGAAATTGTGGTTATGAAATTAAACATTTTGAACAGTTTGAATGGTCGATCTAGGAGAAACAGAGATAACTAGTTATTTATTTGTGAATGTGTAAAAATGGTTCATACTGTTGTTATTGCTGATACTCTTGAGACTGCTGTCTATAAGGTCAAAAGAGATCCAAATTATTTTGTCTATCGAAATGATCGTCTCAATGGAGCTGGTGGTGGCGTTGCCATCATTGTCCATAGGCGTATCAAACATCACATATTTTCTTCATTTGAAACCAAAGTTTTTGGGTTTCAGTTGAAACAAAATTTGGCCAATTTACTTTTATAGCTGCCTATTTGCCTTTCCAATGCACTGGTCAGCAAAAAAACTGGCTCAAGGGTGACCTCCAGAAACTTACCCGACATAGGTCTAAATTCTTCGTTATTGGTGATTTCAATGCAAAACACCGCTCATGGAATAATTCGCAAAGCAATGCCAATGGTTATATACTTTTTGATCATTGTTCCGCAGGCTACTACACTATTCAATACCTAAACAGCCCAACTTGCTTTTCTTCAGCCAGAAATCCCTCAACTATTGATTTGGTCCTAACTGATTCATGTCAACTTTGTAGTCAATTGATGACCCATGCTGACTTTGGTTCTGATCACCTTCCAGTTACATTTGAAATATCTCGAGAAATCATTTCTAATTCCATCAGTTCTACTTTCAACTACCATAGAGCTAATTGGGATCAATATCGAACATTTATGGAATACAACTTTGATCCTAATGTTCCATTGCAAACAAAAAATGAAATTAATTATGCTCTTGAATCTCTGGCTTTCTCAATAAATAGAGCAAGAGCTGCTTCAGTGCCAAAATGCGAGGTTAAATTCGATTCAGTTATAATTGATGACGATCTTCAGCTCTTGATTCGTCTGAAAAATGTACGTAGGCGTCAATATCAAAGTACACGTGATCCCGCTATGAAAGTCATATGGCGAGATTTACAAAAACAAATTAAAAAACACTTCTCTGCCCTGAGGAACAAACATTTTGAAAATAATGTGTCAAAATTAGATCCGAGTTCCAAACCTTTCTGGAAACTCTCTAAAATATTGAAAAAACCTCAAAAGCCTATACCAACGCTTAAGGAAGGTGATAAAATTTTGCTCACAAATTCGGAAAAGGTCAAAAACTTGTTAAGCAGTTTGAGAGCTCCCATAATTTCAGTTTGGGTCTTACTAGTCCTATTGAGGATCAAGTTTCCAGGGAGTATCTGAATATTTTCTCACAAGAAAATATTTTTGATGATTCTTGGGGAACTGATTTGGATGAAGTAAAAACTATAACTAAAAAAATTCAAAATATGAAAGCACCAGGTGATGATGGAATTTTCTATATCCTAATCAAAAAACTCCCCGAGAGTACTTTGTCTTTCTTGGTAAAACTATTTAACAGATGTTTTCATCTGGCATACTTTCCAGATAAATGGAAAAATGCAAAAGTCGTACCTATCTTGAAGCCAGACAAAAATCCGGCTGAAGCTTCTAGCTACCGACCAATCAGTTTGCTTTCTTCAATAAGTAAGCTTTTTGAAAAAATAATTTTGAATAGAATGATGCTTCACATCAATACAAACTCAATTTTTGCTGATGAACAGTTTGGATTTCGCCATGGGCATTCAACTACGCATCAACTTTTGAGAGTTACAAATTTAATTCGTTCAAACAAAGCTGAAGGCTGCTCCACTGGAGTTGCTCTTCTAGACATAGAAAAAGCATTCGACAGTGTTTGGCATGAAGGTTTGATTGCGAAACTGAAAAAGTTCAATTTTCCGCTTTATATCATGAAATTAGTTCAAAACTACTTAACTGATAGAACTTTGCAAGTAAATTATCAGAATTCTAAATCTGATCAATTGCCTGTCAGAGCTGGTGTTCCTCAAGGTAGCATTCTTGGGCCAATACTTTATAACATTTTCACTTCAGATCTCCCTGATTTACCTCAGGGCTGTCAAAAATCTTGCTTTGCTGATGACACAGGCATTTCCGCTAAAGGAAAAAGTCTTCGTGTTATATCCAGGAGGCTACAAAAAAGCTTGGACATTTTTACAGATTATTTTCAAAAATGGAAGATTTCTCCTAATGCTTCCAAAACTCAACTTATAATATTCCCACACAAGCCTAGAGCTGCATTTTTGAAACCAAGTAATAGTCATATGGTCACTATGAACGGAGTTCCAATTTCTTGGTCAAATCAAGTAAAATATCTTGGACTGATACTTGATCAAAAATTAACTTTTAAAGATCACATTGAGGGCATTCAAGCCAAATGTAATAAATATATAAAATGTTTATATCCTCTTATAAACAGAAAATCCAAACTTTGTTTGAAGAACAAACTTCTAATATTCAAACAAATTTTTAGACCGGCCATGCTTTATGCTGTGCCAATATGGTCTAGTTGTTGTGCTACTAGGAAAAAAGCACTTCAAAGGATTCAGAACAAAGTTCTGAAAATGATTTTGAAGCTGCCACCCTGGTTCAGTACTATTGAATTACATAGAATTTCAAACGTTGAGACTCTAGAAGAAATGTCCAACAAAATAATTCATAATTTTAGACAAAAATCATTGCAGTCTTCAATTGCAATGATCAATTCTCTCTATAGATAAGAACTAGTTTTAAGAAATCAATAATTATTCTTACACGCAGGCAAAAGGAACCCTGTTAAAAATACTGAATAGACAAAGTTAAAATAATATTAACACAATTAGAAATAAATGATAGCATATAAGGTTGAAATGTTAATTACTTAGCAGGATCACCTAGGTTAATATATGAATGTAAAATAATGTAAAATTTGGAATAAATGAAGAGTTAAAAATAAAAAAACTCGGGAGGTGGAAGTTTCTTGTATTAAATGTTGTTTTTTTTTCCTTTGGGTTTGTGGGCAAGGAGGGGGTGGGTGGTGGTGGGATTGAATGGAAAAAACCCATTTTTTATTCTCTATTTGGGTTTTTTTGTTTCAATTAATATATTATGGCGTTGTGTGTACTTTTGTTGTAGAATAAGAGATTTCTCTCGCGGCGAGGGTGGAAAAAAAGCACTCTCATAAATTGCATGCACAATTCGGTTGCACTTTTTGATTGCAGTTTTACATGTTGCTAGTAGTGGACTGTTATGGACTGTATGACTGCTCTGAACACAGTTCAGTTCCAGGAACTTTCAACAAAATGGGCTCACTATGGGTACGGGTCTGTGTTGCATTCAACGAGTGTGCCGGCTGTTGAACTACTCTGAATAGCACATTAAGAGTAATGCAATATGCAGTCACAAATTTAATGCTTACTACTTCATTTCAACACCGGCATGAATATATTGACTAAAGACACTTGTTGAATAGACGATTAGGTCGACATGTAAATTTAGTTGTCACTCGTTTGCTTATGATTATGCTACGAGTTGGCAAAACGGTTGGCAGGCACTTTTCCTTAGAAATCGATTCAGTGTTCGGTTCTTAAGGCATCTGTAGTTGTAGCTATCGATTTGAATGAATTAATTTCAACATGTGTTTACGTCAAGCTCACTTTAGTACAGATAAATAACCCAAACAAGATTGATTCAGTAGTGAATGGCCAATAGTGTAACATTATGCGTTCGCGCCAGGTAGGTATTTTTCAAACACGTGTTGCTCATTTCTGCGTACATCATTCAGCAAATTTCCGTGTAATGGAATATTAATGGGGCGCCTTGAGTTGTAAAACTGGTGTTATTCTATCTATGCACTCCGGTAAGACCACTTTTCCGTGCAACTTTGAAGGTAATAGCACCAAAGAGGATCAAGTAATCGCGTTCTTGCTAATAATTTAACAACAATATCGCGAAGAAGCTGAATGGCCAGTGGAGAGGAACCGCTTATCGCATGCAAATTTCAATATTGATGCAATTAGTCGAACATTAAACTGTACCAGAAACTCGATGTGCCCTGGATGGAAGCGTAGGAAGCCAGATGCGTGAGTATGGCTGACCATGATGATGGTCGTTCAACGGAGCAAGGTTGAGTGAGCATGCTCAGCTCTTCCCTCAAAAAAGGCGGGATAGCATTCCGTTGCGTGAAATCACTTCAACATCGGCCATACATGCACACACTGCATCGCTGCATATCTCCGGAACGCAGTTTCTGTGAGAAGTGACACGGATATTCATACAACAACAATGTTTCGATGTGCTGAAGCTTTAGCTCGGCACTTGGCTTGAGCGTGTAATTAATCATAAAAAAATGTAACGGAATGAACGAATTAGTCCCTTTTTACAGGTTCAGTTAAAATGATAGGGTAAACTGGTAGAAACAGACCCTTGGTAATCTCGAAGTTTTTTGTCGTCTTTAATAAGTTGATGATATGTGTACATCAATTATCTCTGTGTTAAGGAATATTATCTTATTAATTCTGCACTTAAAGATCCAAGACAAAGTTAAAACTAATTTTCAATAATTAAAGTGAAATAAAATTGAGTTATAACAATCTTTTTTTGTTAATCTAGTTTCAGGAACGACACAAAAAATGATTCAGCTACCAGGGTGGTTCAAAAGATCGATTCAGCTTAAACTAATTCAAGCGATTCTAATTCCCTTCCTGATCATTCTCCCATAGTTTGAGATCATTTGGTTGCGAACTCGAACTGCACTGGTATTTTGAAAGTTCTATGGGAGTTACCATGGGAAAATCCAACTTTTTCTTCTCAATTTTTTTTTGGTAACATCCACTCCATTCAAGCCAAAGTCATGGATTCAAATCTCACCACCGGACCAAATTTAGAATGGCTTACAGTCTCGATAATATTGAAATAACAACAACAACAATAGCAAATGATGAAACACAAAAAATGTTTGATAAGCCTACAAGTAGAAGCATTTTACTTAAGTCTAATTATCGATCGAACGTCAAGTTAATTAATCAACTATTAATTGATTTCTGTGACAATGACTTTCTGATACAAATAATCCACAGTTTTCAAGGCAACAATGTTTGCCTGCAGCGGTTTAATAGTATTAGTACCAGGCTATATTATAAAGACTGACCCAGAAAATATGTACGCACACAGAAAAAAATAATCAATTTTAACAAGCACGTAAAATTTCTCCTCGTTTAATTTCTTGCTAAAAGAGGCGCAAACAACGAAATTGTTAGCAATCTTTCATGCGCCATACAACAATGTTTGCAATCTTTCATACAACAGGCTAGATTCAGGCGTTATCTGGCTTAAATTTACATGAAATATCCCATTATTTTCTGCCAAATCTAGCATTCCCTTTATGTGCATTAGATAACGCAGAAAATTCAATGTTTCTTTTTATCTGTGCAGTCAGAAACCGCTTCCATTTCGCAACAGATAATAGCTAGCTCTTTTTTATGGCTGCATCCTGGTGTTTACCTTTATCTCTCAACACTTGTGTAGCGGTTTAAATGGACAATTGTTCCGTGTGGTAAAATCGTTCAAGGAGACCCAAACGACCCAGCGGCGAGCTGGCAGCGGAAGAGAAGCGAAAACGATCGACCCCGTGAACGCAAGGAAGCTGAGGGATTACTTCAAACGCAATCTGAACCATGCGATTCGTGACGTGGCCAAGAAGGTCAATTCTTCCGCCAGGTTCGTCCAACAGACAATGGAGCGGGCCGGAATTCATATCTTCAAGGTAAGTAAGGCGCCTAACTGAACTGATAATCAGAATACAGTGGCCAAGTCCCGCGCCAGGAAGCTGTACCGTAAGTGGATGGTGCAGCCGAAGCATGGTACATTAAAGCGGACGCCAAGTAGATCCCGGCCTGAAGTTTTTCGTCGGCAAGTCCCGCCTGGCTGTTCCGGAGATGTTTCGGAAGAAGAAGGTCGACAAATTTGTCAAGAAGTACTTGGTGTGGCAGGCGATCTGTGGGTGCGGCAAATTCAGCAAGCCGTACATAACAACCGGCACCATCAACGGCCAAATATATAAAGAAGAATACCTCCAGAAGCGCCTACTGCCCTTCCTTTGGTCCCACGAAGGTGAGAATCTGTTTTGGCCGGATATTGTTTTCGTGCTGAAGGAGGCAAATCTCGCCAGAACTCCGCCTAATAGAAAAATTCTGGGCGATTATGAAGGGCAAGCTCCGGAAAACAGGGAAGGTCTTCAAAAACGGCAAGGATTTAAAGAAAGCGTGTTGAAAGATGGCGCATGTTGGATGGGTAGCGTTAAGTCCAAGGTGCGGGTATTTAGTCTGGGAGAGGAGGTTGAATAAACCAACTTTTCAAAAACATAGCTCATATGTGTTTTTTTTTAATTTCCTGAGAGTTTCAAAAATATCCAACAAAAAATAAATTCTTGGAAACCGTTTGTGTTTGTTGCATATTTTTCGAGTACAATCCTTACATGGCATGATGTACCCTGTTGTGCAGTCAGTGATTTCTGAGCATCAATATTGTTTCGTCAAAAAATGGTCAACGACATCGAATCTCATGACTTACACCGGTACTGTGATCAACGAGCTGGAGATGCGATGCCAAGTCAATACCATTACGTTGGCTTTTCAAAAACGTTCGACATGTACCTCATAAATTGGCTATTGATAACCTGAACCACCTTAGACTGCCCACTTGGATCATTCAGTGACTTCAGTCGTATTTGTCTTCACGTGAAGCTTTTTTTCAAGATGAACGACGCTAGATCGAACATATTTGAGATTTCTTCCGGTGTCCCGCAGGGCAGCCACCTTTGGTGTTTTATATTCATCCTTTTCATCAACGATCTGTGTCAAGGACTCTACTCCGGTAAATTGCTCTATATGGATGCCTTGAAGCTGTTCCGTGTAATTAAATCGCTTGTAGATTGCTGCGCTTTACAAGCCGATTTTGAACATGTGTCTAAATGGTGGGATTTTAAAAGAATGCAGATGTATTCGGCTAAGTGCAAAGTGGTAACTTTCGGTCGCTGTTAATTCATTGCTGCATTTGTTTCTGGCTTAAACGACATATCACTTGGGAAAGTCATGTCGATTAAGGGCTTTAGGGTCACACTTGCTCAAAAGCTTCGATTTAACGAGCACATCTCCGTTACAATTGCGCAAGCAAACGCAATGCTCGGTTTCTTACGGCGTAACAACGCCTACTTCGACGATGTGTATGCACTTCAGTCACTGTATTGTGCTTTAGTTAGCAGTGTACTGGAATGAGGAGTGTAAGTCTGGGCTCCGTACCATGGCGTTCATGTTACACGCATCGAAAGAGTCCAGAAACGGTTCATCAGATATGCTTTACGCCGCCTCCCATGGAACGATCCTGTCAATCTGCCGCCATAAGAACATCGATGTGCGTTGCTGAATATACAACCGTTATCGAGTCGTCGAGTGATGCTTCAAAAGTTGTTTGTCTTTGACGTGATCATGTGCAACATCGACTGTAGTAGCATGCTCGAGAACGTAAGATTACATGCACCAGTTCGTCAGCTCCGGAATCTGTAGTAGATATCTGGCCACCGTTCTCTATATGGACGAAATAACCCGTTAGATTTGTTTTGTAGGCTGTTCAATAAAGTGTGTAGCTCTTTTGACTTTCATATAAGTCAATTAGAACGTAAGAATAGGATCAAAAATATTTTGTGATCGGTGTGTGCGATGTCTTTGCCGAAGATGTTGTGTTGAAATAAATAAATAAATAAATAAACTTCCTGGTGAGTGAGAGCTTTATTCTGGAATACCTGTAACTTGAAAATGAGAAGAAAGATTAGTAGTTGCCATTTAATTCCAACTATCTTTATTGCTTACCTTCGTTAAAAATATCACTCAAATTGCGTATTTTATCAATAGGTATAAATCACAATCTTTTATTTTGCTTTGAATTATAACCCCATCCACGATGAGCAGTATAAATTGAGAAAAATATGTTAAAACTTGAAAATAATTTTTTTTAATACGATTTCATATACATTGTTCAAAATGTGAAAAAACCGACTTTGGAATTTTGATGTCGTCGGTGAAAACTTTCAACATAAAAGACTTTGCCGAAGAAACCCAGTCACAAAAGTATCATTTGGCCAGAATGGCCTATAGGACTTATGAGCGAAAAACACACAAAAAACCTGCACAAAGACTAAAATTGGGGCCTTATTGCAAAGAGAAACTTTGTTGAAGATATCCCAGGTTAATTTTAAACTTCCAGCAAGATGTTTACATCGTGTTTTATTTGATTCTCCCCGAGGGTGTGCGGGTGGGTAATTAGTGAGCGATTGTTTACACAACCAGGGCGGGGAGCGGGGGTTTTTTTTTTTGTGTGGGTGGTTCTTCTTGTTTTTGGGCCCTTTTTTGATCTGTGGAGTGGGGGGTGCCCATGGGGTACTAAAAGGAGGACATGTCCTCCTTTTTGATCAAAAATCAAATGTCCTCCTTTTAACATTGAAATGATTATTACTTATTATTTACAATTTTGGAATACCTTTATTATCTTATCAAATGTTATCATATAAAATTGGCAACACGGTAACACCACTGCTTCAAATTGATTTTCAGTAGCGGGTACTGTGAGCACCTACATATTTGACGTTTACGCCTTTTTGTTTTGTTTTTTTTTTCGTTATTAAGTTGTGTACCAGTGCATCGTTTTGTACTGCTCTGCCTACTCTCACGAGGAAGTTGGAAATTTACTGAGGTCCACAATTCGAAGTTTTCCACCAGACTGACCAAGTTTTCCGTGAGTGCTTTCGCTGCTTTGAGATTGTTTTGCTGCTGTGAACCACAGACCGCGGTAGTTGTCAAGAAAAAATATGTAGATTTTATACTAATAGTCGGCAACTATTATTTTTAGAAAAATGAGCTCAACCAAACGAAAATGCAAATTTTCGGTTGCGATGCGAGAAAAATATACCTGTTTTGTTGCAGGAAGAGACGATTACGATGCAAAATGTGCTATTTGTGATTGCCATGTAGATGTCAGCAATAAAGGAGCAGTTGCATTGGAGCGGCACGTGAGTACAGACAAACACCGCAAAATGATCCGCACTTCCGCTTCGTCTACCAAAATGACAACGTACTTTACGTCCGGCTCTGCATCAACTGTAGCAACCAAGAAAGCTAACGCAGCGGCTGGTACATTGGCGTTTCATACTGTCCGGCATCATCAGTCGTACAGATCTATGGACTGTACAGCAGCGCTAATGCGACAACTTTTCACTGACTCAACCATTGCCGAAAATCTAAAGTGTGCCCGAACAAAATCCGAAGCCATCGTAAACCGTGTCATCGCACCGTATACATTGCAGGATACCTTGAACTCCTTGAAAACCATCCGATTCATTTCCGTTGCAACTGATGCCAGTAATCATAACGCCGAAAAGATTTTTCCAGTCCTTATCCAGTATTTCAACTGGGAAGGCTGTGGAATTGAAACAAAGTTAATCGACTTGACCAGCTTACCGAACGAGACCTCCGAAACGATTGCAGATTACCTATTGCAGTGCTTGAATATTCATGGGCTGGCCGAGAAGTGTGTTGCGTTCATTGGCGATAATGCTAATGTTAATTTTGGTGGAATCAATCGTAATCCCGGCCGGAATGTGTTTACTCTGCTTAAGCAAAGAATGCAGAATCCAAATTTGATCGGCGTTGGGTGCCCGGCACATATTATTCATAACAGTCTACATCATGGTACCAATCTCATGAGTGTAGATATTGAGTCAATTACATTGAAGATTTTTAATTATTTTTTTATTTACACCGTGCGAACCGAAGCATTGAAAGAGTTTTGTGATTACGTCGAGGTGCATTACGCACGCTTACTAAATCATAGTAAGACTCGATGGCTGAGCCTCTTTCCAGCAGTGGAAAGAATTCTGAAACTTTTTCCTGCATTGAAAAACTACTTTCTCTCTCAAACTCAGCCACCGCATATTATCAAAACGTTTTTTGAAAGCCCGTGCTCAGAGATATACTTGTGGTTCACTCACTCCTTGATGTCTGTTTTCCAAAACAGTTTGGCAGCGATTGAAAGGGAAGAAAATTCAGTACTTGAAGTAATATCGATTATTGAAAATATTCTACGATTATATATTATGCTGCGCAATCGAATTAAAGACATGTTTGTTCCATTGAAGGTGCGACAGCTGCTCAAAGAATCAAATGTTTCTGAAAACAAAACTCAGGAAATGAATAATGAGTTCCAACAAGTGTACAGTGCTTGTTTGAACTACCTTGAAAAATGGGTCGAACAATTTAAAATATTTGATATGTTTCGCTGGATGCTACTGACAGACTACAAAACCATCAAGTACGACGATGTGATTCCTTGTATTGATTATCTAACAAAAATTGGTGTTCCTGTAGATGATGTTAAGTTATACGATCAATTTTGTAACTTAATTTCGTTTCTGGACACTATTGATGTCAATTCAGATGTTTTTAAGGAAAAAAATGCTTCATGAACAATGGACAATGTTTTTGAAATCATGCCCCGATCAATGTGCCTTTTCAGAAATTGAGAAGGTTTGCCAATATTATTTTTGTATTTCTGGGCATAATGCCAATGTCGAAAGAACTTTCTCTTTGATAAATGGACAATGGACAAAGGAGCGGAATAGATTGAATGTAGATTCAGTTAAATCATTGATTCAAGTTCAATATAACATGAAACACATTTCCTGTACTGAGTTTCACAATTGTCTGATAAAGAATGGTGAATTGTTGCACGAAATAAGTAGTTCAGAAGAGTACACTTAAAGGGAACAAGATGTAATGTGACATTCTTGATGCAATATATGTAAATATATGTAAACACTTCAAAGCTTCTGTTGTTATAATGATTTTCCTCCTTTTTGAATTTCCTCCTTTTTGATACAAATGTCCTCTTTTTTTGATACAAATGTCCTCCTTTTTGACCTTCATTTGACTGAAATGTCCTCCTTCGTAAATTTTCAATATTTTTTTTCATTAGGCGAATCTAACATTGAGAGACTCTCTTTGATTACTTTCTCTTTCATTCATATTCCAATCACCTTTACGTTTTTCATTCTACTATTTGTAGAGTATGCTAGCCAGCACTGTTGTGTTTCGATCTGTACTAAAGAATCCCTCGAAAGTTTTATAATGGCGCTGTAATAAATGAAAGAGAGTGAGCCCGAGAGAATCTCTCAATGTAAGATTCGCCCTAATGAAAAAAAAAACCCCGAGAATTAAACGTCAATTGAAGTTTTCTGATTTCACTAACTTTAAAATCCTTAACTCAAGAACGATTCATCGTAGAACAGTTTTTTTACCAAACTATAATGATTTTTTTTAATAAGATAGGAAGGTTTTTTACGTTTTTTTTACAGAGGATTACATACGACAAGTTCTACAGAGAAAAAAAATGTCTTCGTCCAAAATAATTAGTTCTAAAACTAACATTGTTCATGATCCTACAATTTATATTTCAAAGGCATAGAGAATCATTTATAGGACCAGTAGGGAGCAGGACCTATCAAAGAATGTTTTTGTTTTTTTTTAGATTTATTGAGTTTCCATTTTTGGGCAGTAATCATACTATCAGAGCGGAAGAAGCAAATAGCTGCATGGCATTATTATATGTACATAATTTAGTATTTCTTTACAACATCGTATTATTTCCATCATATCATGACCTTCACATTTTCATACAACAAACCTGGTTTAGGCTGTATCTGGCTTTAATTGAAGTAAAGGGTGATACGGTCAAAATTTGGTCAAGGGAAAACGCGTGTAAATCGGTGAAATCGTTTATTTAAAAAATCAAATTAAATTTCTTTTTCAAGTTCAATTAGTATAAAATTCAGGAAAAATATTCAGTTAGGCTTCCGCTTTTCCAAATCCGAATTGCCGGGCCTTACGCTTGACCCCTGCCATCAGATTTTGTACAGCCACCTTGTCCACCTTCTTCGCCGCAGAAGCCAGTTTGCCTTGAACTGCTGCTCGTCCTTAGCAGTTTTTTGGTCTTCTTTAGGTTCCGCTTGACAATAGCCCAGTATTTCTCAATTGGGCGGAGCTCTGGCGTGTTGGGAGGGTTCTTGTCCTTGGGAACCACCTGCACGTTGTTGGCGGCGTACCACTCCATGGCCTTTTTACCGTAATGGCAAGATGCCAAATCCGGCCAAAACAGTACGGAACAACCGTGTTTCTTCAGGAAAGGCAGCAGACGTTTATTCAAACACTCTTTCACGTAAATTTCTTGGTTGACAGTCCCGGAAGCTATGAAAATGCTGCTTTTCAAGCCACAGGTACAGATGGCTTGCCAAACCAGATATTTCTTTACGAACTTTGACAGTTTCGTGTGCTTGAAAATATCTGCTACCTTTCCCCTTCCTTTTGCCGTATAAAACTCCTGTCCCGGAAGCTGCTTGTAGTCGGCTTTGACGTAGGTTTCGTCGTCCATTACCACGCAGTCAAACTTCGTCAGCATCGTCGTGTACAGCCTCCGGGATCGCGCTTTGGCCGTCGTATTTTGTTTATCATCGCGATTTGGAGTCACTACCTTCTTGTAAGTCGATAGTCCGGCTCGTTTTTTGGCTCGATGCACGGTTGTAGACGATACACCCAGCTTATTTGCGGCATCTCGGAGAGATAGGTTAGGGTTTCGCTTGAAACTACCGGCAACTCTCTTTGTCGTCTCAGCGGCTTCCGGTTTTCGATTTCCCCCCGATCCAGACTTCCTGGCTGTCGACAAACGTTCCCCAAACACTTTAATTACATTTGTAACGGTTGATTTGGCAACTTTTAGCGATTTTGCCAACTTTGCGTGCGAGTAGCTCGGATTTTCGCGATGCGCGAGCAAAATTTTGATACGCTGCTCTTCTTGCTTGGACGGCATTTTGACAACTGAAGAGTGAATTCCAAAATCAAAATAGGAGCAACATTCTACACACACACCTTCAAAATGAGGGGGTGTTCAGGTTTTTTTAAATGCAAAATTGAAAGAAATACGTCAAGTTGATATTGACCAAATTTTGACCGTATCGTCCTTTATTACCAAATCTGAGCTGATCTGATTCATGCAGTGCTACAGTGCCATTTTGGCTAGTGTCTAATTTTACAGTTCAATTTTTGTCATAACTTCATCAAAACTCACAATATCATTATATTTGGGGAATATTGTTTTATTGATTTTACTTCTCATAGAATAATTTAACTCCCTTGCAGTTAAAATCTTCCCATTCCTAACAATAGAAGCAATTACATATTAGATCACCAAATTAAAAGTGGTTTGCTGTTATAAAATCAGCATCAAGTAGCAAATAGTTACCCTGGCAACAGTTAATTAAAATGAATAAATTTACGTTTTGTAAAATCTCAATTGATTTAACAAACTTTTTCGGGATACCCCTCAAATCAGAGATTTTGGTGAATTGTTGCTATCGCTGAAAACTGAATAGAAAACGTGCTTAAGCGCGGAACCACAGAACTCTACACTTTAACACTTTACAACATTTCTTGCATTTCAGGATCAACCGAATGGAGATCAAATATAATAGATACGAATGATTGTAGTATTTTCATTTACATAAATATGTACACTCTTATATAAATAATTCATGGGAATGGGAGGGACCATCAGGACACCCGATTGAAGCACTCTGGATGGGGAGAGTGGGAAAGCCAACTCCCTATTGCTAACAATTTGTGAATAGAGAGCGGGCTCTTCTCCCCGCCCGTTGGGGCATCCTCATGTTAGATAGCGTGCTCTTTTGACCAATTGTTCAATCTTGTTGTTGGAAGGAGATTCTTTATATCCCTGTGGAAACGTGATGTTGCCTATCGATCCACCCAACCCGTTTTTGGCCCTTCATACAATGGCATGATTAGGATATTCAGTGGTTATTAAAGCTTGATCAAGTCGGACTTAGTTTCCGTGCTACAATGTGGTGGTAGTACATATCAAACATCAAACTATAATGATTTTTTTTTTCAAAAAATTTGGGAAAATTTAATCTTCAAAAAGTGTTCTGTACAAAAGTTTTACAGTAAAGGAAGATTTCTTGGAAAATCCAGAAAAACCATTTTCTGAGTCCAGGAAAAGTATCAAAAACTATGGGCCCGTCACTCGAATGAAAAATCCGAGTCCAAGTAGGGTAAGTATAGGTACAAAACAAAATTCTATATTGGGGCGTTTCAAAATAAACGAAATATTGGTTCACCTCAAATATCAGCAAGTGGTTATCCAAGTTAACCAATAATAATAAACCAATAATAAAACGTCGTAACGGCAGTTTATCAGCAATTAAGTCATTTTAAATGCAACAAAAATGCTGAGCCCAATATACGGCTGCTTTACTGCAATGCTATGACAATGCGATGTTATTGCTTATTTGCATTGGAAATGATTATTACAGGCTACAAGCATTTAACAAGCATTTGTAATTCAACTTTACAACAGATAGCATTCAAGATACTGATATCATGCCAATATAATGCTTGTCGCATCGGAAATGCTGATTAAGGGTTGATTTACTGCATATACTAATGCTTATTGGTTACCTGGGTCATCAGTGCGTGAAACGATTTTGAAGAAAAGGCTTCATCATACTTCAAGAGTACATTGCTACATCGAAAAGTTTCCAAGGACACTACATCACCATCGATCACGGAGAAGGTGAAATACAAAGAAACTCAACGCGCCCATATGTGTTCAATTACTCAGAGTTATTTAGATAAGCTACGTTCCAGACGTATGGATTGTGTGACGAATAAAATGAACTTATGTACGAAATGTCGCTTATAGTTCACAAATGCTAGTGAAGAGAACATTTCCGTAATAATTTCTGCAGAAGCAAAAATTGACGAATAGACTTCACCTCCAACTTTGTCGGTTTCATCGAAGGAAACAGCTTCCACCGGAGAATAATTTATTCTTCTATCATTGATTAATTTAGAAAAAAATACAAGCTCTTGCACAGTTTTTAGAAATATCTATCGAAGGAAAGTTATCATGATAAGATGCTTCTAGAAGCAATTATCGCTCCTCTAAAGCCACTCAAATATTTTCACAATTTTTTAAAATGATAAGAGCAGTATTTTCACATTTTTTAAAACGATAACAAAAACGATAAGAACGATAAGGGTCGGACATCATCCTATAAATAGGCAACATCTAGCCCGAAACCGGTCAAATAAAAGGTAAATTTGCACCCCTTTCTACGTTTTGTAAGAACAATAAGTGTTGTGTCCTGTCTTGCATCGCGTCACTCAAGTGTATTAAGTTCTTACGTTACACATGCCACACAAAAATTATAGCGATCAGAACAAGGTTTCCAAATGAAGTTTCTGACGTATCACAGTGATTTCAATAAACTGCTATTGAATTTGAAATCAGCTTTTTCAAAAGCCGACACAACTGAGAAAAAAGTTGAAGTTCTTAGACTATTGCCAAGAAATTGGTGATATGTAAAAATAGAATCTTACTTTGAAGAAGCTACTCAACATATGATTACTGAGTCGAAAAAGTGCGATTTGGGAATTCAACCTTTGTCAAAAACTGGGCGACCGTCACATAGTTCAGATGTTCAAGAAAAGGTTATTAGTTTTTATCTCAGATACGACATCAGTTGGCCATCTCTTTGGCTGAAAGATACAATTTCTATAAAATTAACCATTGGAATTCGTCAAAACTTTCAAAAGCGTCTTTTGCTCGCACCGTTGGATACATTACATAAAAAATGTTTAGAATTATGCAAAAATGAACATGAATTTGTTTCATTTACGTCATGAAACGTCAACTTATGCCTAAACAATGTGTTTATACTAATTATTCAGCAGCAATGAATGTTTGTGTTTCCATGATACAAGAAAATATGAAATTCTTATTTGATGCTTTGAATAAAACTAATTGCTTTTTAAATTTACTTGCGGATACAAATCTCATTTGATCAATTTGATTGATAAAGTTTTAGCAGGATGGCACTTTTTCTCACGGGAATAATGATGTAATGTGATAATAAAGGTTGCATCATAAAATGAATGGCTAAGGACGCATGTCTTAGAAAGACTGCAGAAATAAATAGCGCTAAACAATTATATGACTGGGCGACATCAGAAGAAGTACAACAACATTTAAAAAAAGACTGTTTATTTATAGATCCAAACGGTAAAGATTACGCAGTCGCTGAAAAAATGTTACTGGAAAGGTTAAATATTTTTGTTCCAATTCCATGGACACAAAAATATCATGCGTTTATTTCAAAAGACGAACAATGCATTTATCTTAATTAATTCTCTGATGAATCAAAAAATCTAGAATATATTGTTAAACTTTCCTCTCGATAAAACATTATTTATTATTTACATGGCATAACGTCACAATACTATAACATAGCCTGATACACAATATCCCTCCATAATGCCCTGCTCCTCTCCAATCCCTTGGGCACCTTGTACCCCCTAGGCCTTGCTCCACCTGGTCTGACCATCTTGATCGTTCCGCCCCACGTCGTCTTGTACCAACCGGATTCCCGTCGAACACCATTTTTGCAGGATAGTTGCCCGGCATTCTCGCAACATGTCCTGCCCAGCGTATCCTTCCTACTTTTGCCACCTTATAAATACTGGGTTCACCGACGAGTTGCGCGAGCTCATGGTTCATCCTTCGCCTCCATAGACCGTCCTCCTGAACTCCACCAAAGATGGTTCATAACACCCGTCGCTCAAAAACTCCGAGTGCTCGCAGGTCCTCTTCAAGCATTGTCCACGTCTCATGCCCGTAGAGAACAACCGGTCTTATTAGCGTTTTGTACAGGATGCACTTCGTACGGGAGCTAAGTCTGTTTGACCGTAGTTGCTTGTGGAGGCCATAGTAGGCACGACTTCCACTGATAATCCGCCTCCAGATCTCACGGCTGTTATCGTTGTCCGCAGTAACCAGTGAGCCGAGATAGACAAATCATCGACTACCTCGAACTCATCGCCGTCGATCGTTACACTGCTGCCCAGTCGGGTCCTGTCGTGCTCGGTTCCGCCTGCCAGCATGTACTTCGTTTTGGACGTATTTATCTTCAACCCAATCTTCACTGCCTTGCGCTTTAGTCTGAGAAACGTACGAGCAAACAAGAAGACGACAGTTTTAGGAACTTTTTCATTTTTGTATGAAGACTAGTGACGAGCCCATAGTTTATCAAGCATTACTCAAAAACAAAATAAAAACCCATCGCCAACCCAATTTCACCAATGTAAGCTTATGAATTAATTAGCAAGAAAATATTTTTTCAAAAATTTTCATGGCACAGAAAAAAATTGTTCCGGCTTTTCCAAGCAATTTTCCTTCACTGTGGAAAATTTTGTAGGATTTTTTTTAATTATATTTTTTCTAAATTTTTGAGAACATTCCATAATAGTTTGGAAAAAAAAAAACATTTGTTCTACGATGAATTGTTCTTGAGTTATGAATTTTTGCTGTTAGTGATGTTCGGGAAAATTGGAAAGCTTCAATTGACGTTTTCCAGGAGACCTTGCAACCCCTATTTTTTTAATATTGTTTTTTATTCATATATCCATGAACTCTAATTCTGAATCCACGGAGCTCACTCACTGCAAATTAATTCAATTAAGAGAGTTATTAACCTGAAACTCGAGAAGCGGTGAGGGAGATTTGTAAGCGGTATCAGCGAAATAAACGGCTTTTAAGAATAAAACTCCTAGATAGCTACCAGACTAATAACGAATAACGAATGATTTCGTTCTTCATTAGCAACTGATGAGCTTGTTCTTCTTATGTAATGCAAGTTAGGAGTGAGTGGCTTAAAATTTTGATAAACAATTCCGCAGATCATTTACTGTCTAAATTATAGTTTTCTTCACTTGTGGATTTGGAGGTTTGATGATAACGTGGAAAAAAAATGACAAAATATTTCTCAAAGTACGAATGTGTCATTGCTTGGAAAATATCAACTTTTGTTACCACGCTTAGTTCTTCAATAATTCGGCGTGCGGAGTGACGCAAACACTCATCCGTGCAAAAAAACGTGCCTGCAGGGTATGGAATAAGAAATATCATCTTACTTTTATCCAATAAGTCATTCAAACACTCCAAAGTAAAAATAAACTTCTCGCCATTCAAAGTCGATTCGATTACTTGAGGATTACTCCACCTATTGAGTAGAAAATATCTCTCGCTATTGGATGTTTTTACAACAATAAAATAAATAAAAGAAACTATCACCACTGCAAGTGACAAAATACACAACATCTCAGCTGCTACTCACAACATAAAACACACCCGCTGGAAAATTCAACAGGTTCCCTGCCTCCAACGTTCGGGATTTGCTGATGGTGCGGCATATGCGCATTTTAATGGTGAACACTTAACTATGTAGTAGTCAGACGACGGCGGACTGACCGGACCGACCGACCGGCCGACCGACGGTGTCAACGAAATCGCGACCGAAAAGAACGGTTTTCCGGAAGCTGAAAGTATTTGTTCCTTCTGACGACCCATAGTTTATCCTCCCACAAAAAGATCCCGACAGAGGGAAAGAGAAGCCAACAACAGGATGACCAAAAAGGTGCGATCGATTCCAGTGGAATTTATGTTCGAATTTGAATGAATGTTCTGCTACGTTCCCTTTAAAGCATAATTCCCGGTGTGGATTTTGAACGACACCATCCCTGATGGTTGTTCAAATTGACACAGTTTTTATACGCTTATGCTAAGAAAAGGAAATTTACATTTCATCGATTATAATTTTCATAAATAATTTATCGTAGCAAAAGTTTTCCCCAAAAAGCGTAGCCGCTTTGCCACGCTGTGCTGCTAGCCGAACGAATTTTCCGAAGGGGCGGGAAAACACGAGACGAAAAAGTTGTTTTTCTTTTTCTTTTCCTGGTCCTTTGGCGCTCTAGCGTGGTGACAGTGAGAGAAAGCATCTCCACGCTGAGGTGGGAAGGATTCTGCGCATAATCTCAGCAAACTGTGCTGCTAAAATTCACGTTCTGACGTACGGATAAGAAGGCCATGTGGACGCAATGTTATCATCTGGGTTCGTAAAGTTACAAATTGGCTTGGTAGAGAAAAAAAATAGTGACTATAGAAAAAAATTCAAAATAATGAGCAATCAATCAATTACAAAAAAAAATCCAACCAGTTATAAGGTAGATTTTTATGGAACGGAAACGTGCATAAACTTTGATGCATAGCAAAAAATTGGAATGAAAAATATCCTTAAGCATTTGAATAGAACAATCCTTCAACAAAAAGAA
Source organism: Aedes koreicus (assembly GCA_024533555.2). NCBI lineage: Eukaryota > Metazoa > Arthropoda > Insecta > Diptera > Culicidae > Aedes > Aedes koreicus. Next base: position 497,108 of record JAHHFK020004255.1, read on the forward strand.
GGCAGATAAGGACTATATCGAAAACAAACTAGCAAACATTTTTTTCTTCACTTTAAAAAAAAACACTTTTGCGAGCGTATTACTAGAATGATCGTCATTGAAAAACTAGGAAAATTAAAATTAACACTACACTTGATCACTTTTTCTAAAAAAAACTGAAACACTTTTTTAAACTATCACTAGCTCGACTGGCGAGCGCTCGACACTGAAGAAGTCTGTAAGTCGCAGACGAAATAAGCCTAATTGTCAAAAGATAAGCTATCTGTAGTGGAATTTAACGGACTTTGCGCGCGTTTATTAGTGATAGTTTAAAAAAGTGTTTCAGTTTTTTTATTACATTTAAATTTTCCTAGTTTTTCAATAAAAAAATTTTGTTATTTATTTTTGTTCGATTATTTTCCGTCAGCCTATTTCTTCATGTGGTGACAACCACCGAGGCCAGAAATCTGACTCCGCCACCTGGACCCTACATATCGTACTCATCACCACATGATCCGGGACCAACTTCCCTTCAGAAGGAAGAGGTGACCAGAGATTATTTTCGCATTATAAAAATCCCACCGACTGAAGTTGAACCCCGACCCACTGCACTGAAAATTAATATTAGTTTATATTATGAAATCGAAGGTAGAACAAACAAATCTATTGGTTGTTTTCTGCAACGAAACTGATTTGTACTATTTATGAAGCTACATTCGTAATTAATGGCACACACGCAACTGTCAAAAGCACGAAGCATGTCTTGACACAGAAAGAAGAACATTCGTGCATTGTACGAAAACACTAAAAAGAGCTACAAATATTTTGTAACAAATTAAAAAGTAACGTCTATGGTGGTTGCTTGAATGACACACTGATCTACTATATCGACTCGAAATGTAATTGAAAAAAAATAGCAACCGCGTGGAGTTGTCCAACTTTCTCTTAATGTTTCTGTCATGGGATTCGATCCTGTATTTTTAGAAAGCGCTGATTTTGAAACCGTGGTTGATCTCACTAGGCTATGGTGACTCGTGAGAAGATACATGATTAATGTGTATGAAGTTATAGCTCTCGACAGCGCTTTCATTTTTATTTTGGGATAAATAAATTATTCCCGCCCATCCCAGCAGCAACATCATCTTGCATGAGTACGATATAAGAGAAACAGTGATTGATTGGTCTTCACGAAATCCATTTCGTACCTTATTCAAAAAGGTGAGTTGTAGCATTTCACCAGATAAAAAACAAAATGAATGTTTCATACAATATACGAGACAATTGTTCTATGTACAAAATTCATGTTTACGAAACGAGTGAAAGCTAGTTTACGAAATTCAATTTTCAGTGTTTTTCTCATAGCATGAAATTTAACAAATAAAAACAAAAAATTAAAAACAACTGTAGCATTCTATTAAAGTGTTGCTTTCTACTGAATGAAAGCAACTTTATTTCCAGAATTGTTTGATGATAAGCTTCTTTGCAACAATTATTTCCTTCGATGGATAATTTTGCAAATGCGGTCGGGGATTTGATCACTGTTCTGTAGTCGAATTGTCAAAGTTTTGTTCCTAAATTGGAATCTTTCAAATGATTAGCTCACAATACTGGTTGTGATGCATTCACGTTTTGAAAAACATAGCTCTCTTCTGAAATCGATCTTCCGTTTCATGATTTCAATATAATTCATCTTGATCGTGAGGATTCCCGTGGAAGAGGAGTACTTTTGGAGATCAAAAAGTGCTTCTCCTTCTATACAGTGCGAGAAATAATTAAATCTTACAACAACTGTTTGAATTCAACCGTGTTGCAATAGTGTAGATTCAAATCAACAATTGAGGTCTTCTATTTAATAGTGTTTCTGTCAGATTAAAGTGCAAACATATGTTTGTTTTCGGGCATCCATCAACAGCTATCGGTTGTAATTTCAACGAATTACGGAAGGTAATATATAAACCGTGCATTGTGAAAAATCCAGTCAAGTTGTCATTGTAAGTAAATCATTTATTGTATTGATTAATGTGTTTTGAAGCTTGAGTCTTAGTATGTTGATTGTGATAACCTTTTCTCTAAAAAAACAATCAACACCGCAAAAATTCCAAAAGTGAAAACAGCTGCCATCGGACGAGCGAGCAAAATTACGGCTTTTAGAGAATGTGGGCGATCAATCCGTACCATTGCTCAGGAAATAAACCGAAATAAGAGCACAACCGGTAACTACCTCAAAGACACAAAAAACAACGGAAATCGTAAGCGAACTGGTCATCCATCTAAAGTGACTGCTAGAGGCAAGAGAGAAATATGGCGATTGCCTGTGGATAAAAATATAAGTGCAGGTGAAATCAAGGCTCAAATGTCTTTGCCAGTATCTAAAATGAGAGTCCTTCAAATTATCAAGGAAAACCAACATACAATATCAACGAAGAAGAAAACACCAAAGCTTCTTCCACGACATAAAACTACAAGGTTGAATTTCGCGGGACGACACATATTTTGGGAGAAAGAGTGGGAATCTGTCATCTTCTCGTATGAAAAAAAGTATGGATGGACCAGATGGTTGTTAAATGTATTGAAGGGATACTCGCAGAAAACCTGAGGCGCGTCATTCCAGAAATTTTCAAGGTGGGTCACTCATGGTATGGGCTGCATTTGGACAACACGGTAAGACTTCTATCTGATTCGTTTCGCATAAAATGAATTCGGAGAAGTATAAAGAGCTTATAGAGAGCATCCTGATCAATTTTGGGGATAGCTTGTGGGGTGAATCTTGGATCTAACAACAACAAAAAAACGCGGCTATACACTATTCAAAACAGAAAAAATCATTTCTGGCGCGCGAAACATTGAGATTACGGAATGGCCTATATAAAATCTTTGGGGTTTCTTGTCCCAACATGTCTATGCAAACGGTCGGCAGTTTGATTCACCATTACAGCTCAAAACCGCAATTCAAGAAGGGTGGGTAAAAATCGACATGAAAGTCCAGCAGTCGTTAGTCAGCTCTATGCGGCAGCTTTTAGCAGATGTCACCAGAGCAAAAGTTGAACGAACAAAATATTATTATTATTATTATTTTAAGTTAAGTTTCAAATAAAACGAAAATGTTTTTTGTTGTGTACGGTATAATTATTTCCTATGAGTTCTATCCTTATGAGTTTTATTTTTAATAAATAACGCAAGATATCAAGAGATCTATTTATTAATGTGTTTCCGTCATTGTGTTTACAAAAATGCTTATTATGTTTTGATATGGTTAATCATTTGAAAACTATACGACATTTTATACTGTACGCTATAATCATTTCGCGCACTGTAGAGCGAATGTTATTAAGGATCCTCTTAACCTGATCTTAGACAGCGCACTTCAAGCTCAAACTCTTCCCGTTCCAGGAACGTCGTTTTTTAATAAATCTTTTTCTCCATGGTGCGATGCATCGAGATTTACCGTTAATAGTCCGACGCGTATCAACAATTATACAGACGTGAACTACCTGAGTATTTCAAATAAACGGCTTTCAAACAAGTAGTTAATACACGCAAAAAAAAAACCGCAGTAGAAACTACCATTTCGAGGGTTAAATCAAGCGCAAACATCAATTTTCACCTGACTATAAATTCGTTTGATTTTACCATGCCTGCGATTAGATCCACCATGGTGCGATTGATACAAATATGAGGCCTGTCAAATATACCACAAATGTGGAAGGTTGTACCATAATCGTAGCAAATTTGACTGAAATTTCATGGTAGTTTTGAAAATAAGCATAGTCGAGTAATATGGTAGTTTTTACTACAAGATTTTTTTCTGAGTTACTGGCGACAATTCGTGAACGGGCTATCGCGTGAAACGTCGATGAACACTCTTTGGAATACGGCGCGAAGATTGCTTAGCCGAATTACGAACAACGAGAGCGAGGAGTTCGAGTGGAAAGTTCGTCCAGATTCTGTGCCAGCACGGATAATTCCTCGTGAAACAACAACAGATGAGATCGGCTAACCCTTTTCAATGGTAGAATTCTCATACGCACATCTAACAAATTTCCACCGGAAGGACTGCGAAAGAGAGTTCTACCATTGAAAAGGCTCCAGGAGCTTCACCTTGCACTTTCGAACTTTTACTTGTTCAACCAGTTTCTGGAACTTAACAATGTTCCTGATGATTGGAGGCATGTGAGATTTATTGCCATTCGAAAACCTGGTTAACCCGCGTCCGACCTCAACTCCTATCGATCCATCGCGATGTTATCATGTATTTGAGAATTAATGAAGAAAATGATCCTTTTCCGTCTGGACAAATGGGTCGAGACGAACAACCTGCTTTCAGATACTCAATATGGTTTCCGCAGGGGTAAAGGAACGAACGACTGTCTCGCGTTGCTGTCCACAGATATTCAGTTAGCTTTTGCTAAAAAAGAGCAAATGGCTTCTGTATTCTTGGATATCAAGGGGGCTTTTAATTCAGTATCTGTTGAAGTTCTTTCAGATAAATTCCACGCTTGTGGCTTGTCTCTATTAATGAATTTTTTTTTTTTTTTTTTTTTTGTACAATTGGCTGTCGGAGAAACATATGTGCTTTTCTCATGGAACTTCTACAGTTTCTCGTTTAAGCTTCATGGGTTTCCAATAAGCTACGTGGGTCTCCTCATGTTTATGCCCTCTTTTATACAATTTCTACGTCAAAGACATTGGCGGTTGACTAAGTGTCAACTGTACGTTGAGACAACTTGCTGGTGGCTTTGACCAAAGTCTACGCTCCATACAAAATTTCAAAAAAATGTATGGAGAAAAGTCTACGAGGGGGGAGGGGATTTTCAAAAATGAGTCTACGTGGTTTATGAACAGTCCCTATCGTGTTTGTTTCTCCGACTTCGGCAGTTCGGTTCATTTGGAGCAGGGGCTTCATGGAATTCCATTATCTTCCTATGATTGCTCCTGTCATATTTGCTACATAGTTTGACCAAGTTGATTCCACTAAATCGCTCTTCACGGACATTGATAGAGGAGTCAGCAGGCTTTGGTATATCTAATGAAATTCATAGCGCCAATCGTAATCTTCTAGCTACTCGTTCTGTATCTTTCTCGAATTAGCGGCAATACACTTTACGCTAAAAATCATTGCATCACTAACACCGGATCAGTACTTCATTTTCAACGAAAGTCTTAGTTCTATAGAGGCTATTTGCTCCATGAGGCCGGTAAAGCACTCCTCGTATTTTCTCGTGAAAATACAGGAGCTTCTAAGTGCTTTATCTTCGCGTTTTTTTATCATCACCTTTGTTGGGTCCCTTCTCATTGTTCGATTCTAGGCAATGAGAGAGCGGACTCGCTCATAAAGGTGAACGCTATGGAACGCGATATTTACGATCGACAAATCGCCTTCAAAGATTCCCCCCCTTTTTTCGTCAACAGTCACTTGTCAGTAGGCAGTATAAAAGGTGTAAAGGAGATTTTGGGCGATGAAAAAATTCTATCATCCCTAAGGTGTCGAAGAAATCTTGGTTTGGGGGGATGGATGAGTTTATTCTTGTGATTCGTCTCATGTCCAATCATTATTTTTTGAATGCTCATTTATACCGTGTTGGGCTTAGGGCAGCAATCTCTATGAATGTGGACGCTGATCGCGTAATTTGGTCTTGTGCTGAGCATCGTGGTCTCGCAGCTGAACTCTATGATTCCTTTCAGGCTCGAGATTAACTCATTTATGAGTTTTTGACTAACATTAGCCTTAGATTGAAGTTTGTTTAACCTAAAGATTGTACTCGATAAAAAAATGCAACAGACAAAAATGATCACCAAATGGCGGATTTGCCTCCGGCACAAAAACAACATCTTTGGCTTCGTACCGCTCCATCGCCGGTTTCGCGTAATGGCACGATCCAGATCCGGCCAAAATAGAGTGTCACCTTTGTGGAACCGGGGAAGGGCAGCAGTCGCTTCTGGAGGCATTCTTTCTTATATATTTGGCCGTTGATGGTGCCGGTCGTTATGTACGGCTTGCTGAATTTGCCGCACCTACAGATCGCCTGCCACACCAAGTACTTCTTGAAAAAATTGTCTTCCGAAACTTCTCCGTAACATCCAGGTGGGACTTGTCGACGAAAAACTTCAAGCCGAAGATCTGCTTGGCATCCGCTTTAATGTACACACTATCAAAATGTCATGAAAGTTTCGGTTCCCTGAGACCGACTTCCTTTAGAACTAAAGAATAAGTTGAGAGAGACGAGAAAATAAATCCAATCAAACCCACCAATTGTCGGCTTGCGTAAGTTTCGGTCTCGGGGACATAATTTTACATGAAATCTTTGTTTACGTTCTGTCTATTTTTTGTCAAAGACTATTACGTTTCATGTAAAATTAATAATTTCTAAGTGTGTACATCTCGTAGTCCATTACGATGCAATTCGGCTGCACCAGCCACTCTCGGTACAGCTTCCTGGCGCACGATCTGGCCACTGTATTCTGGTTATCGGTTCGGTTAGGCGCCTTGTTTACAATGAAGACATGAAATCCAGCCCGCTTCATTGTCTGCTGGACGAACCAGACGGAAAAATTGACCTTCTTGGCCATGTCCCGAATAGAATGGTTTGGATTGCGGTCGTTTTCGCTTTCCATCCGCTGCTAGCTCGCCGCTGGGTCGTTTGGGTCTCCTTGAACGATTTTATCACATGAGACACGATCGGTTTGTCGATTCCCAACTGTTTCGTGATCCACCATTGGGGCTGGCCAGGATTTTCCACGACCGCACCCATTATTCTTTATTTGTCGAAGCACTTCTTGCTTGGAAGCCATCTCGACAACCACTTGACAGATTGTGACGAAGTTAAGCACATTATACTCTAATCTAGTTTAACTCAAAATTTCTTCAATTTTTATGCATGCAATAAAAACTTAAACGCAAAAGAAAGTGGTGCATTTTTTCGAGTACAATCATTTTTTGTTTGGGATGCAGTAGAGCTATACATGGAATAGAATCGATCGTTTCCAGGAATGTACGTCTTCGAGAGAGGGAAGTAACTTTCGACGTCCAAAACATAACATTTTCAGGAATAATGTTTTATCGTCCAGCGGCATTAGGATTTTGGGGTCAAAATCTGTTTCTCAGTATATTCTGGGACTCTTGTCTTCTTTCGACGCATTATTCCGACTCTTTTCAATGTTTTGCAGATGCACTGGTGAGAACAGTTGAACTTTTTTGCGGCATTAGGATATGGTAGACAGTCGAAGCCACTACGTTTTTGCTTTTAAAATGTTGTACCGTATACTTTATGCCGAGATTTCTGTGCAGTTCGTAGAACTGTGCAACGCGCTCATTTCGTGGTTCAGGTGAATTCCACAGAACACTCTCGTAATTTATTGAAACTGTTATCCTTTATACCTACCTATCAATTTGCATGTTTGTCTATCTATTTAAAGGAATGTTATAACATCCTTCATTTATAATCAACGGTGTTACGAAATCGGAAATTTGTTTGTTGTCTTGTTGCTTGCGCAACAATAAGCATCGTTTTAGCTAACGTTGCAAGGAATGCGGGCAGATGATTTCTGTTTATTTGCAAATTCTCATAAGCGAACTGAGTTCTGCTTAACGCTGACCTGGGTTCTGGATGTTTAGTCGTCGTAGATGGATTGCAGAACTATCTTGTACGATGATTCCGCATAGCGAAAGATGATTCGGTCGTTCTCATATTTTGTTAGAAAGAACCGGTCTCAGCATATTTCGAAGGTGTCGTGGTTTGGAGATCCACCATGGTTGTTTGAACGCAGTGTAGAACGAACACGAGCACAAAAGTTGAAAAGAAGAGGGGGTGGAAAAACCAGCAGGACGGAAAAATAGAAGGGAGGGGGAAAGGGGGGGGGGGGTTGGGGGGGGGGGGGGGGAAGAAGTAGAAAGGGGAAGGAGAAAGAAACAAAAAACGGGGAAAAAAAAAAAAAAAGAAAGGGGGGGGGGGGGGGGGGGGGGGGAAAAAAATGAAAAAAAAAAAAATGTTGTATGTAAAGAATAAATAAAACATGATGTTGTTGTTGGTAAACATACCTTGTGATCAAAAAGTTCCGGTAATTTTCAATTTAAAAAGGCCGCCTTTATTTTTTCGGTAAAATCTTTTTAGTGTAAGATGGCAACACTAGTTCTGATATTCTGTCAAAGTGTGAGAGCAAATTATCCATTAGTTTTGTTTTGACAACTGCTTTTGTTAGTCGAAAAATAGACGCTCGGCGATTTTTACCATGGATAAAAAATTGGAACAACGCGTTTGTGTGAAATTTTGTGTTGCAAACGGATTTTCTGCAGCGGAAACGCTCAGAATGTTGCAAAAAGCCTTTGGTGAGGACTCTATGTCACAAAATCGTACATTTGTTTGGTACAAAGACTTTAAAGAAGGCCGTGAAAGCGTGAGTGACATGCCGCGTTCTGGACGACCATCGACCTCAACTACCGATGAAAACATCGCTTCCGTGAAGAATTTAGTTATGGAAAACCGCTCAATTAGCATTCGGGAGATAGCTGCACTCCTTGATATCTCATTTGGATCGATCGAACACATTTTGACGGAAATTCTGGGCATGAAACGCATTGAAGCACGACTTGTTCCAAAAGAGCTGAATTTTTTGCAAAAACAGCATCGAGTTGAGGTCGCTAAACAGATGATTGTGAACGCAGATAGCGATCCCACATTCATGGAACGCATCATAACTGGTGATGAAACGTGGGTATATGAATTTAAGAATGGCGCGCCGAAGATGAGCCGAAACCAAAAAAATCACGACAAAGTCGCTCCAAAATTAAAGTTTTACTGACCGTTTTCTTTGATTTTCGCGGTGTCGTCCATTCTGAATTCCTTCCAGAAGGTCGAACGGTTAACAAAGAGTATTATTTACAAGTTATGAGACGTTTGCGTGAGGCAATTCGAAAGAAGAGGCCAGAATTGTGGCGCAATAATTCGTGGATTTTACACCACGATAACGCTCCATCACACACCGCGCTCACTATTTGTGAATTTTTGGCCAAGAACTCCACCAATACCATCAAACAAGCACCATATTCACCAGACCTTGCCCCGTGCGACTTCTTTCTCTTCCCAAAACTGAAAATTCCGCTCAGAGGTAGGCGTTTTGAATCGATTGATGCGATAAAAAAGAATTCGCTGGAAGAACTGAAAGCCATACATTCATCGGCCTATAAAAAATGTATGGATGATTGGATAAAGCGCTGGCATATGTGTGTTGCCTCTAATGGCGAGTACTTTGAAGGCGATAATAAAGATATCAATTAAAAATTGAAATAAATGCGTTTTTTTTTCAAATTACCGGAACTTTTTGATCACAAGGTATTAAAAAAAAGGGAAAAGAAATTGAAGAAAGGGTAGATAATCCTAAATTTCGATGTTATTCGTGTTAGGAAGCGGCGTTCGAGGGCATGAAACCATTTACCTCGTCGTTCAGTTGCCATTGCAAATTTGAGAGATTAAAGTCACCTAAAGACAGAGCGATCTGTATCGGATGCGCGGTTTGTGAGATTCTGAAATGCATAAATTTAAACAGAAAACATAATAATATCTCCACTAATGGTACATGTATCCTATTTTGGAGCTTTCTGTACTAATAACAATGCATAAATTGTCTATTGTGTGGCAAGCACAAAGATACTCTTGCCCAGTCGAGGACAGTACAAGTTCAATGATACTCTTTGTAATAGTCGAGAAAATTTTCAACTCGCAGGATTCCTTCAACCAAACAATGCTCTTACCGACTGAGCTATCTGAGGCCAGAACTGCATACCCTTCTGCATGAATAAAACACTCACAAGAAACATCAAACATTATGCTGCACTGATTTCTTGCTTCAAGCAACTGTATATCACAGCTTTGTTCCTTTTTTTGTTCGCCACGCAACTGAGAATCGCATCATTTGAGTAAATACAGATAAGGCACCAGCAGAGACTAAATTGCACGTGAAATCGAGATGAGATATAATAAAAATGTGTCCCTTCCATTAAAACAACCCTTCGAGGATAATTACACAGAAAGAAACTGTCGCATCCGTTCTGCACTGTATAAATCCTTCAAGATCCTTAGCAGAAGTCTGTCCCCACCACATTGCTCTCATTTCTTTTGAATATTCTCAAGTGTTTTTTTTTTTTGCTTTCCGTCTTCCCGGATCAGGGAAGAAACTTTGTTATACTTTAAGGAAATCATTATCATTTTAATTACGACCCGATAAGATTGTAATAAATTATGAAATTAAAACGGTAAGCTTGCAAAATCCCTTTAGTATGCATCACTTCTTGTTCGAAGTCGACAAAAAGGTGCAAAGTGAAAGCTCGGGGCATCATAAATTTCCCGAATTGCAGTCTCAAAAAAAAAGATAGTTTGTTCGTTTGGCACGAAAAGTTGGCAAATACATCACAATTTCTCATCTCAACAGCAAACATGTGGGTGCGTAGAAGAAGCCTTACAGTAGTAAGATACAGCAAAAGCAAAAAGAAAAAAAAAACATTGGCGCCTTTCGACGGAGACTCAACCACGCCTTTTTCAATTTCTGTCTCTTTTGTTCGCTGTCTCTCGCGTTTCCTCTCGTTTGCGCGCTGATCACAAAAGTGTACGCCTACAACCCACGAGAGCGCTGGCAGCTGCCCATAATACGTCTATTGGCCAGTCAATCAAAATACACGGTGAGGAAATAAAAACAAAAACTCTTGCAACTATCACAAGTGGGTGCAAAGTGAAACAGATCGCTGAACGAATGTGTTGGGAATGTCATGTTTTGCTGTACTGCTGGGGGCTTCAGAGCATGCAGCATCACTCGATGATTTGGTCCTGTGTGTAGCGGCAATAGAGTAGGAGAATCAAGCTTCCCAATATTCAAACAAACGAGTTGTAGAACTGTTATCAATTCATTGAGGTATGAAGAAATAGTATTCGGTCACATGTTTTAAACAAGTGATTATAACTAATTAATGGTAATAAATTCCAAATTTTATTCACCTGGACCATGGGTCACGAGGTAATGTCTTAAGCTACCAAAAGTTTGTTAAAGAGGCCATCCACCTGACATTAACGTCGACGTGCACAAGCAATTAACCGCGGCTATAACAAGCATTTTCGGTCGTAACTCTTGGATTTTTGAATAATGTTCAACCAGAACATGGTAACTTGTAGCAGGCGCTAGGCTGCTCTATTTGTGGGTCATTAAATTTCGGGGTATTTTCATAATTCAGTTTTATCTGTGGAATGATCCCGGCTCGCGTCACTGGCAGTTGGTAGGCAAAGTAGCGGATTTTTTTTTTCTCTTACTTTGGTTTGAGTGCTTGGAAACAGTGTATGAAATTATGGTCTTGGTTAAGTGCCGAACACACTGGGAAGGAAAATCATCAAGGGTAAAAGCTAATCCTAAACTTTAAGAGCCTCTTGTTGCCCTGGTTTGCTTGATACAAATGGAGCAGTGTGGCATAAATTATGTAATTAACAAACTATAAAGAACAAGCTGGAAAATGATGTTTCTCATAAGTTTAACGATGCTTGTAATCTTGAATTCGCAATAAAAGTTTTAGCAGACCTTCCGGTGGTCAGCAGTGCATGGTTTAGTAGCTGTCATACCGTTGTTAATTTATAGTATTGTACATTTGGTGTACTGAGTCTTAAGCAAACCGAGATTTCCCCACTTTTTCCAAAGCATTAGTAATGAAAAACTAAGTAAAAAATTAATAAGCTTTCTTTTATTTTACAGATAAATATTTATTTCAGTTTAAATTGAAAACAATTTTAATGTCTCTCGAGCTCGGTCTGGAACATGAGGAACATTTAAAAAAGTACACATATCGTCATAAGGGTGCGCAAGAAAATATTACCCCTCAACCGCATCATAGAGTCATTTGTTCTCCATTTCACCTGGAGCCTCTGATTCAAATTGAATTGAAATCAATCTATTTATCATTCCTCAAACTGGATTGAAGTTTGGATGAGAAAATCATCAGGGGGCGACCCCGGCGTAGTGGTTAACATCCATACCTCTCACGCCAAAGTCACGAGTTCAAATCTCACCCCCGGACAAGTTACGAAAATACCCAAAAGAGGTATTTGAGTGACTACGACGGGAGATGAACCAGCCCAAGGCTGAAAATCTCGATAAACAAGATAAAAAAAAAAAGAAAATCATCAAAAAGCATAGAAAAAAACCTCAGTTTCTGTTTTATTGCTAGGTGGCATTGTAAGTATAAAGCACCGTCAAGTCTGAGATTCTCAAAGGAAATACTATGCCCAACAAGATTTTTGAGGACTACCAGGTGATCTTAGAAAGTCGGAAAAAGTAATTAGCAGCTTATTCAAGTGAAGTTTGACTGATACATACTAGCAGAGGATTTGTTTTCTGTCATACCTACAACAAATCGGACAAACGGTCTGAGAGGTAAGATGATGGCCGCTTATTCCAAGCCTGTCCAATTTGGCTATCGCTTTTAGATGGTTTAAATTCTCGAAGGTGGCTGATAGGTCAGTGTAGATAACATCCGTTAGTAATAGTCGACCGACCTGCCTTGCTGATCTTCACTCAGCCAATGATTAAAGTGAGAGACTAGTGGTACCATAACTACCAATTCAAACAATTTAGAGATGGCGCATAAGTAGTTCTCGATATTCCGGTTTACATCCTTTCTTATGCACTGGAAACATTTGCACTACCTTCCGGCAGTTTCCACTTTCGAGGTACATTCGATACAGGTGACAGCGAGGAGTCACTGTCAATGCATTGGTTTAGGGACGCGGAAGGAACTCCGTCAGGTCCAGGCTTGAATGAGGATTTTATTTCAGAAGCCGTTCTGGTAGTCATCGTGAGTTTGACTCCCAATGATTGACCAAGAACCGGAACCTTACTGGCTGCTCGAGGAATATGATAAATTCTCATCAACAAACACACTGACAAACTTAACAGATTAATAATCAAAAATCTTCTGATTGGAAGAACCTATCTCGCCATTTAGTACCATGGTGTATTGAAGGCCAGACTCTTTTCGTTGCTCGTTGACTTATGTCCAGGAAGTCTTCGTGTGCGATCGAAACTTTCACTGAACACTTCCATGGAGATGTTGAAAGCTTTGACGTCTAGTTCATTGGTACTCGTGAGTCTTACATAATGGTAGTTCAGCTTTAGGGTGCGGTATTTTGTGAACTTTCTTAGTGAGGTCCTTTTGGATGACTTTGAACTGCGAAGTTCCGTTGTCTGCCAGGAAGGATGTTTACTGTGTTGATAAACATTCTTCAGGACGTGCCGCTCAATGGTGTTAACCAGTGTGTGAGAAAACCTTTGTGCGGATGCCAGTCTATACTTGATAACAGTTTTTTCAATACGGCAATGATAAGCTTTTCGGAGATCACAGGAAACATCCGTAGGGCACAAAGAGAACTCGAGTGCCTCATTCCCTTTAGTACATCAACAAGCGGTAGCTGGTATACACCAACGCAGAAATTAGCTCAGAATCAAGGATTCGATCCGGAGGAACCGATAATTCACACGAGAACAATGTGTGGCTTACGAACTCGATGACGACCAATTCTGCTCCACACGCTTTCACGAATTGTCTTCATTTTTCTTCGTCTTTAACCCGGCTGTTTTGCGTATATCATAATGCATTTTTTTTTAGGAAAAATAAACCATAAAATTTCTTTATGGCCGCACAAGCACGGAAGATGCCGAACATTCTGGACGCCCATTTGAGGTCTCTACACAAGTGTCATTGCCAAAATCATCCAGCTTTATTAAGTTTTAATAACACTTTAGGAAAGCCACTAGAAATCAATTTGGTTTTATTATGGCACCAAGAGGTTCCAAAAGGTTTCATATTTTAGCCGGGGAGAACCTCCACAGCTTGTTTACAACGATCTTAAAACCTTGTTTTCTCAAATTTATTTTACTCCTTTCAAAGGTGTTTTTTCGACTTTATGAACTTTATAATCATCCAGCTTTATTAAGTTTTAATAACACTTTAGGAAAGCCACTAGAAATCAATTTGGTTTTATTATGGCACCAAGAGGTTCCAAAAGGTTTCATATTTTAGCCGGGGAGAACCTCCACAGCTTGTTTACAACGATCTTAAAACCTTGTTTTCTCAAATTTATTTTACTCCTTTCAAAGGTGTTTTTTCGACTTTATGAACTCTTAAAATTCTGTTTGGAAATGCTGTTTCAGGATTCATTTGTATTATCTTATTATGATCAGTTAAAAAGGCATTTTAAAACCATTTTGCCTCCAGTAAATGCATTAAAGGGCAAATTGGCTTTTTGGGAGTGATTTTTTCCGAAAATATTGAAATATCAAAAAATAAATGCATCAAATTTTAAATATCATGCAAATGAACTGTAGATCGGACACTAATTTTGACATTGTTTTAGATAACCTTATTAAATTCCATCAATTATCATGAAATTCATGATAAATTTACCGAATTTATTGTTGTTGCAAACTCGCATAATTTCCGAGGCGCATTAATTTTCGGCTCTTATCGTGCCAATATTCATCATAACATTAAATGCGCATATGATTTGGAGCATGATAAGCTGTAAAAAAAACTCTAAATTTCTCGCAACATAACGCAACGAACTTATCTTAGATATTATTTACTGCTAAATGAATCAAAAGAGCAGAGAACAAAGCAGAACAACAAAAACCAACCACGATATCACAGTGAAGTTTGACAGGTCACGATTTGTTACAGTACGTGTAAAAGGTATGGTCAAAATTGTGATAGAGGGGGCTGATGAATCCAAAAAAATAGCGGACGTCATATTTGAGTCGTCTTTAAATGGAATAAATAGGTAGTTCTAATTCAACAAGACTTGATGCATACCCGACAAAAAAAATCTTATAGGTTTACAATTACATGTATTGTAACCATACAATAGAATCTATAGTTTGAACAATTAACAGTATTGTTCACAACGATAAGATGATAATAGGATTTATTGTTGCGACAATAGAATCTAATCTAAATGTGTAAATGCTAGCATGCTAATTACTTTACTGATTATTGTGTTATAGTGGTCAATGAATGTTGGTTTCTTGTCTTAAATAAAACCTAAATCCTTACGCACCATTCAACCCAAGTAACAATTTAAGTTTTATTCCAGCCGTATAGCATTCCTTCCGGCTTGGTGATAAAACTAAATTCAAAACTATTTTGTCTACCAACACCTCCTCTTTGCTTCTTTAAAGCCAAAATTTGTACAAAGTGGCCCACTCTATAGACGGTTGTGAAAACAATTTAATAAAACCTTCATAAGACCATAAAGATTTTGAAAATAATCTAGTGTTAGATGCTATGACCACTTGAGAACCCTCATAAAACCTATTGGCCCATGAAAACAAGCATGCGGCCAAATGGCCACAGCTCTCAAACTTATCTGTGATATCGTGGTTGGTTTTTGTTGTTCCGCTTTGTTCGATTCTCTGCTCTTCTGATTCATTTAGCAGTAAATAATATCTGAGAAAAAAGGTCTGGTGTTGCGGGAAATTTTGTTTGATAGCCAAATATCTCAAATTGAGTTTTTTCAGCGTATCATGCTACAAATCATATACGAATTTAATTTTGTGGTGAATATTGGCAATATAAGAGCGGAACATTAATGCGCCTCGGAAATTATGCGACTTAACAACAACAAACACAAAATTAAAACAAATAAATAAATCATGAATTTCTTGAAAATTGATGGAATTCAAAAAGGTTATCAAAAAAAATGCAGAAATTGATCACTGATCTACAGTTTATTGGCATTACATTTAAAATTTGGTGCATTTATTTTTCCACATTTCAATAATTTATTATATTTCAATATGGCGAAAAAAAAATCACAATCCTACCATTAAGCCAAGTTATCTTCGCAATGAGTATTATAAAACTATTTGGTCATTTGGTGGCTTCCTTCAATGCCAATTTTCCGTTTAATGCATTTAGTGGAGGCAAAACGGTTTTAAAATGCTTTTTCAACTAACCATAATAAGATAATATGAATGAGCCCTTAAACGGCATTTCTAAACAGCATTTTATGAGTTCATAAAGTCGAAATAAAACCTTTGATAGGAGTAAAAGGAATTTGAAAAAACGAGGTTATAAGATCGTTTTAAACAAGCTGTGTAGGTTGATTGATGGATTTATAGTGGCTTCGATAAAACCTCAATAAAATTTAAAAAAAGCAGGATGGTTTTGGCAATGTTACTTGGGAACTGCCTGATTTCCTAAGAAGATTGTACAGTATAGTGTATTCTACTTTCTACTAAATGATATTGATTTACATTTTGGACGTTTAGCTGCAAAAGGCTTTTTTTGCACCAATTATAAAATAAGAGTACATCGTTTTTGAATAGCCTAATATCTTCTCTGTTTTTTTTTATTTCTAAAAATATCTTTTAATCGTTGGCATCAATAAGAATGATAACGTTTTTTAAAATGATGGAAATATAGTTAACAAATAGTATTTCAAAAAAACAGGGCCAACATGGGAGCCTTGCGAGACTCCTGAAGTAACTCAAATAGGATTCGAAGTCTTGTCTGTAAATCTGACTATTTGTTGTCGATCAGTAAGATAAGACTCGAGCCATTTATGAACATTTTGCTCAATACCCATTTTTTACAGTTTGAATAGAAGCATGGGTATATCAATGCGATTAAAAGCCTTGCTGAAGTCTGTATATAAAGCTTCAACGTGGTTTCCGTTGTCTATTGCAACCATGTTGAAGCTTCCGTTGTCCATTGATTTATTTTAGTAAATTTTTAATAGCTGAGCGTCCATGGAAGAATCCATGTTGCAAGGCAGAGATTCTTTTTTTAATTTTACAAAACAGTTTTTCATTAATGATCGCTTCAAAAAGTTTTGGAATGCAAGAGATAATAGCAATATCGCGATAATTTCGTGTGTCAGATTTTTTGCCACTTTTGAAAATAAGAACCAGAACTTTTCCACGAGGGAGTTTTAAGCTCCGAAGCCATCGGGCCCACAACCTTTGGAGACATCTATTTTTTTCAAAGCTTCCCTTATGTCATGCACGACGAATTTCACGCCAACTCGTGTTCGTGATTGGCAGCACTTTGTGGGTGTGTAGACTATGTCTTTTCAAACAACTTTGCATACTTTGTTTTTTTCAAAATTTATCATGCTAAAAAAAAAATATTCCAAAATTTAAAGCCAATTTGCAAAAAAATTGCTATCTCAGAATTGGACGAATTTTTTTCTTAATAAAGGCAATATAATTTTCTAAAAGTTCACCATACATGGCAAGATGGGCAACTTTTTCATGTCCTATTTTTATCGTGTATCACACAAACTCGTTTAGTTATGGTCTTCAACACCCCTATAGAATCCAATAAAATTTAGCAGTCATAGAGAATTGAATGTATTGAACATCTTTGCAAAAAACAGTAATCATCTAGACTAACAATTGAAAAGGGTCAAAAACATTCTATTTCGCTTTACATCAGTAAAACAGAATCAAAAGTGTACGTTTGAGTAAAATTCATTCATAACTGCTTGTTCGGATATTCCTATTTTTAGGGGCGATTCAAATATGGCTTCGTGAATCATTGGCAGGGGGGAGGAAGGTCAAGATTTGTTACAGTACGTGTAAAAGGTCTGGGAAAAATTGTAATAGAGGGGGCTGATGAATCCAAAAAAATAGCGGACGTAATATTTGAATCGTCTTTAAATGGAATAAATAGGTAATTCTAATTTAACAAGACTTGATGCATAACCGTCAAAAACATTCTTGTAGGTTTACAATTACATGTATTGTAACCATACCATAGAATCTATAGTTTGAACAATTAACAGTATTGTTCACAACGATAAGATGATAATAGGATTTATTGTTGCGACAATAGAATCTAACGAGATTGAGACATCGACAATAGAAAGGTATGTATCTTAACTATAGAAAAAATCATTTTTTTTCCGAACAAACTTGAGTCAATTACTCTTAATTTTATTGTTTTTCAATTGTTCAAAATTTTAGCATATGCAGTCAATTGTAATTTTATTGTAAAGACAATATGCATTTTTCACTTATCTGATTCATGAACAGTAAGATTTATGGTTGGAAATAGATTTTAATGTTATTTTATATTATTGTATTGTAATTGTATGGTTATTTTTATCCGGGTATCCATTTAAAGACGAATCAAATATGACGTTATATGAATCTTCGAAATACTGTTTACATCTATGAAAACTCATAGGTTTTTGCTTGGTAAGGGTTTAGCTTTATTTGTTTTTTATATGCACATTTTCACGTATTAGTAATTAACATAGCTTCATATATTTAATTTATAAATCTTTCAAATACAAAGTAAATTTCTTTGCATTATCCTTTGAATCAGAAAACCTTTTAGCAGAAATTTTATTTTCTGTAATAGGTACAACATAATGAACCTGTGTATCACGTATTGTCTTTACGTGGCTAAATAACTCCTCAAGTTCTTCTGACATCTTTGCATACTGTTCAGCTGATATGAAGCAGAAATTCAGTTTTGTAATTCTTTTATTTGTCTGTTCAACTGTCCAGTCATAGAGTTCCCGAAGAGTATTAATTGTGTTTCCATAATATCTTTGTCATTCGCGTGAGAGTACCACCAATAGCATCACATGGACCATTCCCATGAGACGGTGCAAAGAAGTGCCATTCTGCTTCCAATCCATACTTGGACTTGAAATTGCACAAACTTTTTTTTGTTCTTATAATGGGCCGCTGCCCCATCTGACATAGAAACAATTTTTGAGCAATATATTTAATTTTGCTTAATGAAATCTAGCAATTTTGATATAAACAACTGAACTGCTATTGAGTCATGGGTCAATACTTCAGATACTATGACAAAGCTTTTGTTTTTTAATTTATTGTCCTTCTTGTAATAAACTTTGGTAATAAACAGGATCAACCAACTGATTTAATTATATTTTCGCTTAAGTTTCAAAAAATTGATAATTTCAAAATAAGCCCTTTCAAAATGGTAGCCTTGATTTTTCGAACATTCAAAGACCCTTAAAAATCCAAATTATCATTATAATGAAATTTAATTGGCTTCTGTGAGGTTTTAGGACTAAATTATACGGACGAGTTGGTGCGATACACGGTAAAAATCGGACATGAAAAATGTGTTGTTTGAAAACCTTTTTTTCCTTAAAAGTACCCGTCTTGCAATGTATGGTGAACTTTTAGACAATTTTATTGCCTTTATTAAAAAAAATCGTCCAATTCTAAGCTAGCCATTTTTTTGCAAATTGACTTTAAATTTTAAAATATTTTATTTTAGCTTGTAAGAATCGATTTTACAATTTTAACAATTTTTTTCATAGAATTTAGGACAATTTTTTTAAAGTCACCTATACATCACTTTTTTGTAAGTATTTTTCTTTTTGAGTTATGTTGACACGAAAAATTTGTTGTAAGAAAAACTTTTTTTCCTTAAAAGTGCTCATCTTGCAATGTATCGCAAACTCTTAGACAATTATGTTGCCTTTATTAAGAAAAAATTTCGTCCAATTTGAAGATAGCCATTTTTTGCATATTGGCTTTAAATTTTGAAATATATTTTTTAGCGTGTAAAAATCGTTTTTACAAAAGTTAAGACAATTTTCTAAAAGTCACTCATACATTACTGTTTTGCAAGTCTTTTCTTTTTTGAGTTATGTTGATTTAAAATAAAACGATCAAAAAACATAAGCCTTTTTCAAATGGCAGTCAACATAAATTTTGAAAAAACAAAGTATGCAAAGTTGAAAAGACATAGTCTACACACTCACAAAGTATTATTGGATGCTGAGAGGGTGCTGCCGAACACTGGATGAGTTGGCGTGAAATTCGTCCAAGATACTTTTTGATGGAAAATTGTCAGATTTCAATTTAGTTTTAACATAGTTAAAGAATTGTTTTGGACTGGATTTTATCTCTAACTCGGTTTCTGAGTTGTACTCATCAAAGGCAATATAAATAGCTTGATTCAGCTGGTCGCAGATACTCAAATAGTTTACCAGATTCTCGTTGCTACTATTTCTTTTGTATACATTATGTGATTTTTGCTTGCGGTTTTTTAATGTTTTTATTTGGTCACTATACCCAGCTGGGTTTTTTGGATGAATTTGTTTCCTTATTATTTACAATGGTGCATGTTCTACTATTACTTCGAATAACAATTTGTAGAATGCATCAACAGAAGGTTCGATATTTTCCTTGTTTCTAAAAATCGTTTGCCAAATAATTCTAATTAGCCTATACCAAATACTGTCAAAGTTTGCCAAATATTTAAATATGGTAAGAAGCTACGTTAATTACCTGCATTGAAACTTGTTGTGTCGAACGACATGGCATTAATGCGTTCAGTAAGATTCCATTGCTTAATCCACTCAACGGAAGCTTCCTCGATAGCTTTTCCCGTCCCTTTTGCAAGGAAAGGAACACCAAGTAGCTGGGTACTGATTTTACCCGTCACAAGAACTACTTTACCGTCCCAGTGAACAGCGAGAATATCGTCTGGATTGATATTCTCTATAAATTTCTGAACTTACTCAAAATGTCCGGGTGTTTATAACGCTCACGATGAATAGTGGCACGGTTGATATTCGTTTTTTGTTTGTTTTATAAATCATCACCAAATGATTAAGCAGCTGCGGCCAGGATGACTGTAGCAGAATCTGTGCTGACCTTTGTTGCATCCAGAGCCTGGGCTGACCTTTGCTGCATCCGGAGCCTGGGCTAATTCCGGGGTTACGACATGTTATTAATTTCCTCTTTGTGAACTTTGCTTGAAATTGCTTCC